>JAOQGH010000005.1:25984843-26014841 GCA_025769975.1 Gallinago jamesoni | reverse complement strand
CCCTCATCCAGATCATTGATAAAGATGTTGAAGAGAACCGGCCCCAGTACTGAGCCCTGGGGGACACCACTCGTGACTGGTCGCCAACTGGTCATTATTCTTTTCCTTTTGAAAGAGGAAGAGGCTTCATTTTCTTTTACTATAATCAAGATGCATTATATTAGAGAAACCAGTACGTTAATGTGTTTACTTTAGCATTTTTTTAATGCTAAAAATACATACTCAGACTGTGTTCCTGACTTTTCTCTTTTGCGCCTTCCCTTTCTGCAAAAAATTCTTTGAGTGTACGTATTCAAAATGTCTGTAAATATACATGTAAAATATTTTTGTGAACTGTTTGTATGTCTGACTTATTTGGCATGCAGAAGTTCGTATGTTGAAAGGTGGCAGGGGTGATACTTGCTAAGTGGTGGACTGGTTTATAACCAATAGGATGAGGAATCAGAAGGTTGCTTTTGAACTCAATGACAGATTGCCAGGGGAACGAGAGCTATAAAGCCATACATTTGGCTGTCCTCTGGGGAGAGTCAGCCATCCATCCAGCTGAGTCAGCTGTAGCAATAAAGCAGGGGAAACCTTCCAGCTAGCCAGCCATTTAGAAAATGTGCTAGCTGCTTCTGGGGATTAATTTAGTTAATCAGATTAGTTTAGCAAGTGTCAAGAAGAGAACTGACCAAGTGGCCGCTGGATAAAGTAGCCCATGTAAAAGAGAAACAATCAGTGACAATAAGTGTAATAACTAGTATTTTTCATTAATGTGTCACTTAAAATTATAAACAGATAATTTATTCTTCATCCATAAGCATATTTCTTTATTCCAGTGTGATTATGCCTTCATGTTAATACCTGTATGTGGATGAGTTTGGAAGGGTTAAGACTTATATGTTTGGTTTGAGTCCACTTCTTCCCAGCTCCTCCCACATTGCTTCCTTTCATACCATTTTCTATACTATTAACCATCTCTCATCAATTACCCCCTGCTCACCTTCTTTAAAAGCTCATAAGCTTGAAGAAAACTCCTGATACTTTCACGTGGGAATCATCAAAACACCTGTATTTGTACCCCCTATCACTTTTTTATCCTGCTTTTGTCAGTGAGGACCCAACCCAGCTCACATTAGTCAATGTGGAGCAGGAAGCGGATGAAAATTTGAAAGCAAAGGAGGGTGGCACACAGATATGGACTTACGAGTTCACTGGAAATTGAAATGCAAAAAATTCAGTTCCTAGTGGCATCAAAAACATGATTTAATTCTTTTCAGAAGGGAATGGAGAATAAGAGACGTGGCCTCATTTATCTGTATCTTCTGTAAAACCTTGTGTATAATTAAAATGCCACTGAAGTTTAGCTGGAGGAAAAAATATGATATTTCTGTTAATATTGAAGGAGCCCTTTGACTTATACCAATTGAGAATCTGATATTATATAAAAGACTGTTAATAAGGAAAATGCTTAAAAACTTGGTATTTTTAATGTATTTTTTAAGTGGAATATGCCTTTCTTCATTGCTGATATTTAAATACTGTAATCAGCTATAAATAGTGCTTAGAAAAATGAGACATTCATACAGTTCCGCTTTGGGTGACCTGAACCTATTTTCAGTAAAAAATCTTCAAATGCATCCTAACTTGCTATATGAGGATGCAGTTTTCTTTGTTAGACTGAATAAGCACGTTTTTACCATGATTTCAGTAGAAATCAATACAGAATACTGTACTCATTAGAAGTATTTTGAAAGTGTTTTATTAATACTAAGGAAGGTCTCCTTTTCGCCCAAGATCTTTGGGTTGCTTTACTTTTAAATATTTACTTATTTTGTAACATCTTCATTACTTTCATTCTGTAGGACATTAATTGCATGAGCTCACATATTTTCCATTTTGAGGAATTAGCCATTAAATATCGAGGACTTAAAATCTTCTTTGATTGATTACATGTAACTGTCTGAATTGCAACAGTAATTCTATGTAACAGTCATTGATTATGAGGTGCAAAGTAATTTCTCCTGCTAATAAAATGCCATTGTACACTTAAGTAAATTCATTCTTATTACTGTGAATTTTTTATATATTAATTCTTTAAAAATTTCTGTAATATAAAAAAATATTCAGTCACATCTTTTCATGAAGTTGACTTTGAAATCCTTTCAATGAAAAGAAATCAAGACAAAGAACTGCCAAACAGAAGTTGTATTCTGTGAATGTAAATAGGTTCTGCACCATAATTAGTGATTTTCTAGGGCTGGACTGGAGGCCCTGTATTTTCATGGGAAAATCCGTTTGATGTGTACCATCCCTAATTTCTGCAGTACTGAATAACCAGGCTCTAATTCTGTTGTAATGAACCGTGTGTTAATGCTACAGCCTTCTGTCCAGCCAGAAGCCAAAACACCATGTCTGACTTTGTAATGAATCTTGCAGTCGTCTTGTTGACTCCATGGGTAGGCTTTTGTTCCAAATCTGTCCTCAGATATTGCTAGATTTCATTGAAACTTACAATGCATCCTACATTTGTGCTTGGGTTTACACAATTTACTAACTTTTTGGAAAGTGTAAATACTTTGTACACTTTAGGGAATTTGTTTTTGTTTCCTTGTTAGTTTTGGAATGGTGGAATTTAAAACGGTGGAACTGACTACAACTGTTTACTTTTACAGTTTAGGGTTTTTTATATTTTTTTAACTGAATAACACATAGAGCAAGCACAGAAGTGAGGGTTTGTTGTCTATCTCTAGGTGCAAAGATTTGTTCTTGCAGCCACCAGCTCCTTGGTAGGTCATCTAATAATGAACACATGAACACTTGTTTCTCTGTTATGATCAGTAACTTTTGCATGTTTGTTTCCTCAAATTGATTTATTTTCTGCTACCAAGTTGATTGAGTTTTTTAATTTTTTTTTTATTTTAGCATTAGCTTAAAATTTGCAAACAGAACATGCAGTTTTGCATGGGTACGGTTAGAGCTAGGAAGATATTGACTGAGTTCAGACACTGTGTGGTATTAAGAATGACTTATTCAAACCTAATCAAATGTACAGAGCCTAACTAAATGGAATCCTTCCTCCCTTGCATGAAAAGCACGCGTGAGACCAATTCTGTTGCACTTACGTGCATTTATGAGTTCTACAGTGGCCAGAGCAATGTTCTTCGCGCACATTGCCTCAATCAACAGGTCAGTCTCTATGCTGTATTTTGATGGAGAAGTGGCTATGCTGCAGTCCTACTGAGATGACCATCCTTGTGACGGGGAGGGACCTCTATGTTTCTACATCCAAATCTTTGGAAATGTTCTTTATAGGTTATGAACTGATGTAAGTATTCTTATCAGTTGTGTGAAAGCATTATTGGTGGCTGCCACAGGATGCAGAAAAGAATATGGGAGTGTAAACTAACATCCATTGCAAATATTGGCCTATGAGGTAGGTTTCTTCTGAGTTTTTTGTTGATTTTCAGGCATGTGTATATCACCATTGGTTTACATATAGAGAGTCTAACCCAATTCAAGTGAGCACTTGTATTCTTTGTCTGCACAGCTTCTCCCCATTAGCATAGTTGTTACTCCTGAGAGTATGTGTTCATTCATTGCATCTCAGTGTGGCAGTCAAAGAATTAATTACTCTGAGAAGGGACAGGCCTCTTCTAAAGAGTTTCACAACTTCAGCTTTTAATGGATCTCTCTCCCCTGCTGAGGCTGCACCACAGCTTGTCAAAGCATTCGCAGCAGCTCCACGGGTCAGTGGTTCCCAATGGAGAGACAGTGTAAGAGGAACTGTGACACTGGTTCCTAAGGCTGATTTACTTGGAGTTGGGGGGGGTGTGTGAAGGAACAGGGAGAAGGGAAATTGTAAGCCCTTGAGTCATTGTTCACAGGAAACAGATTTTGAAATTCTCATTTAAAAAAAAAAAAAAGTAGTACTTTATTTAAGGATATGTTACTTGCATGCTTCAGCACTAAGCTCACTGGTTGCTTTCAAAACTCATTGCCTAAATGGCCTGCCTGCAATATCGCTGGATGTTTGTTTCATTATCTAATGTCACTTATTGATTTTCATTAAAAACATGTCAGCATTGATTTTTCTAAAGCACCCTCGGAAATGCATTCTGACCCTTTTTTATGTTGAATCCACTGCAGAGTTTCCCACTGAATCAGTCTAAAGCAGGATTATTTTCTGACTAAGAAATGTTGATTAAATATTTTGATGTATGAGTGGCTAAGACTGCTTTAAGAACAAAGCATGCCACGGGGAAATGAACTGAGACAAGGGAAAAGCTGAAAGGGAGGATGCTATAAAACAGGCACTTTGTCCATTCATGCATTGTTATTTAAAGTTAGTGATGTAAATCAGCTGAGGATCTGGTCCTGTGTATTGGCATCAGTTCACACACCAGATTGTATTGACATGATGTTGATATAAGAGAGCAAATGTTATTTTTAAACATAGTTAAATCTGAGTACAGAAAAGTGTTGGTTCTTTTTTTTACCTCATTATGATGAATTTTCAGGGAGCCTGGCATATTTGTTGTTTAAGTTTTAAAATACTGACAATTGCAGGACTTAAGTTGAAAAAGCTGGTTTTGTCACATGTCTCTGTTATTTTTCTGGTCTCCTCCTGTGGCTCATTATGCTTATTTTTCATATACGAAAAGTCATTTATCAAACATGTATGGTGATGTGCAGTGACATGTGAATGATGTTCTGTGGACCGTTAGAATAACTCTAGACTAACAGCTGCCTGTGACTGAGCTTGCTGCTCCAAGACTTGTGCTAATATTTCTACATTAGTTAACACTGGGACTTCACAGAACTGACACACAGCTGAAGCTGATGAGTGACTTGGTGCACAGAAGTCTCCAACTCAATCAGATGCTTGCCCTGTCCTAATATTCCTTCTTTTCTGGAAAAGTGTGTGTGTGAAAAGTACAATTAGAGCCCCTTAGTGGTGGGTATTTGTGTACTTCTTAAAGAATAACAATGACCAGGTGTGGTTTGTGTCATTTTGCATTACAAAGCTATAGAGCACAAAGCTTAGGACTCTCCTTCTGGGGGTAAGGGTGATAGGCAGTTGTACCATAGTGTCTGTTGCAGTAGTTCTTCACCACTTGATCACAGCTTCATACATCCCAAGGGGAACATCTTTGGGTGCCTCTCCGTGTGAATCTCAGTGGATACCTCTAAAACCTCTCTGCACTGAGATTACATGCACCTCATCTTTTTTTCCCTATTCTCTGTGTACAGTAATTTTCTTACTCCCATTGCCGCCTTTTTCCTCAGAGCCTGTTCTTAAGCTGTCTGCCTTTTCTTCGATACTCTTTTAATCTGCATTCATTATATTCATTGTACTCTTACTGCTATTAATGCTTGCTGTTCTGCAGCACTGTGGCTTTTTAGGATAGACATCCTTTCAAATATTGCTGGATTCCCCAAGGATTTGAGAAAACATCTGTTTAAGTGGGACCAGCTGATGCATACAGTGCTGCTCATCCTCCACCTCTGGCAGGTATGTAGGTCTCTAAAGGCAGTTAGATTGCTGCAGCACTCTTGCATAATATATTAGCTAGAGTCTACAATAGCACCAACTTCTTGCCTCTTCATGGTACGGACTTCATGTAAACTTAGCTATTGTTACACAAAGCTGGGATAGAGGAACAGATGAGTGGTCCATCAAATACGGTGTCTGAGCTCTGGAGGTGGCCTTTTTCAAATGTCTCAGAGGAATGCAGAAGAAACCCCCTAACGTGCCTACCCAATTGTGCAACTCTATACGATCCCGCTGGAGGGAGGGGACTGGATTTCTTCCCTCACCCCCACCTGTCAGTCAGCTTAGCCGTGAAGGATAAGCTGATCTTTTGAAGTCAAGGCTTAAAATTGTTGAGACTGGAGGGCATTTCTAATAGGTTACTGGGTTAGCAAGGAAAAGCGATGGTACTGTGTATGCTATCAGCTCTGCTTTGATCAGATAATGTAGTGTTGTGCACACACGCACATGAATTTAATAGCTCCTACTTAAGGCTTAGCTACACTGTTCATATTACTAAATCAGAACCAGAGGGTGTCTGTGTTTAAAGTTCTCTCCTTGAGCAGACAGATCTGAGAGCTTTTTCTGGAGGTGGTGACTAATAAACAGTTCTTTTTACTGATAAAAAAATGAAGGAACAATGCATGAACTCTGACTTCCCCTGTAAGTGTGTGGATGTGTGTATATATATGTGTGTGTGTAAAAAGCTCTGAGGCTGCCCAGATATGGAGATTTTAGTGCCATTGAAATAAAAGTAATAAAAGCAGAAACTGGCATAAACCCTACTCAGAGCAATGCACTGAAAATACAGCTTCTGAAGGGGGCAATACCTTCTTCACCCCTCAAAGAACCATACCATAAATTTTCTCTCTTTTGGTTTTAGTGCTGTTGTAAAAAGCCTAGGCCTGCTTTAAAAACCTGAAACTTTCTCTTACAATGGCCAGGGCTGAGCTTTGAGACACTGCCACGTCTCATTGTCTGTGGAAGAACCCTTGCTGGGAAGGCTGTGATTTATATCAGCCTGCCTGTCATAGGGGTGAAAGGAATGCCCAGTTTTTCATTTTGATCAAATGTTAGGTTTGAAAACCACCCACTGCTGTAAACTCAGTTGGAGTGGAGAGATGAGATGGAGCACATTGCATGCTTTGTTGCTGAGATAGTGTTTTAAGGCTGTCTGAATCTGTTTCCTATTGCTGAGTGCAGGGAGGGAAGAGAAAGATGTGGGTTTCAAAAAAGGGAAAACTAAACTGAGTATTTTATTATTTTTTTCATACTTTTAATGAAATAGAGAATGAAATGAAATAGAAAATGGGGGAGTTCAAGAATGTATAATCTCTTCTGTAAAGACATTAAAGAAGGTAAAAACTTAAGTGTAATTTGTTTGGAGCCTAAGTAGATGAACCTGTAGGGAAGAAGAGGGGGGTGGAATTTACCAAGGGGACTGGTAGAAATAATCACCTAGTGGCTACTGAAAGCTGATGGATCTGCCCTTATGCCTAAAACTGAGGGGAGTCACACCAAAACAATCTAATTACAGAACAAAATTTTTCTATTATCAGATTTGTTCAGTTCCCCTCATCTTCTCTTTTTTTGTCTTCTGGTTAGCAGCTTTCACATGTGCTTTCCTTTCTGAAAGGATGGATTCTGATGCAGTTCTAGAACCACAATATTGTTTCTATTTAAAATGCACAATAGTTTCTGTGGCTTTTTTCTATTGACTGTTTTGGCAACGGCGTATAGGGCTTTCCCCAGTTTCTAGTTTCATCACAAATTCCCAACCTTAACGACTACCCTTAAGGTATAAAGGCATCTGATCTGACTTTGTGGCTTTGAATTTAAATGGCATTCAATCACTGATCTTTCTTAGGTTGGTTTTCATTTTGGCTGAGTTTCATGATGTTTCAACACTTAAACCTCATTAATACTGCTTCTATTTTCTTTGTCCTAAAATGAGTACTTAAAAACTGGAATCCAAGATTCTAATTACAGTCCTTCCTAAGATTATATTAAATAAAAACTACCTATGGACTCATGTGTTAAGACTGTAAGAAATTCTGTGCTATCGAGCCTCTCTGTAGACTTACATTGATGATCTTCAGATAAGTCTGTATGATGCCAGTGAGGAATTTTTATGAGTAACTACTATGAGTAAGAAAAACTTATCTTACCTATCTCTGCTGGCACCACATTTCTAAATGTAAAATTAGAAGATGTAGATAATTCCTGTGCTCTGTCACCACAAGCTATGTAACCTTGGGCAAATCATGTCTGTGTTCACCTGATACAAGAAGGGATAATATAGTCTCATAAGGGTGCTTTGAAACTAAGCACGTTCAAGATTAAAATATTATGGTGACAGTGGTGAAAAAATATCCAGTGTACTTTAACCAGTATATTTGATCAGCCTTTCAGGTCAGAGCAGATTTAAAGGCCATCTGTGGTATGACTCCATTGACTTACATAAACCAGGATCAAACGTGATTCATGTGTTTGTGTGGTCTGACCCCTTTGAATTCTCTGGTCAAGTTATGTTAGGAAGGGAGAGAAGCACAGAGGTTTGCTATGATTTTTATGTGTCTGTCTTTAAATAAAACAAAACCCTGTCAACAGCTGACCAGAAGACTTTTCTTTTGCAGTTTTTCATCAAGCTTTCCAGGATGTGAGTAGTAAGCTGAAATGGGCCTTTCAAATTACAATATACAACACCTCTGAATATTTTTAAGGCAGTTAATGTGGGTGTTCTAAAATGAATGTCTTTCTCACTTCCTTCCCCTCCATGAAATAATATACTCTGACAGAGCTGCTGAACTAGAACTCTAGTTATTTTATGAATATATTTTAAAATCCTTGGTTTTCCATCTTTTCTTTTTATCTATAGATTATACCTTTTGTTATTTTTATATTTCCAGGTATAAGGGGGAGTTTTCCTGTGGGCCACATAATTCTGGTCCCAGCTGGGAATGACCAAAAGGACTGAGTGATTTCAGTATCAAACAGTGCTCTGTAAAGGTGGCTTGCAAATGTAGAAAGAAATCCAAGGTCTGTTTCACCGGGGCATCAGAGGCTGAGTTCTTGAACATCAGGCTTCTACTGATTCCCAGTTGTAATGTATTAACTGCAGCCATTATTGTTAGGATGACAAACGTCATGCTGCATTGCACTGTGGAGCTGGAAAAAATTTTCAAACTTAGTCACTCTCATTCTTGAAATCTACATCCTGTATTTTTCCTCATAAGGTTCAGGTTTGGATTTCTTGCTTTTTGGTATTTTTGTTCTTGTCTGTTTAACATATGACTGACTAGTGGACAAAGTATTAAATGCCGGTGTTTTGAGGTGGGGAGTTTGAGGGTTTTTGTCAGAGATATGAAAGCTCTCTGAAAAATGCAGACTCTGAAGAGATTGGGGGAAAGAGGGTAAATTCTTTTTAATCCCCATTTGTACAAATAATTCACAGATTAAGAATTTCAGACCAGAAAGAGGGGCTTGAAGTCTAGAATGTATGGCCCCATGCTGGATTCATACAGAGCAGCTGAACAAAATGCTTCATTTCAAAAAGCCACTGCATGGCTTCTTTCTATGTTCTTGGGGAGATGATGAAGAAGAAAAAAGACGACGACTTTGCAGCTGATTAATCACTGGGAAACAGTAATCACTAGTGGTGTGTTTTGGATCATTATTCAAGGACTTTCAGACGGAAATAAACCAGAGAACTACAACAGTAGCTTTCTATAATTAGTTTTCTGTGCTCATGTATTGAGCAAACCATTTCTCTTCTTCCAATTTATAGTCAATGATCTTTGGGGCACAGATTCAAAACATCCTGCAGAGTTTATTCTCGAAGCTGACTTGATGAGAGCATATTTATGTCTATAAAAGAGACTATTTATTATGGAACTAATTCAGGCTCTAAAATCATAGCTAAGGTTTTATAGCATACTTAAATGTATATATCTGCTTAAAAATATTTTGAGATAGATCTTTACCATGTGTAAATTGGCATAGCCTCTCCAGAGCTGAAAGAAACTGAGCTGATTTACACCCACTGAAGTTTGGACCCCTTTGATTTTTTTTTTTTTTTTTCTTTTCTATGTGTATAATGCACTGAGAAAGAAGACAACCCTCTTTAATCTGTGGAGAATTTAGACACTAATCAAGCACTAAAGAGGCACCATGCCGAGGCTGAGAGCTAAAATCCTAAGGATGAAATCAAGTAATTGCTTTATCTCTTTCTTTTCAGATGTCTAGAGAGATGCTTAAAGGCAAAACTAAAAGTAAATGAATGAATCTAGCCAAGTGGATTTAGCTGTGGATGGATGTATTAAACTTCCACTGACAGTATCAGCAAATAGGTGACATTCAATGCTGCTTACAAAGGCTTGCACCAGCAGTCAGGCATCAGTGTGGCTCTCTCTGACTTGGTATATCCTGTAAGCACCTAAATGAAGGGAAATTTGGGTCTTTAGCCTCAAGAAGAGTAGCCTTGAGAAGAGGCTCAAGGCTCTTTAGCCTGGAGAAGACTGAGGGGAGACCTTATCTATGTTTACAAATTCCTAAAGGGTGGGTTGAAGGATGATGGAGCCGGACTCTTTTCAGTGGTTTCCAGAGATAGGACAAGGGGCAATGAGCTCAAGCTGGAACATAGGAAGTTCCACTCAAATATGAGGGAAAAACTTCTTTACAGTGAGGGTGGCAGAGCACTGGAACCGGCTGCCGAGAGAGGTCGTGGAGTCCCCTTCTCTGGAGATTTTCAAAACCCACCTCGATGCAGTCCTGAGTAATATGCTCTAGTCAATCCTGCTTAGCAGAGGAGCTGGACTGGATGATCTCTAGAGGTCCCTTCCAACTCTGTCAGATCTGTGAAACTGTGCTTAAATTAGAAAAAGTTTAGTGGTTTGGGTTTTTTTGTTAGAAGTAGCTAATAATCAAAAAACTACTGTAAATATAAGTTTGTTCAGCAGTTATCTACATGTCTATAATATGTCTGAAATTCCTATATTTGCCCAGATCCTGAACAATCACAGCAGTGATTTTTTTTTTATTTTTATTTTTTCTCATGGATATAATCTGTGAGAGACTCATGCTCTCAGAAAGGAGCAAGCCATAAAAGGAAGAGTTGAGCACTTCTTAAAATGAGTCTGCTTAACAACCTGACCATTTTTACAGTTATATTCTGATGCAGCTGGTTCTTCATACTTTGCTACTGATTGGGATCTGATTATTTGTACTGCAGGGATTTCCCCCTTCCTATCCCCTCCACCCCCACCCCCACTTTTCCTCATGTAGGTGGTTTTATGCTTCTCATCTAGATTAGGAAGAAAGAAAATGCAATTTTTTTTACCAGACGTGAGTAACCAAGCTGCTTCCAAGAAAAAAGTCTCAAGCTTGGATTTTAGATCTGTGCAAAGAATTTACAGTATGTTTCATGTCACTTTGTTTAAACCAGTAAATTAATAGTGATATGGCAAAATCAAGTAAGATTAGAAATAGAAAGGCTAGGGAAAAAAAAAAATCCTGTCAGTATTTTAGATTGTTTATAGTGAGGAGTTTCCTTGTCTGTCAGTTGCTTGTTCAGTATGTAGAAAAAACCATTTACATCAAATTCCAACTGGAAAAGAGGGAGTTTACACCATAGGCTGAATTTTGCTTAAACCCTCGAGGCCAGATTTTTCAAAGAGCTTAGCCTTCAAGTAGACGTGGAAAGAAATAACCATATTTCTAGAGCCCTGTAGGTTAAGTTTCAGGTTGCTGGCTGCTGCTACACTTCAAGTGTACTAATGCAAGCTAACGCCTGCATGATTGCACCCTAGATGTGTCGTGACTTTAATTTTGGTCCCAGAGAAGGCCAATTAGCTCATACAGACCTGATGACAGCTCATCTGCACTTTAATTAGCCAGGGATGCTATCATATTTACTACAGGAGCCATACTAAAATGCCACTCACATTTCACTTTAAGTGTTTTGTGTCAAAGACACCATCACCCAGGAATGAACTGCTGCTATTAAATTTCATAAACAATCATTTGAAATAAAGAGTTGTCACAGAAGTAGACTTAAGCAGCATCTTAATGTACTATCAAAGGCACTGTTGCACAGTGGAGAGAATTACAAAATTTCCCTCCAGACGGACAGAGAAGGTCATCAGATACCTGGCTACTCAGGTGACTGACCAAGATTACTTGTGCATGATTTGTCTCTTCCTTCTGGAAGTTAGAGAGATGTCATTTGTGAGATCATAAGGCAACCAGACCTTTCCTGGCATCTGCCCTGGAAACACAGGCAAAGTATGTGTATCAGTTCTGGCTGGTTGTATGAGCTATTTCTGTTACTAAATTGATTCTCAACAATAAAGAATTGTGGCAGCAGAATAGTAATAAATTCAAAACAATGATTGTCATGGCGAAACTGCAAGAATATTTACATTTTCTTTTCCATATCTACTTTTTAAATTGTATGACTTAATGTTGTATACTTCTCTGACTTGCCTGGGAGGTTTGAGTGCTGTAAGCACTCACTAACTGATTCTTAGTACTGAAACTGCATTCATACTAACCCTTACATACCTGTCTTCCTACTTGAAGCTTCCCTGTTCAGTGATCAGCAGTTCTAGCAGTCAGCCAGCTCATGGGGAGTCTGTATGGATGCTGCTGCTCATTTTAGAAGTGAGGACTAGAGAGCTTTGGGTAATGGTGGGACCCTCAAGTTGCTTTGTGAGGAAATCAAATGATATCTGCTCATTGCAGAGAAGTGGCCAGAATGCAGTGCCTAGAAACAGTAGTCACTGTATGTCCGGTGCTCCAGTCCCTTAATCATCATAGTGGTCCTTTGCTAGTCTTGTTGCAATGTGCCTATATCTGTTTTCTACTGGAGAACACAGAACTGGATGCAGTAGTTCAGGTGTGGTCTCACTAGAGCTGAGAATTGCCTCCTTCAACCTGCTGGCAACGTTTCAATGACATCAAGGAGAAGAATCGCTTAGACCCTCAGGTTGGATGGGGCTCTGAGAAACCTCATCTAGTGAAGATGTCCCTGCTCATTGCAGGGGGTTTGGACTACATGACCTTTAAAGGTCCCTTCCAACCCAAACTGCTCTCTGCTTCTATGCCCTGACCTTCATTCCTAAAGCTGTGTATTCATACTTGGTATGTTCTAGGTCTCCATTAGCAGCGGGTGCCTGTGGGAAAGGGTAATTGTCTGAAAACCAAAGAGGCATCAGCAATTCTTCCGCAGCATCCCTTGCAAGCATAAATTCCTCTAGATGGCAGATCAGGTTGGCAAATGGAGGCCTCTGCCCTCCAGCAGATAGTCTCCCACTACACCTGGTGCTCCTGTGTGGTTTGGGCGTAGCCAGCTCTGATGCTTTGCTGGACAGACTTCCCAGCCCCTCTTATACTGCCAGAGCACCGAATCTGACTGGCAGGTGAAGAGAGACCTTCCTCCTGCTGCCATAGGTCTCAAGCTCCCAGCCTTCACTATTGTGGAGGTTTCCATTTCCCACCCTGATAAGCACATGCCCTGCCTGCTTCTCCTTCAGTACATTTGTTTCCTTTATTGTAGCAGCATCAGAAGAAATTGAATGTTATGGCCCTTGCGAAGATGAGATACATAACTGTACCTCCTAAAAGACATCACCTTGCTAGAAGTATAGATGAGAAGTAAATCAGGCTTATTGTTCAGCAGCTGTGTTGGTTAAATATATAGGGAATCATAATATTTTGGGATTCCTGTCTGGGTGAATCAACTCAGTCACAAAATGAAACATGCAAATAGTCTCTTTGAGGAATTTGCAGTTCACTCAATGGTTTTAACATGTGTGATTCATGTAATTAGGGAAGTGAAATGATACTGTTTGACCTGTGCTTACTCCATGTGTATGAATTACAAACATTCACAGTTCGTGCTTACTGTCATAATTATTTTCCTTAGGTCTGTAGAAATAATTTCTAATAGTTAATAAATATTCAGTTCTTTGGGAATATAATAGTAGTTCTCAACAAACAGAGTATGTACTTTTAAACTAATTAGTCACTTTTAGAATTACTAAACACAGACTTCTCCAATCAACACAGTAGAAGCACTTCTTTTTGTCTGCAGTAAGACTGTATCAGTCTAAATTACAGCAATTTTGATACCTTGGAGCAAGCTAATAAAATCTAAGAGGAGCTGGCAACGCCATCTAGAGTTGAGGCTGCCTGGTATTTCTTATCATTAGGCCTTTTTTTCTGTTGTCTATGAATACGTCACAATTGGAGCTAAAACTTTCTGTACCAGTTGTCTGTGTCTGGCTGAATTTTACGTTTCGAAAATTGAACACTATTCAGTTTGAGAAAGAAATTAGAGGAAAACTGATTAGTTTTATTTTTACCTTTTATTAATATCTTTCCATTGTGACTCTTCAAAGCCTTCATGCTCTGAAGAGAAAGGACTTTGAAAGTGGTGGGAAGGATTATTTTCATGCCATTTTATGCAATGAACAGAGGTACTGTGAATTGCTGGGTAGTCATATAATTTAGAATTACATAGGGAAATTAAGATTCCACATAGATCAAATTTTTGCACTTCCTAATTTATCACTCTTGTAACTTTCTTCCTTATAATCCTTTTGACAAAGTTTTTATTGTAATTTTGAATATTTATTCAGTATTCTATAGCATGTGTGCAACCGTATCAAAAACTATAATTTCATTTTTATATGGGTAGTACCTGTCTTATGTTTATTCAGATGTTCTGAGGTTCTTGGTATTCTAATATTTTCTTTTGGTTTTTTAGAGCAGATCTAGAGATTCCTAAACTGTTCTAGGAATGATTTTACTCAAATAAAATGAAAAAAGGCAAAAAGCTATTGTGAACACTCCGGATGTAAACACAATGTTGTATGTCTGGCTCTTAAAAGTCTATAGAGAGACTAGTTTTTCTATTTCGATCTGGTGTTATATAAATAACCAAAAACAAGCAGTAAAATTAATGATGTATTATGCTCTTTTTCCTTCTAATCCTTGAGTACAAAGGTATTTATTTTCTCCAGATCTCCTGAGTATGTCATACTGAAGCAAGAGGATGTTTTGTTTTCTGGGATCACTTAAAAATTTCAATGCACTTTGCCATTTAAAAAAAAAAAAAAAAAAACAACAAAAAAACCAACAAAAAAGACCAAAATCATTAATGATGGGAGGAAACTCTCAGCACAAGCAGTGAATATACTAAGACAGTCTGCGCCTCCTGCTGCACTTCAGAGACTTTAGTTCATATCCAATAACACTGAAGCCTTAAGCACTGCAATTACCACTGGACCTTCAGATTCCTAGCAACTAGCAAGCGAACAGAGAAAGCAGTTATCTGGGTAACTAGGGAATTTAACACTAGAACAGCCTTCTGTTTCACTGGCACATTAAGGTGCAGGGATTACATACCTAGAAGACAGGATTTAGGTAAATTTCTGGTGGGGGCAAGAAATAGAGCAGCAATAATCTCAGACATCTTTAAAGGAAGAAATGGGGAAATTCTGTAAATGGATAGGATTTGTATTTTAAATTTGGTTGTTAGCTTTCCTGTGGTTTAGGATTACCTAAAGGTTTCCTTGTGATACGTAAAATAAGTGAAATTCTTTTGATATATATGAATATAATTGTTATTCGCATAACAGAAAAACTGTTCAAACCAGGTTTTTTTCTTCCTGATGTCTCAAATCTTGGGCAGCTCCTGTGTCAGTCCTTCTGTCCTATGCTTCTGTTAGGTTTTGGTCTTGTTGCTGCCATGAGTTGGGCAAATTTTCATTTGTTCTCAATTTTCACTGTCTGTAAAACTATGGAAAGGATATTGACTTCCACTGGGAAGGGAAGTGATGCTGGAGCATAACAGGTGTTTGCATCAGGTCTGTGTTTAAGTGTAGCTGAATGTATCTAATAATAAAATGGAAATAACTGGAATTTAAACAGCAAGATTAACAATAATTGTGAATAAATAAATAAAGGACCTCTATTTCAGAGTTCTTCCTTTTTGTGGAGATGCAGACATATCAATGTATTTATTCCAACAATGGCTATATGTAGAGCTTGGACAGATAATGTAAATAATGAAAAACCCACAAAAAAGAAAACTCTACTGTTCTAGAATGGATCTGCATTTTTGCTGTATGTATTAAGTCTGGAATTGGTTCTGGAAACCAGATCACATTGCTTCTCTTTCTATATAGCGTAAGTTTTAGCACGTTGGAGTACTATATAGAATTTTAACTTTGGCATCCTAGCAGTTAAATCTTCAATAATTTTTTAGCATATAGTGGTAAGGTTCTATGATCATTTACATTTCAGATGCCTAAGTAAGGAAATACTTAACTCATATTTCTCAGAAGTTCTTTGGCAGACATACTGTAACAGAAATAAATAAATGTTATCCATTAGAAGAGTGTCTTTTCCAGACTCACAGGCACACTGCAAAAGAAGAGACGTGCTGCAAGTCCATTCTCTTTGCTTATGGAGCAGGCTTTCATTTTTCCTGAAGCAATTTTCTTTTTGCTTGAACTCTTTTCCGTTGCTATTATATGTGCCATCTGGTAACGTCTGACACACCCAGTATCCATCTCATATCTGTAGTTACAAAAACCGAGACAGACCTAAACCTACTGTGGAAACATGCTGGTTTAATCATGATTTTGATCAACTGTTACGCTTTGCTCCCCCAAGTGTTTCAGGATGCTTTCGTAGTAGAGGCAAGGGAATTGTGGTAGATGGGAATAAAGATTTGTATATAAAATGTGGGATTTAAGGAGGCTTAGAAAGAAAGATTAACTGGGTGAAATGTTTAGATCTGATGATTTCCTGCTGAGAATGTGTTTTTTGTGTTTGTTTTTTTTTTCTATTAGCTGTTGTGAAGGACTGAAAAAGCAGTAGTGGTGTGTGTGTGTCTGGTCTCTCCTGCAGCACGCTGAAAGCATGAATGGAGCTATGGCTAGGATGGGTATTATCTCATGTTAGGAGGAAATTTTTTATTTGCTGTGTGTCAATCATGGTAAGAGATTCATCCTGCTTTCTATGAAGAATAAGATCCTGGCTGCAAGTAGTTACTCCTTAGATGAGACTGAAAACAATCAGTATCTAGTATCCTAGTGAATGATCTAGAAATGTAGGAATGAAATCTAGGTAAACCAATTTACAGTGTGACCTAAACCTTAGACTATGCTCATCTTTAAAGATTTGCTTCAATCAACAGCATTTCTAATGAGAACTGCAGAAGTTTTAAAAAGCCAAAGGAACATTTATCTTCTTTAGTTCCTGAGGTTTTTTGTTGTGAGGTTTGTTATGGTTCAGTTGAAGCTCTTTGAGTTGGTGATAGTGTTGAGGCTGGAAGGAAATGAATGGAAAATGTAGAGCAGAAAGAGATTTAACAGGACAAAGTTGTTCTTGCTGTTGTTTGCCAGTTCCAGGAATTGAGTATGTCCAAGAAGTTCCCTACTTTACTATATCATGAAATGGATTCCTGCCAAGATACGCTAATATTCCATCAAGGAGGCTTATTTATGCTGTTGTATTAGTAACTTTAAAATTGCTTTCAGAAAAACATTTATTTGCATTAATAGGGCCACTAATATTTCGCAAATCTGTTGTGGTTATGGCTTGTTGCTGTTTAAGGAGATACAGTAATTCCAGTATATAAGCTTGAAGGAAAATTGGGAGGGTTGCTTTTCTTAAAGGGAAGCTAAGACCTTCAGATCTTAGGAAATGTTTCTAGCCTACATCAGATTTAGATACTGGTTTATGTGATAGCTAAGAGCTGGTCCTGAAATTGCAGCTGGAAAATATTCAATAGGTCTATTGCGGTCATTCCAAGCACATAAATTACCCGATACACCATTTGCAGGAACCAGGTTTCCTTCTGCGCTCTAGATGGAGGGAATGTCCAAGGAATATGAGTCATCTATGCTGTGCATGGTTGAAATTGGTAGAAGTTTTCAGAAAGTGTAGCTCTAGTTTGTCAATAAGTATTGGAAGTTTGCAGGTAGCTTTGACAATTGCCATTAATCTTTTAGAAATCAGTAGCATACTTAACTAGGGAATATGGACTTATTGAATAAGATCTATGCATTTTAGACTTACATATAAATTTTTCCTTAGATTTCCAACCACTAAAAAGAATATGGTATATGAAATAAATAGATTAATGTTTGTTATCTTTTTAGGTTGCGTTCTTGCACGTGTCAGCAGTAGTAGTCTTACGTTTTAGTTAATGGAGATCAGATACTAAATGATTTGCAGTATTTTTTCTGTGACTAAGCCTACCCTCTCTGCCAGGGGTTTGACTGAGTAGGTAGAAGGGTGTTGGTTCCTGTAAGATTACCCTGTACAAACAGATGTTACATAGCACTGCTTTGTAATATCTAATAGTGCAGAAATCCCTTGATGGAATTTGGGAATGCTGGTGGGAGAAGGGTTAACTGTTGTGCCAGTACTTGCTCTCAGATAATTGATGAAAGATGTGTCTGATTTAGAGGTATGGAGGTGGACCAACTCATTTTGCCATGTGGTCTGCTGGAGAGGCAACCTTGGGGTTACAGGGAAGTTTCTTACTGAGTTACTCAAAGGGCTTCTCTGCTGGCTGATAGCCAGGGCAGGACAGATTCTTGGCTTCAAAACCAGCTGTCTGTCTGCCATCTCAGTGTCAGAACTGAATGTGCAACGGGAAGGTCTAAGATAGACTGAGGAGTTAAGGATACCAGGACAGCAGTGAGTCAGCACTTTGTTTCCCGTATTTGGCATTGGTGTTAGGGCAGATAGTTTTAATAATGATGTTTTGTAGCTTATTCGGCAAAAAGCAGTGTTTATAGTTTTTAAACTGAAAACATCATATATGCTAACCAAAAGTAGTATCAGTGCCTCTAAAACTTTTAAATTCAGGGTAAGACTTCGTGTGAAGCTTTGAATTGCTGAGCAATACACATTTTGTTTAAGTTTGCTTTGAATCTCAGCAGATTTGCATGCATATTCCATCAAGTACCAAGTTTTGTTTAGTTGTTGGTATTTGGATTTTTCATTAATTTGAAAGCATTTAGGAAAGGAAAAAGAGCCAGTGTTTTTCTAATTGGGTTACCTGAAGTAAAATTGCAAAATCCATATACAGGCACCAGACTGTGATTCGTTTCTTAATGGGGCTAATTTTGCTGAGACTTGAGGGATCTTAGCATCTCTGACATCAAGTTGCCCATGCGGGTATTTAAGACAAAATAAAGAGGCTGGTCCCATTCTTTGGTGTGGATGCTCACCAGGGGAGCATGAGTTGTGTTTGCATAGTGGTCTTGGGGAAACTGTTTAAAATGCGACTGGTAGCAAATATCTAGCAAATTTTAATGTCTCCTCTTCTACCTCCTGTAGTAACGTTGGCATCTTTTATCATCTGGAACAATATGAATGGATTAAAGCTTTACAAAAATATGTTTAAAGATACATTTTGTCTTTGAGTTAAGGTGCATCAATACATTATGGTTAATATATTTTGCTTTTGTAATTTTAATAATATAACTTTCCATGACATGATCTCCCTTTCAAAGATCCTAAACCAATCTTTGAGCACTAAGTAAGGCCCCAGGCATTTCTTTCTGCAAAAGAAGTCTTGACTGGGGCCTCTACCTAGAAATGAGTGTCCTAATGTAATTCAGCAGCTCTGGGAGAACTGTAAATGTAGTGGCTCTATTGTAGGATTACCCTAAAATTACTGTGGACAACAAAACTTTCATTAGAATTCAGACTTTACTATCTTTGTGTAATAACAGCGAAGAGTTGTATGGTTTACTCTTGACCAGCTGATATGAAGCATTCTGTATTTCTGATCACCAGTGCTTCCACAGAGTCAGTTTTTAATCACTGCAGGTTTCTGAACTATAGTTTTGGAAAAGATGGTGCATTCTAAATAGTTAAAATCCATTTCAAACTCTTTTGAATTTGAAACATCTTGGTCCTATAAGAATATTTTGTTTTAGTTCTTGCCTAGTTACCAGCATGAAAACTTTCAGGGGAACAGAGGTAACAAAAACCTCTTGGAACAGCAGGTCATTTGGCAGCTACTAAGTTCATTGTGCCTATTGCTGAGCTATGGGAGGTTGAAGTAGCAAGACAAGAACCTGTGTGGAATATATTTACTCTTTACCTGTTCTTCTGTGGATTAAATGAGAACAGTTTTTTGGCTCTGAGCATCTGTGCATAAATTCAGTCTGAATAGGAAGCAAGTTGAGAAATGAGCTCTGAAAAAATAATACTGACTAATTTTGAAAAAGAAATATAAATTGCTACATTTTGAGCAGCCAAATAAAATTAGAGGCTTGTGTAGGCTCTTAGATTTTGCCAGATTTAATATTGTTTGGTGTTAAAGCTGGTTTTCTTGAAACTTTGTTTCAAAACAGGTGGCTGATCTCTGCATTATAAGGGTGTGTACCTTAATCAAAGATGACTATAGGTACAGAAAGCTGTGCAACAGTACTAATACTTCCCCCACTTCTGACCTGAGGAGACTTTTCTGACCTTTCTTGCTCCTGAGTGTGTCTCTATTTGCATTTTCTAAAGTGGGCACTGATTGTGTGCTGGCATCTGTGCTCAGATGATACGGAAACATTATCAGCTTGATGCAACTTTCAGTTACTGCTGGGCTTCGACCAGATTTGAACCAGGCAGCTGGAGGAGAGGGGTTCTTTTTTCTTTTGGCAAATCTTGTGGGCACAATTATGACAGGTAAGGAGAGGGGATAAGAGAATAAAAGTAAAGAATACTAATTGTGTAAGGAGGGGAAAAAAACAGTGGTACAACTTATAAGAAATAGTGGCACGTCATTAAGGATAATGCTTACTGTGAAAGACAATCATCTTCCATACTTGATGAGAGAGAACTCTCATCATGAAAGACTCCCTATAATTCTTTCCCGAAGTGTGGTGTGTACATTACCAGTGGTTTGCAGGCCGCTTCAAAGTGAAACTCTGAACCTAGGTCTCTGAATGCATGCATGCGTGTAGATCTAAAATATACAACATTCTTTTTTTAAATAGGCTGTGAAGTGTTCCCACAGTTCTCTTTACTGTGTGGGGGAGTCCGAGCAGAGGAACTGATTTCAAGAAACCCAACATTCTTTGCTGTAGAGTTTGTGTGACGTTAGACAAGTTAGTTATTCTGCCTGTAAAATAAGGAGAATAGCACGTTTTTGCCTCACAAGTGCTCAGTGATAACAACTGTAAGATACTGTGGCAGAGGAGAGGGATGCCTGATCATTGCAGCCAGCCATGGACTACCATAGCATTTCATGGTGTTTATCCCAAGTCGGGAATAGGGTGCACAGAGAACATGAAAGCAAATCTGCAGAGTGCCTCCGCTATAACTGGTTCTAATTAGTCATTTTTATGAGCTCCAGAGTCAGACAGAAACGAGGAGCCCTCCCCTTATGTAGTTTCCTGTTTGCTGGGTGCATGTAAAAGAGATCTGGCCCTGATGTATGTTAATAATGAGCTGATAATGTAAGCCAGCTGAGAGATGTGGAGTTAGTCTGGTATGCTGCCAAGTGGGAGGTGAAAGTTCAGGAACTGACTCATGTTGCCAAGACCTGGTCCTGTGGAGAAGGTCTGCCCATTAATAGATTGAGTTTCTCATTAGGGCTACACAGCATATGCTTACAGCTTTTGGGTTTCAAGCTGAAACCCAATACCAGTAAAAGCCTGCTGAACAGAGCAGCAGATTTACTGGTAAATAAAGGATTAAAGGAACACTTGGCAGGGTTGTTAGACTGGAAACCTGACTGGCCTTTGAAGATTTCTCCATATTGTAGATCTTCTCTTTAAATTTATACCAAGGAGAGACTTGTTCTGCTCTTTACTATGCAGCTCACAGGGCAGGAATTTGACATAGTCTGCTCTGTATCCATCAAGAGTGTAAGATGTTTATATGTCTTTTAATTCAAATGCATGATATTGCCTCTAAAGTAAGACATGACAAATAAGTTGTTAGCTCAGAGGAGCCTGTTGTAAACAGGCTTCCCTCTTACCTCCTACCCCACTTGCAAGCCTTGTCTTTCTGTGGAGAATGTGCCATGCATTAGTTTTCATAGTGAGCAGCTTGGTATTTACAGCATCTCTAAAACTACTCTTGTTCTCTTCCTTTTTTTGAATGAGGATCTCCAGCTAACTAGCACAACTGTCTGCTTGGTCTACGACATGTGACACTTATTATAGCTGGCCACGAATGGAGTTCATACGTGGCTAAACAGCTTTAGCAAACTGAAATGTGGACAGGTTTAAATAGACTTATAAAAGAAAAAAAAAATATAGCAGTCCAAAAGCCCTACAGCTGACAAGTGTTAATACAGTACTCTGGGACTTCAGGGTGGCATTTGCCTTATTTCTTTATCAAAAGCAAAAATAATTCTAATTAAAATTTTGGATCTTGAATTTGCATAACATAATGGCTCTCTTACCAGTCTGCTTTAGCCAGCTAGCTTTCCCTGGAGTTAAAAGGGATAGGCATTGTAAACTGGTCAATATAGTAATAGTTATCTTTTTCTTTTAGTTAATCTGAGTCTTTTATTAACTAATGATAGAGACGAAGCTGCAAATGTGGAGGCAGCAGTGAATTTTACCTATCCCCTCTTCCAACAGAAGGGTTTCCTTTGTTCCTTTGTGCCCAGAAGCCACAGGCATCTTTAATCATTGCTGAAATCCTATTGTCTTGATCCAATAGCCATGCTAGACTACAGTCTTTTTTGATGTAAGACATCTGGCTTCAGTAAAGTTACAACAGGGAGAAGATATCTGGTGTTTTCCTCACTCAGACGTGATGTGACCAGTCAGTGTGAGAGTTAGTTCAAGAGTTTGGATTTACAGTTTATCACTTAGAAATTAACTGTATTTTTATTGCATCTATGCTTGCACAAGTATATATTTCATTATGATGATACATGCTATTGTTGTTACATAAAGAACTATGTTATTTCTTTTATGTAAATAAGAACTAGCAAAGAATTTTTCCCCAAACGAGCCTGTATCAGATGGTATAAGCCAAGCTGTGGTAGTGGAGTCCAGTAGGAATTTGAATTTTCAGTCAGTGTTGAAATCCCTAGGACAGAGAGACTTTTCTGAGAAACACTGCCTGGGAATGAGCAATTGGGGTCCAGTATAGATCAATATGAGAAAATACATGTGGGTATACAGAAGCATGCGACAGGCTTGTTTCTTTATTACTGTAGGAGTGCAAGAGGCCTCCCTCCTCTGCGTTTGTGAGCACAGAGTCACATCTGCTGACAATAGAGACAACCATGTGTGGTGGCTCAGGGCACATTGAAAGCTGTGCTCAACGCCAGGCTCTTGCAGCCTCTTGGATTTGGAGTATGCCTTGGTCTCCCAGCATCTCACTGACAACAGAACCCTGAACGCTTCTGATCAAATCGGTGGCTTTTATTCAGCTGTAACTCCATCCTCTGCTGCAGTCTCTTTGTCACCAGAGCTGAAGCGGTTGCCTGCTGCAAAGCCACCAGTGTGTTAGCACAGCCGATGCTGCCAGTAGTGAGTGGACGGCACTCATTGTATTGAGACATCTTTAGGCAGCGACATCAGCTGCTCTGTCCCTCAGAGGACAGATTAAAACACTCCTAATGCTTAATAGCGTAAGTCCTGAGGAGAACTTATGTAAACATATTCAGCAAGCACTCACTAATTTCCCTTAGGAACCAGGCTGAATGAAGATAATTTTCAAAGAAAGGGTAAAATTAATTTTATCTTTAAGGACTGCACCTGTTGGAAAAAATTGTAGGAGGCAGTCTGTGTTTTTAGCTGTGTGAATTAGGGATCTGTGGCAGGGACATGGCGAGGAGGAAGGTTTGGAAGTTATATTAGGCAAGGACAAAAATAGTACTTGCAGAATGTATAGCAAGGCTCTATTTCATTGATTTAGGGGGAGGCCTCACTGATTCTTGAGCAACAGCACTTCAGGAGCATGACATGTTCGACCTCTTAGAAAGATGGTACAAGTCATTTGCTCTGTGCGGTTTTGTGGCAACAAACTTGCATCTATCATCATCATTTGTCTTTGCCAATGACTTTAAGGACACTTGAGAAGCAACAGTACAGTAGGATTCTTGGAAAAGCTTCTGGTTTCTACCAGCCCCAGAAAATACAGATTTGTTTTATTGTACCTTCAGAGTTTTGCAGGCCAACTTTGCCTCCTTCCATAATGCAGTCTGTCATTCCTTCTTGAAGACTGCTTCATTTTGTACTCTGGATTCAGGTTCTTGTAAGATATCTTCATCTTAGGCATGGCTTGTTTTTTGGCTTCTGAATGCATTCCTTTGGTACAAACTTTGTCTTGGAAAGAAGAACTTAGTCTCGTTAGCTTCTGCATTCTAGTTCCAAAACTGGAATTGCCAGATGTGTCTTCTCCCAGAGGCTTTCCTCAGGTATAGTGCAGATAGTGTGTTTTGGTTTGAGCCTTTCGAGATTATAGCAAGACAATTAGAGCAAATAAAGGAGACTTT
This sequence comes from Gallinago jamesoni, assembly GCA_025769975.1. Taxonomy (NCBI): domain Eukaryota; kingdom Metazoa; phylum Chordata; class Aves; order Charadriiformes; family Scolopacidae; genus Gallinago; species Gallinago jamesoni. Next base: position 25,990,836 of record JAOQGH010000005.1, on the reverse strand, counting down.
AGAGAGGGACTTCTAAATCATTCTCTACCTTAAACAAAAAAAACAGAATTAAACACACATGTACATAATTAATCTTTTCCATTTCCTCACTATGATTTAGCATTCTGTCAGGTCTGCTTGTGTCCATCTAGAGGATTCCTTCTTCTGGATCTCATTCTTGTAGTCTTAATTTTTCCATACTCAGTACTAACACCATAACCATTGTAGTACTTTGCTCTTCCTCCCACTTCTTCACCCGCTCACTTCTCTGTTGCAGGTAAACCGGAGAGCGTAGATTACAGAATGGCCAAAGTTCAGCTGATGTAGGGACTGGGGCTTAAGGATCTTCTTCCTTCCCACTTCTGCCCCTCAATACCAGTAGTGACCAAGTGGGCCACCCAGTGGCTGCTGCATAGAGCTGGGATGCTATCACAAAGCTTTTGGGTCAGGACAGGATACTGGAGACAAACAGCAATTTAAGGTTTGGGGAGCAGCTGCTCACCCCAGTATCCACTAACCTTTGCTCTGTTGGTGGCAGCAGCAGCAGCCAGGTCACCGTTTAGGAGATCACCATAAAATCAACTCTTAGAGGTGCTATTACTATAATAACACCAGTGCTCTAACCATCTCTTTTAATTAATCCCTGGGAAAGGAGGTGTTTAACCAAATAGATTTCCGCTTGGCTTCTGTCCTGCTGCTGTTCTGGTATGATGAGTTGCTTTGTGCTCTGTGACAAAGAATTACTTGGAGGTTAAAGGTGATGCTGAGTTCATTTCCCGAACGGGCAAAGCTATAGCCCACCCCCTCAGCCTCGTTTCTCAATTAATCTCCTCATAAATCCTCATTGCATTTCTGAAATGGAGATGATTAGCAGGATTTGACGCACAGAAACAAACCTTACAATTCGAGGGGAGTTATAAAGCAGGTATGTTTATTATGGCGCTGGGTGCAAGGGGGATATCTCCTCCTAACTTGCACACCTCCATGCAAAATAAGCAATTATTTATAATACAAATCATATATATGCAAGGCTATAGGATGGACTATTACAATTAGTTCTAGGAATAGGCAGGATTATTCTGTTTCCAGGGACTCATTATAATAAGTCTCCTCCTCTAGGCGCATGTGCACTGCCTCCTGGTGGTCTCCTTTGAGGGTCTCTGGGAGGAAGGCCCCGAGTCTTCTTCACGGTGAACTTTTCCCTTTGAGTTGGCTCATCTCCTGACTTCCAGGGCTGGTTTCTACCACTTGTTCCACTGACTGCAGCTTCAAAGTTCCTATTGTGTGGTAACAGACCATAAAGTTCCTATTGGTGTGCTAAGGATACATTGTTTCTTAAAGGAGTAACTTTTCTATAACTCTACAATTAACCGCTTAATTCCTGGTTCTTGCTTTAGGTGTAGGCAGGATATTGGGATATTCTGGCATGTTTTAAGTCACAGCATGCATGCATGTGAGTACTAAAATGTGCATATGTTATGTCTTGCTGTTCCAAATTCCTCCATGGAGGAGGAGAGTGAAGAAGGATAAGTATCAGACTTTGGTCTTACATTAAATGTTCATATAAATAATAACTCTCTTTTTTTTTTTTTTTTTCCAGGAAGCAATTAGAAAAAAAATGTTTGGGGCTGGGGCACTACTAGTGTAGCATGTAGTAATTTTTCTGACTCCTATGGAACTTTATTGATTTCTACCAATGGTGAAGCTTTTCTAAGTGTGAAATTCTGCAACATTAAAGCTAATGTAAGTCAGTACTTCCATGGTCTTTTTTTCCACAAATTAGATCTTTTACACCAAATTTAGGTTATTGAAGATGCCAGGTAGCAGAGATTGAGGCACTCAATTACCACTCAGAAAAGTTGACAGACTAGCGGCTAATCTTGGAAGCATTTGCTACCTTGTCTTGCCAAGTTTCATACATTAATGGTAAGACTCTCTTACATCGTGTTACCTTCTTAGGTTGTCTTGCTTTGATGCTTTCACCGGATACACGTGCAGTGTAATGCCACTGTCTCCTGCTTCGCGTGCCACATGCAGCTGGTTGGATTTGTCTGTCATCTCCTGCGTTATATCTCCCCAGAATGCAAACCAGCACAATTGCTGTGTGGTGGGGCACTACCTTAGGCAGTCATTGCATCTTCTCTGTGCAACAAATCTAACAAGGGATTGTACAACAAGTACTGGATAGGACCATGAAAATAGTTTTTGCAATAATGTTTTTCTTTGAAAAGTAAAACTCCCTCAAGACCATAAGATGGGAAGATGAAGTTTTATTGAAGGCAGTTGTTTAAAACTACCACTAATCCAAGTCAAATACTCCTTCAGTTAGTTATCAGTGGTGTTGTGTAAATGTTCTCATTATGATGAAAGATCTAAGGAAAGTGTTATTTGAAGAAATGGAACTGCTATCCAGGAGGGGTTTTGCCGTGTCAACAGTATCTAAGGGTTGCTGATGCATAGTCTGGGGCACAGAAGACTCTCAGCCATGTAACCAAAGTCTCAGAGAATCCATGGGGCAGTTGGTACTTTATTGGGCCTGAAGGTAGCTCAGGTTGCTTTTAAAACATAGGGCGTTTGTGTTAGTGAATAACAAATAGTGCTAAAAAAATATTTCTGTGTTTCCAGTGACGTAGGGCTTCATGGTGTATCTTAGAATTATTTTCAAGGTTATATATTTTTCTCAGATGTGATGCTCAAATCTGCAACTCTTTTCACAGGTCAGGAATTCTGTTGCTGTGAAGTGTTCCCATTAGTGTACATGGGATTATTGGCTGCTTGTAGGAGCAAGTTTAAATTGGCCAGCCTCTGAAAAAAACGTGCTGCTTCTGAAATGTTTGTTATCAGTCTATGTGTAAAGAAGGTTTGGAAATGGAAGGATTGGATTTGTGGATAACAACATCAAACGAGTCTAAAGATGTCTGACTTCTATGCTTAGTTTCGACAGAAACTCCTGGAAAACTCAATTTAGTTACACTACCTCAGTTCCTTATCTAGATGGTGGGAAAAATTCTTCCATCTGTTGCATATTTAACTGCTGAAGTGGGATGGTAGATCTGGAAGGGGTTTATTTCATGGCAGAGTCCAGGACCCTGCGAATACAGGCCCTAAAACGTGAGATACCAGTTATGAACGTGTCAGGATGTATGCTAAAAGTACATTATTTTCCCTAGGGAAAGTCTGGTTTGGATCTGATGGTAAGAGATCCTTTTTTCATTTTCAGTCTTGGAATTATTTGCTGTCAGGTTATACCTAGCACTTTGAGTAATACCTCTTATACTTGTGTAATGCAGAGCACCATGGAGACTGAATCTCAGAGTGGGCCTTTTGACACTAAGGTAATATGAAGTCCTGTTGTTTATATCGTTGGTTGCCTTTATTTTTGTTTAACTTCTCAAAATGTACCTATTTACAAGATAAATTATTCTCCCCTTTTCCTACGGAGTGTATGTACTTTCTACACCTATGTAGCTGAAAGCTCCATCCTGCACAGATCTGAGCACTACTCACACTGAGATTTGTACCCTTGGTTCTTGTTGATTTTTCTGGCAGCGGGGGAGTGCTGAGCAAATCACACCATTCAGGCTCTAGGACCCTAATCTCTTTAAACAAGGAGCCTGTGTAAAGCAATTTAATGTCTAAACAGAGGAGTGAGTGCCTATCAGCAGCTAACAAAGGCTTAAACAGCAGAGGAAAGCACAGTGCTATTAAAAACTAAAGAAAGAGACACAGGAGAAGGAATTGATACATTGCCAAGGCCAGAACTATTTGTTTCATGTTTGTAACTTACATCTTACATGTTCCCGTATTTATGACACTTCATTAATAAAAAAAAAACAGAAAAAAGAATGTAACTGTGATACACATGTACCTGATCATTGTGACATGCTGGCCAAGGTTTAAAATTTTAAGGGGGGTTTTGTGAGCCGTCTTGTAGGGCTAAATGTGATACATCCTTTGGCTTCCCCATAATTGTACTCCCTTGAAAATTAGACCTCTTCAGCAGAGTGTCTTCATTGGGAGACAAACTTTGAGATCTCTGAAATGTTACTGGGTAAGTTAAAAAATCCTGATTGTATTTTATACTTGTTCCCTGCTTTGTGAATCCTACTGAGTTATTTTCGCCCTCTTTAAAGAAAAAAAAATAAAAAAAAAATAGACAGTGTTTTGCCTAGTTTTTTGTCTAATGAACTCAATGTAGCTTTTAATTACAAGTCAATCAAATTTAGTGGTAGCTTCTCTCATTTCATCACCAGAGAAACTGGGTTGCAGAGGTGTCCTATGGCTACCATATTTTTCAATGGAGCTGGGAATGAACCTGGTGCCCTAAATTATTCTCCTGTTCTCTACAGCTATCAGACAAAATCAGCTTAAGTGTTATTTGCTTTGGACTTTTAGCGCTGACACAATGAGTGAATGCAGAATCCATGGAGTTAACCACAATGAGGCAAACATCATTGGAACGAAAGGCCATCATATGACATTTTACCTACTGTATGTTGCTCACAGGACACTGACATTTGCAGCTTCTGGCAAAGGGGAAAAAAGTCTGAGTACTTGAATGGTGTCTATATAGAAGTTTTCCAAACCTTATCTCTTAACAAAAGCTTTCATTAATGGAAATTCGGGTTCCAGATATTTACCTTTGATTCTAAACAGTAAACTAGCTTACATATGTCAGATGGCCTCCGCAGTACAGACAATTGGTAATGTCAGCTCTGGGAGTGGGAGTGATTTCTGAAACCTTCACTGACCTTTGCATATACACTGTTGTTTTACAGACTTTTAAGGTCATCAACCAGTCTGAGAAAACAGTTTATAGATTTCAGTCCTGAATGTCAGACAGTCTTTGAGTAACACGTCTCAGTTATATGAACTGAGGGTGATAGAGAAAAGATAGGTTTGCAATGAAAGGATATTTTGGAATTTCTGCAGTCAAAAGGGTGAGATATATAGAACAGCAACCATTAAAAATTGGAGCTTGTAGGCTGTCATTTAAAGATTGGAAATGAGTTTCTAATGTGCAATTTTCTGAAAGTTTTCCTTGTGTTTCCAAATTAGACTTTAAAGATTCTCTTTTCTGTTTGTGAAAAGCCTGTATATCATAAAACAGCTATTTGTCATATACACACATGTGCATGTTGTGTCAGTAATCTTGGGGAAAATGGAACAACCTGACAGATGCTGGATAATGCTTGATAATACAGAGGTCTAATCCTTGTTTTTAATAGATAAAGACAAGGAGTTTTACATGTAGCTAGTGACATGACACTAGATGGTCTGCATATCTTTCCAAACATTCAAATCGTCAGTTTAAATCGGGATAAGTTCTTGGCCTCTGCGCCCTTCTCTCTGGCAATAAACTCTCTCATCTAATCACACACTGTATGAAACTTTTTTTTTTAAATCCACTTTGAATTCCCATCATTTAGTTTCAGTGACCATCCCTTTGTTTCTGTATTTTAAACAAGTGCAGAAGTTCCTGGTGTAACTTTGTTCATTGTTTTAGATATTTTTGTCATTTTCCTGACAGTTCTGATGCCCATGTTCCACCTTTGCTGGAGAAGAACCAGGAAAGTGTTCGCTTCTGTACTAAATCCACAAATGTCAGTAGAGATTTAGTGAAGATTTTGGCTGCAGTAAGATAGAAAGTATAACTTCATTAAGCATATACTCTCAGTATGTGAGACAAGCCTATTTAGTAGAATATTATTGCAGTTTTTTATTAACAATATACGGAATGAAATAAGTTAACTTGTCCCACTGAAATGAAAAAGGAAATTTGTTCAAAATAACTGATTGTAGTGTCTCCTGGTAATCTTTATGTGGATGTGGTTTAATTGAACTCTGATCTTGACTAAATAAGGTTCCATCTGCATCTGTGCCTAAAATATGTCTAGTTGATTGCCAAGAGTGTGTGCTCCCATATATGTGAAGAGGGCCAGCAGGTCCAGAGAAGTGATTCTCCCACTTTACTCTGCTCTGGTGAGACCTCACCTGGAGTACTGTGTGCAGGT
>JAOQGH010000005.1:25970865-25984743 GCA_025769975.1 Gallinago jamesoni | reverse complement strand
GAGGCCCCTTCCCTGGAGACATTCAAGGTGAGGCTCGATGAGGCCCTGGGCAACCTGGTCTAGTTGGAGGTGTCCCTATGACTGCAGAGGGGCCGGACTAGATGACCTTTGAAGGTCCCTTCCGGCCCAGATGATTCTATGATTCTATCTCAGGTCAATCAGTAAAACACTGGAGTTATAAACTTACCCTTGGACTTCAAGTCTCAGTTTAATGAAACCTGGATTCTAAATACAACTGAGAAAATAATGCAGTAGCAAGCATTTATTTGACAAAATTGGCCTCATTGGGAGCTTACAGAGTGTTTGAGAATAGGCTGCAATTTCCCCCAAAATTTTGCTATATAGGTTTCTTTGACATATTTGATTCCACAGTTTATTTTTAACTTCACAAATTGGTCTCAGGCATTCACCACCATTGACATTGCCTATGTGCAATTAGTCAGAGTCTCTCTGTTCGCTCAGTGGATGAGAAAGTATACCTGATGGGCAAGCATGAGAAATAGAAAAGGCGACTTCTGCAATTACCCTGTCATGTAGGTTTTCCAATATTTTTTTTGAATAGTCACAGAACTATAGCTTATAGGCCAGAAAGGTGTATGAGGCTCCAGTGATCCCTGTAGTTAAACAGTAACTTGTGCTGAGAGAAAAGCACTTTTCGGAAAGGAATCCAGTTTTGACATGAAGACACGGACAAGCCATTGCTCCCTTCCATAATTTATTGCAATGGTTAATCAACTTTGCAGTTGAAAACGTGTTCCATATTCTGAATTTGAGCTTGTTTGACTTTAAGTTCCACCCAGCCTTTCTAACAGAAAAATTCCTTTTTCTAGATGTTAAAAAGAAGGAACTTGGAGGGGATGAGAGTACAGCTAAGGTTGTTCTGAAGTCTAAATTAATATTCAAACGCTTATTTCTTGCAGTATTTACTGAGCTCTAGTTCTAACTAGAGTTCTCACTACAAAGATTTTGTACACTCTGAAGTCATTAAATGTGGTGTCAATATAGAAAATTAATGGAAGATGAACTAGAAAACATAGCTGTTGACGTGGTGAAGGAAATATCTGTGCTGATCTAAGTGCATCTTTTCTACTTTTACTCTCTATTTCCTACAATATGTGATTTGCTGTGCAAGAGCGGGTTGGGTTTGTAGTTGAAAGTGGAGTCACAGAACAGAATTCAAAGATGGAGACTTATGAGAGGATGGTTTGTATAATGCACTTACAGTACAGTTAGCCTCTCTGGGTATAGAGGCAGCACGGGAAGAGGAGTCTATGTAAAGAAGAGAGAGTATTTACAGGGTTTGCAGAATTTTAGGAGGTAGTGGTGGTGTAAATTATTAGGCTTTTTTTCTTTCTATGTAGTGGCATAGAAATTGGGGAAAAAAATCAATATTGGTACAACATTCAATGATAGCTATGCTTAGGAATGGAGGAACAAGGTGGTGGGTAAAGCTGTTATAAAAATGAAGGAGAAGACCCTTCCTTAGAGAATTCTTGGTGGAAGCTTCAGCTGTACTGATGTGCGAGGGTAATAGGAGAAGGCGAGGGATAAAGATTTGTCTACCACTTTTCATATTGTTTGTTTCCTGGAAGGGGTAATCATAAATGTGCCTTCGTGAGGGCTGTACAAGGTGCAGAGAAAGCTCCTCATGTTACTCCTTTGCATAGGCAGATGTCTTCTGCATCTCAGTGGCTTTCCCTGGCTAGGAGCCTTCTGGCAGAGGGGACAGGCAGATGGTTTCCTTGAAGGCTCAGTGCCTTGAAGGCTCATCAAACATCAGTCAGTGAAGATACGTGGCCATTGGCCAGTAATCTCCCACCCACAATCTAAACCCTTAATTCCCAGTCCAAAAGAAAGTTGTTTCAAACCAACCCCATAAAAGAATGGCTTAAAAATATTAAGCTTTTATGATTGTTCCAGTGAATCCAGCACCCAAGGCTCCAGCTCCATATGAAATCCCCACCAAAGAAAATTCCTCTTTCACTGGAATAGAAGAAATAATAATAGAGATCAGAATTTACCATTTCATATCCAGATCCAGAAACGAGCTTGCTAGGTTAAAGGATATTTGAGCCAGACTGTCACACTGGAACTGGTGATGTGTTTAACAGATGCCTGTTTGGGTTCAGATGAAGTGCTGCAGAAGCATATGATGCCAGAAGAAGGATTAAAAAGTCACCAGGCTGTTAGGAAGGAGGAGTAATTACTTGTAAGCCTTAACTTTTGTTCTTGCCTAATACTAGCTTTGTTTGATGGTTCCTAATCTTTTCCATGCTGGACTTCATCTCCTGACAAGTTGTAACTCTAGTTTGATAATATAGCAGGGTAAAGCACTTAGTGCCTACTTGTAAGTCAGGCCTGCTGTAATCAGAGTTAGTTTTGAGGACAGAAACCGTGTTTCTGCATTTCCTTGCTCACCCTTGCCTGTATTCTTGGTTTCTATTTCAGTTTGTGAAAGCCCTTGTTGAATGGGAGTTTCACTTAATTTGAACCCAATTGGAAGGTCAACAAGCAGCTTTCTTTAAGGATCACGACTCTTAGATGAAGCATCCAGGGTTTTCTTAGGATATTTACACTCTTTAGCTAAACTGCTTGAGGAAGTTCCAGTTCCATAATCCGAGTAAGTTATATTTGTATAAACATGCTGTTAGTGCTCCTATCACAGAGACCCAGTTCCATTTTACTGATGCACTTGTACCCCCATAAATAGCTGAAATGGCAGTAAAATATTGCTCGCACAACTGGTACTGTTATAGGGATAAAACACTTAAATTTACACCTTGCTTTAACGTGAGCCTCTGGAAATATGTTTCTGTGATTGAGCAGAAAAAAGTTTAAAATGGAGAAAACTGTTCCACAGCACCTGAAAGCACTAACAGACATGGCTGTTTTGTTTTTTTTTCCTAACAGGCAGTTTCTTTATTTTTCAGGTAGACAAGGTAATCTCATGCTTAATGATTATTTAAAATAATAACTTGTGATATGAAACTCAGGAAAACCTTGACATCTTTTTTAAATAGATTCTCTGATAAATTAAGGGACTTTGTAGCTGAGCTGATCAAGCATACAAAAACATTCTCTGGAAACATTTGTAATTAATTATACCAGGACATGAAGGTTATTGGTTAGAGATGAAGAGTATAGAACAAATCCCTTAAATGATGGCCTGCAGTTGCTGATACACATGGTTGAGATTCTAAAATAAAATGGACAATTTTAACTACCAGTTTTATCAGTAAAAGGCTTAAAGTGCTTTAATAAATTGTAGAGCCATCACTATAGAAATATAGCACTCCATTATGTACAGTACAAAAGTGGGTGGAAATCTTTAGACTACAATAAAAAAGCAAAGCTTTTTCTTCTTTTTGCCGTCAGTCTGATCACATGGGTTTTGCTGTTTGTCTTCAGTTTATTAAAGTGGAAGTTGTGTGGCTGTTAGTATTGGGCCAGGTCCTATATACCTTGCCCACATGACTAATCCAGGATGAATGGACTGCCTGCAAAAATGACACCACTGTCTGTCCAGGGATAACATGGTACAACAAAAGTCCTCAGAACTGCAGAAAAACAGCTGTTAAGTTTCAAACATAGATCTTGATCAACAGCCCTCTGAAATCAGAGGACCTCACTTTTCTCTGCAGCCTGCTGAGTTTATTTCTGTTTTCTGCAGATCTAGCAAAGCCAAAGGAATTCCCTCAGTAGCAATAGTGCCAAATTCAGAGTATCTCCAATCATGGAAACACTTCAGCAAAATGTACCTATGTCCTTAAGTCAGTTAATGCTTACATTCAAGGAAGTGCTTATGTGCTTTCTTTAATTAGAGCTTGCTGCCCTCTAATATTACAAGGCTCTTGGCCTGAGACAGGAGGATGCTTAATAAAAAAGTTGTAATGATTCATTAAGTCAAATTCAGTAGGCAAACTGACCAGTAAGAAGCTGACTTCTTGTGTAGCAAACCAAGTGTTTTTAAAAGAATGGTGATATCTGTCATGTAAATGTCAATGATTGCTCTTTGCGGGGCTGTAGGAAGTTGACCAAATATTAGCAGGCTTATCCAGTGCAGGTGAAGGGATTTAGAGAGGAAAGTGAGACCAAATTGCTCCTGTGTCAGTAAACAGGTTCCTGTTCTGCTTCTGGACCAGAAGAAATGTGTAGGCTTTGCTGTTTTCTTGAAAAGTCTGTAGTCTAAAGTGGATCTTCTTTGGATTCCTTATTTTGGTGTTAAAGCACTTCGGGATGTAACCCTAACAGACTGGTATTTTGATTCAGCTAAGGGGAAATCAATCAGCCCAGGAGGTGGCATTTGTAGATTCCTTTCTAGCAGAATTAAAATGTATGCCAAGCATTGGAGACGTGCAGGATTGTAACAGTGTAGCTGCTAAACTGATGTTATGTTTTAAATATAGAAACTACTTGACAGAAAAGGTGGTGTGCTGGTAATTCACACGCTGGTGTTTTCATTGACCAGCCTCTTATCTTTTTCTTTTTCTCTTTTTGCCTTCTAATTTTTTCATTTTAATTTTTGACCAGTCATGGCAGTTTGCTCATTTATGAGAACTAATTCTACCATCCAGTGGTGGTGCATGAATTAAACATGAGCAAACACATCTTAATTCCTTATATCAAATTTATGGCTGCTGTCCTTTGAAAGCTCTGATTTCTTCTCTCCTCTGTGTTTTGTTTCTTTTCTTTTTTCTCAATTGCCTAACACCTGCCTTCCAAAGCTGTTCGCTTTCCCAGCCCCGAGTAGCACTATGTGCCCACTCAACAGGGTTGTAGTGAAGTTGTCTGTCAGCAGTAGTCATTTAGTGTAATGACAGATATTGATTATTTATTACTTGAAAACATTTAATTAAATTTGACTGCATAATTAATGTGCTAGCAGCCAGCCATGCTAAAAGGGCAGTGAATCTATTATTTGCAAAAATCCTCAAGCTGCAGACCTTTGTGAGAAAGCTGATAAAAGAGTCTGTCTCTGTGTAGGGGATTTTAGAGATTTTTAGGTGTTCCTGAGTTTCAGATGAATCTGTGTATTATATATTGCCCTTACCTTACACAGAACCTTAAATCCTGACTCTGGTGGGATTCCCAAAAGACAGTGGAACTGACAGAGGTCTAAGGGCAAGGTCTGTTTTTAAATAGTAAAGATAGTCTAGCACTAGATGCATCGTCATTCATTTACCTTCTGAGCCTATAGTTAATGTCTTCAGTATGACTTAGGAAGAGAGGTTGTGAGTAGCATTATGTAATCCACATGTATTTTAACTGACCTCTATTGTTAACTAATCTAATCAGGTAATAATTTTTGTCTTTCAATATTATATGTTGTTAAATATAAAGGAAAGAGATGTTTAGGTCAAAAGGAATCTGATATTCAACTGAAACTTAGAATTGGCCAGTATGCACTAATTTCTCTCTGTGTGCATCTTGTATATTAGCACTTGTTGAAATATATTTCTAGCCTCTGATGCGCATCTGTCTTTAAATAACTTAGAAATAACTTGGAAAGCTGAAGTACTGTGTCGATACTATTTCTAGCACTATGATCTACACCTCTATAATTTAGTAATATGAGAGCAAGGTTTCTTGATGGAGGAAGAGAGTGAAATGGGGTGCGTGTATCTTAGAAAAGCAATTTCTCTCTTTGGCTGTAGAACAGAAACTATCTTTGATCTCCTGGCCAGTGTTCCTGCAGGGGCAGTGATTAGCAGCCCTTTGGGGGCTGTGGTTCAGTGGACCGTACCAAAGTACTGAATACCTTATGCATGCTGTAACTGAACAGAAAGATTGGAAAGACAGGAGAGAAGTTTCTAAGTGGATGGGAAGTTTAGAAGGGGATAGTATGACCAGGGAAAGAGTGGGGAAGGTGATCAGATAATGTGGTTTAAAAGGAACCCTGTTTACTTACGGAATTGCTTTTGGAAGGCTTTAACTTTCAGTTGTGAAATTTTTGAATTTTTGTTAGGGAGGTAAGACATTGCATAGGAGTGACAAGTAACCTATTTATTTCTTATCCAGGTGATAGTCAAAGTATTGAATGAGTACTTTATATGTTTGCCCTGCATTAGCAAAGCATTGCTGCAGTTCAGTTGAGCCATGTAAAATGGCTACTGGAACAAGCATTGCTTCTGCTCTGTGAACCTTCCTCTTCCTACTCCCTCAGGGAGTATGGATAATTGATTGTGCTGCATACAACCCATTGTACATCACCTATGTATGTATGTATGTGTGCATGTGTGACAGTGTTTATCATAGATAAATGCAAGGTGGCATTAAGGCTTGCATTTTCTTTTCTTTTGTGAATGTAATGCAAAACAAAAGAATTAATCACATATAAACATGTAGCCACACTTAAATATTTTTTGCATGAAATAATGCTTGTCCCTAACTTACTACATAACTTCACTACAGTTATAGTAAATGTCCCTTGAAATCTATAAGCAGATTTGATCTAACTCACATCACCTTTTGTTTTATTAGTGACAGAGTGTCGAGGGGTCTTGGACAATAATCAGAGGTTTTCTTCATTACCAACATACCTACCTGTGAGCTATCGGATCTTCAGTGCTGAGACATCTTTCTTTCTCAAAGAAGCCAACCAGGACTTTATGAGAAATTCCAGTTTGCAGTCCAGGGTGGAATCGTTCTTCCCATATAAAGCCAAGAGACCACCGATATTAAATGCCAGCTATGGACCTTTTTCTGTTGAGCAAGTTGTGCCCCGGGACCTAATGTTAACTTCCAACTTTTTTGGATCTGCCAACAAGTTTACTTATAACTGGAAGCTTAAGGCCTACATAATGAGTGACAAAATTTACCTAAGCAAGCCCAAAGTCCAGGTCCTGTTCTACATCGTGGGCAGGGACTGGGATGACTATAGCACCACAGAGCAGCTGCCCTGCCTGCGGGTGTTTGCCTTCCGAGAGACGCGGGAAGTCAGAGGCAGCTGCAGGCTAAAAGGGGATCTGGGGTTGTGTGTGGCAGAGCTGGAGCTCCTGCCAAGCTGGTTTAACCCACCAACGGTTGTCACGGGCCGTAAGAAGCCACCAGATCAGTTTGAAGTGAGCCCTGTTGAGCTTTACTATACCATCCAACTGGGAGACGAGAAAGGAGAGTGTACTGCTGAGGATATAAGGAAGGGAAATGCTATCCGGCCAGGAAAAGATGGCATGGATGAAGCTGTGTCTCACTTACAGAGGATTGGATCTGTCAGCCTCTATCGAGGTCAGGAGACTTCTCAGCTAACGGAGCTACGGCTGGATAGTAATATTGTTGTCTGGTTGCCCTCAAAGCCTGTCAAACAAGGAGAGGTTGTGAATGTTTATGTGACAATTGCCAACAATTCTACGGTGGATCAGTTCATACTCAGGTACGGTAGGCTGTTTTTACATGTTTCTAATGTGATAGCACACAAAGATGTTGGGGACGTGGGGTAAATCTCAACTAATTTGAAGTTAATCCACACTGAAGGTTGCTCCTAGTCACTGAAATACATTCCTTTCTTTCTTGAATGCTCTGAAAAGGATTGAAAGCCTTCATCACTAGCAGGCTTTTAACACACATGCCATGCTGTTCATCACATGCCCCCATTATGCAACAATGTACAGTATATGACAATTCACTGGTTTAGTGGGGCCATTTCTGTGCGATGACAGACACTAAGGCACCAGAAAAGTTCTCTGTTTTACAGCGCTTTTAAAATCAGTTTTTTATTGCACATGCATGGAGTTAAAATGTAGAGAAACTTCAATTACCTGCTTTTCTTTAAGTGTTCTGGCAGTGCTTTGCCTGTCCCACACAGAGTGGTTTTGTTATGAGAGCTCTTTAGGGAGGGGTTTAACTATCTGCTTCAGTTAAGTAGCGTTTGTCTTTGCCAACACATATACCCTTTAAAATAAGGCCTAATGGGTTTTATAATGTTGATTGTAAGGGAATGTTAGAAGTGAGTGCCATTATTTTGGACAGGAGTGACAAATACAGGACCTAGGAAGACAAGCAATGCCTTACTGGGTTGGATCGCTTTCCTTTTATTTTCTTCTTTAGAGGTTTCCACTCTGATCAGATGAAAATCCTTTGAGGGTGACAAAGACCGGGAACTTGTTAATCACTGAAATATTTGATGTATCTTTTTTTTTTTTCCTGGTTACCAGGCTTTAAATTCAAGGGAAATTTCCACGGTGATAAGCAACAATTGCTCTTTAAAGCCTCAGGGAATCAGTTTCCCAAAAGATTCTGCACATGAAAGTATTTATTTCTAAGGCTTATATGAATTAGATTAATACATAGTTGACAACTACCGAGGAGAATAGCCTTTAGAACAGGAAGTGTTGCTTGGCAGATAAAAGGCTTTTATTTTAAAAAAGAGGGATTTTAGTCATCCCAGAACCGTTCTGATGTTTGCAGCTTTGGTTAAGTTGGTGAGATAATCTCCCAGACACCTGTTTACTGAGTGAAACCTCCGTTATAGAAGTCTTTTCTGATGGTGTTGCTTATCTCTTATTGAAAAATCCTTTTTCGCAAAATAGTAGAAACAGAATACTTGTCACATAATGAGCATAGCTGTGGTGAAAGAAGAAATCCAAAGGCAATGAACTGGGTGTTAGCTCGGTAGATGGGAGAGGGGGTCACCCTTTGAAGCTCTGTTTCACAGCCTTTATTTTCCTGAAAAGTGAGTTGAAGATAAACAAGCTTGTTGAAATCTGAGGATATATTTCTTTACTTAGAAATTATTCTGACCGCCTAGGCAAGGATATCATTTGCATGCTGAGAGGTGCAACAGATAGAAATGGTAATGTGGGATGTCAGGAGTTGCATGTGTGACTTGCAGTTATGGACAAAATGGATTTGCTTTGGTTTTGAGAACAGGTGACTGATTCATTTGAAGTGAATAGTCTGACATTCATTGGTATGTTGGTTGTTCTGTGTTATCACAAATGCAGAGCTCAGACCATGTTCTCTTGCTGAAACACCCTTTTGACGAAAAGAGGATTTGCATTTTTTGCTTAAAATTACTTTGAACCAGATAAAAGAACACAAGAGGCTGAAGAAACCAAGATTTAAAAATGGCTTTTGCTTCCTTGTAGTCATTGTCCAGAGATGTATGTAGCATAGGATTGACTCGTGTTCTAAAAATCAGCACGGTTCAGTTTGCTTCCTCCTCTCTACCAGCAAAGGCAAGAAAAGTAATATTTTGGAGTTATTCCAAAACAGTCAGTCTTGGTTTTGGAAAGTATCTTTTATCTACCAACAGTGTTGATCTGTGCAGTTATTAAGACATCAGGTGGACGATTTGCTTTACAGGAGGGTCATTCCATGTAAAAGAAGAGGAAATTGTTTTAACTGTTTTCGTGACACTGCAGTAGAAAGGGACAGCTGATACCCACTAATGAAAGTTGTGTGTGACTATCTCCTGAGGCATGAATTGTGTGGCCTGTTCTGTCGACCTCGAAGGCTGCTTCTGTGGTTTTAGTGGTGGAGTACTGGTGAAAGGCTGACAAAGCCAAGTTAAGCTTCCTGGTTCTGTGGCGGAAATCTGTTCGTTGATGAAACTTCCTAGGTGTGAAAGAGTATGGAATTTGACCCAGGAATCTACAAAGTGCTTGTATCTTACAGGAAAAAGGCCAAATGAATACGTCATTCAGGGAATAGCCAGCACATATGCTGGGCCTGCCTGGGGGCTGCTTTAACCTTCTCTGTGGCCACTTGCCTGGTTGTATGCTCTCATACTCATGGGTTCCTGGCAGAGCAATCCCTACATCCTATGACATGCATTCACATTTAATCAACTTAAAGAAAACCACGCCATGCATTATCCCCAGGCATACTGAATTTTTTATTTTCTGCTTCTTGTATATTATTCATTGAGGTATTGCAACACCCAGTGCTGAAGCAAACAGCATGTGATCATTGCTTTAGGGAGGGAAAATAATAGCTACAAATCTTCTCTGGCAAAAGGAAAGTAGACTGGTCTAAATGACATCATATCCACAAATCATTGCAATTGAAACTCTGTTCTTAAATTGTGTCTTAATTCAGAATCCTATTACTGTATCTATAAATTTATCAGCACAAGAACACCAGTAAAGTCAAAGAGAATGACTAATATGACAGGGAGTGAAGCGAGTTATGCATAGTAGTACATTAACACAGTAGGAGCACTGTCTGAAAAAACAACAGATCTTCCTCTCTTGCATCTAGTCAGCACAGGACTATGATGAAAGTGGTTCTAATGATACCAATAGTTTATAGGATACAGCTTCTGTTCACAGGCCTGTTCCTGTCCTGCTGTGTCACCTCTGGTAAGTCTTTACAGGCATTTTCTAATGCAACGTAGAAAATGCAAACAGTTGGTCAGCATGACTCAGGAGCGAGAACCCTGTTTCAGTCCTCTTCCAAGAGACTTTTAATTCCTCTGATGGAAGGGATTTCAGGTTTGCCATATATTTTATATGTGATATATGTACATAACATATGTAATATGAATGGAAAAATCTTGATAAAAGAACTTAAGAAATAGAGAAGGGGGAAGAAAATATTGCACTGTATTTCTCACATTGGGAAGGATTTCTAGGCCCCAAAGAGATGAGTTGCACTTGCTGCTGGTGGCTCAGTAAGGAAAATCAGTGTTACTTCTAGCAGCTGGGTAAACTATGTACAGAAGTAACATCACTATAGGACGAAAAGCATAAAACCAGCAACATTTAAATAGAGATCATTTAAGTCTCGTGCACTTGCCAGAGCTGTTATAAATTAACATCACTGGCTTCAGCAGAGCTACCATGATTGATTGTTGCTTTACCGATTACCAAGCTTTTCTAATCTGAGTCATCATTTTGGGTATATTCTCTGTAAGGATTAGAAAGCAACATCCTTAGGGAAAGACCCTGTTTTGAAAGCTTTTATGAACTGCCCTCACACCCAGCGGGCTACAAATAGGGGAAAAAATAATAACCATTCTTGTGAGGTTAACTTGCAGAAAGCAATACGTAGCTGCGTGTGTATCCTGAGATATTTGAAGGTAAGTAGGAAACTTGGCACGTGATTTCTATTTGTAGTCCTGGGGAATTGGTGAGCTGAATGTATTAGGCAACTTTGAAAAGGTTGGCCTGTGTGCATTGCTGTGTTTGTTCTCTAGCTCTAAATGCTTTTCCAGCTACTATGCTATTAAAGGATCCTTCATCTGTTTTTCATGGTGTGACATGCCACATTTGATCTGGCAAAGCACTGTACAGCACAGGGCCAAAGCAAAAGGTGTGGGAGTGCTAAGTGTTTTGTGTTATTCTGCTGGGCAGCGGCTAATCTCTAACTCACTCTAGAAGGTGCTGAACCACCAGATAACCCGATTTACAGGAGGTATTGAGCAGGATAAGTAAAGAGAAAGGGGATAAAGTTGTTATCTGTCCTGATTAGAGGAAAAGAAGTGGAAAACAGTGGTACTTTTTTTCCCCCTCAGGCTTCTTATTACAGATTTTGCAGTGCAGCTCATTGTACCTGGAGGGATGTAGGTTGTAAACAGTGTTACTGAATTACCTTTGTCCAGCAAACAAATCAACCCAAGACAATGGATAATTAGTAGTGATAATAAATCTACCGATAGGGAGAAGAATAAAGGATAAATGCAGTGAGGAAAGCTATTAAACTCATCAGCTGAGGCAGCTTTATATGTCAGCTCCTAATGAGTATTGACAGCAGTGCTGTGCTAGGTAGCTTTGGGAACAGCTGAAAACCTAGATGAAGATGCACACACAGAGCAGTGCTGTAGAATACCCAGAGCTAGAAAAAGTAGTTATAATCATAACATCAGTGTACTCCTTGCTTGTAAATCTTAGTATTTTAAAGTCTAGGTTGGGATCTGGTTATAAATAGCCGTTTTGGAGGAACTGGTCATAGAAAAGGGGGATCTCCAGCACAAACTGCGCCCGTTTTGCATGGAAGACCTATTTGAGCCTCCCTGGGGAGTAACCACTCAGAGGAGCTGTCTGTACTTGGCACTGCCCCCAGCTCTTCTATCTGATGTATTTAAAAGAAATGAAAGTAGTAACACTTTCAAGCAATTACTGTTTAATTTTAGATGCTGGTATTTTAATCTTACCTTATGATGAAATAACCTTTAGTATCCTGAAATTTACCTGTGCTTAATTGGTGGTTTCTCATTTTGTAGTGCTGCAGTATGCTAGTGTCACTGCAAATACAAGTGATGTTGTAATGACTAACTCAAGCCAAAGTTAACCAGAATATATAAGACCAAAACCAGGGCTGAGTTCACTCTGCATTTTGTGTTAACCCATCATTTGGGACGTATTATCCCAAGTACCTTTTTTCCACAGTAAATGAAATGCTGATTTCCAACTGTGAAATAAAGAATGTGTGGTTTTTATACTGCTTCATATTTTAAAACTAATGAAGCTCAGAGTGAAATGAAGAGAGACAGAATGATTTGGTGGGATGCTCTTCTGGGCGTGCATGTGTGTCTCCAGATGTGAATCGCAACAAAACATATTTCATTTCCTGTGCAGCTTTGCATGACTTAAATATTTAAAAGTGATTTCACCACACAAAAGCGTTTCAGTCAACATCTGAAGGGAGAGGAGTCTGAAGCCCTTAGCCTTGTTTCTGCTGTCTCATTATTTCATGTTCCATTTTCAATTGAAAAGAAGGTCTCGTCTTCAAAATTTATACCCACAGCTTTATCTATTGCATGAGTTTAAAAAAATAACACAGATATAATCTCTGAAAGCTAGATTACTTTTACAGTAGACCTTTTCTTTAGATATACATCTTATATTTTGAGGCCCAGGTAAAACTAGAAGTGATTAATTCTTACACTGAATAAAGTCTGTATCTTGGGCACTCTGGGTAGCAAACTGCTGTTTGTTCTCACCTGAGATACAGTTCCTTTATTCATGTTTCCATGTTGAATAAACGAAACGCAAACTTGCTGACTAAGATCTTTCAAAGTGTTCTGCTCACATTTTTTCTTTGCATCTCTTTTTCAATGAAGTCAATTATTAAGTTAAGACTAAGCAATTCACTTGCTTTTGAACTTTTAATCAGGGTTCAGAGAAACTGGAGAAACCCTTCAGTCTTCCATCCCATCAAAGCGGTTTCCCAGTTAGGACCTATAAAGTCAGTTGCTAGGCCAGAGGTGGTTTACAGAAGTGTTCAGAACTGTGAATTATGGCTTGAAGCGGTTTCATTGATGAAGGCTGTGTATATTTCATTGTCTAGTGTTTAGCATTATGAAACTTTACTACTTATTGATTTTTATTTTTTTTTTATTTGCCTTTTCCTTTTATAGAATGATTAACAACAATTCAGCTACAAATCTCAGTGGAGAAGGTTAATGAAAGAAAGGTACTGGTCTAGTCCTTATGAGTCAAGGACTCAAGAGACCTGAATTCTCTTCCTACTTTCTGTTCAGGACTTACTGTGTTACTTTAGACATATCATTTTACACCTGCTTACATCTTCACCTTCTCAGATTGCTTTTTTTGTACTACCCACAATTCAGGGAAGAGACTGGGCTGTGCTCAATGTGCATCATTCCGTATAGCAAGCCTCTGATCTCCACAGGACATCTATATATTGCATAGTACAAGTGACAGTAGATCATACAAAAATCAATATACTGTGGGGCTTATAGTTTTGCAAGTAACAAAGTATAATGGCACCTTGCAAGGGCTTTGTTAAGATTTCTCCAAAGTAAATTCATGGTTAAAAATTCATAGCAATCATATGCTATTTTTTTTTTATTTTCTGCTTCAGTAAGCAACGAGGACATAGTCTGCTAAAGCCCTACTACTTACAGAATCACAGAATCACAGAATCTTAGTGGTTGGAAGGGACCTTTGAGATCATCGAGTCCAACCACATTAAAAA
>JAOQGH010000005.1:25942286-25969211 GCA_025769975.1 Gallinago jamesoni | reverse complement strand
TGCCCTTCTCTGGACCTGCTCCAGCACCTCAATGTCCCTCTTGTGGTAGGGGGCCCAAAACTGCACACAGTACTCAAAAACTTTACATTGAGGCATCTTGCTAAAATCCGCTCTTGTAATTTCCCTTCCCATCCCTTTTAGTTTGGGCAAACTAGTGAAGTCATTCCTGGCTGCTTTTCCAAATACTCTGCAGTGTATGTTGCTGAATGATCACTGGTGCCTCTGGCTCCTTTCCTTCCGCCTTGAGCCACCGCTCTGAGGTGCAGCATGTTTCCCGCTACCTTCTGCTCTGCCTGACCTTTCCAAAAGCCTGTGCATGTGCCAGGCTGCTTAAAGATGAGATAAGGCACCTCTACTTAATTTCTGTTTAGACTATTAGCCACTTGTGTGACTCAAGTTACAACAGTTAATTAAGTACTTGGTTACTTGCCTAATTAGAAACAATGGTGGCTCGTTAAAAGATCATACCATATAAACTCCAGTCTTCCCAAACCAGCAGTAAGGAGGGAAATTTCGTACTACTGGGAGTGAATTTTAGTTGAACCAAGATAATGTTTTCTGGCTGTCTGAAAAAGGCTGTGGTCTGATGCATTAGGGAATCTCCTGGGAACCTTCAGTGTGATTATCTGACAAGCTGTTGGGTTCCAAGGCCACTGTAAGCAAACAAGTGCGTGAGCCCGTAGGTCTGAAAAGAAATACATATCCCTGAGAAAAATTGTATGACAAGGCTTTAAAACCCAGTACATCTGTTAAAATTGTGAAAGCAGTAGTGACGTGCTGGAATGATACTGGGAGGGATGTCAGCAAGTCATAGCTCAGGGCTTGCAGGGGGAAGCATTTGGGATGGGGTGGAAGTATGGGGAGTAACCCAAGAGTTAGGTACCTGGCCCAGCACAACTGTAAAACCTGATGGGTTTTTTTTCTCTCTTGTTTTGTTGTTGCTTGTGGGGCTCATTATTTAAGACAGAAACTGTCAGTCTGATTGAAGTTTCTGTTGTGGCAGACTGCTGCTCCTCGCTCCTGACAGCACATGGACAAAAAACTTACATTGTTTATATGTTCTTATGAAACTTTACAGTTAAAACTTCCACAGGAGGCTTGGGCATGGTGGAAAGTGCTGCTCTGCACTTCAGAGTTAATTTCCACAGAATGCTGAGCTTTCCTATGAGGTATAGAGCATTTTACTCCAATTTTTGTCACTGTTTCCCTTGAGATCCCATTGAGGTGCTCTGTACTTTCTTGAAATCTAACCCTGCCCAGTACGTCCTGCCCACTCAGACAGGTGTGTGCTGTTGTGTGTAGTATTTTCTTGAAAGGAAAATTGTGTTTTTATAGACTTTTCAGTGCACAAAAAGAAGCTGATTAATTCATAGTTTAGATGAGACTGGCTTAAAAAGAAATTCAGCATCTTTTTTTGTTTGTTTGTCTGGTTCCTGGTGTGTTACAAAATGTCTCTATTAGCAAAGCTGCCAGGGGGTTAATTTGCACTAACAGTCTAATCATCTCCAACAACATCATTTTAAGTTTTCATAATGCTGCTTAGATCAGCAAGGCTAGAGAAAAGAAGACTTGAGAAACAGCGCATATGTTAGGAAAAAAGAAAAATGGGGGGGAAGCGTTTCAGACCTAGCCCTCTGCATTATCAGCTGTCAGGCTGCTTAAAAAGATTTGCTTTTTCTTACGAGCTCTGGCTCTAAGATGTAAGCCTTGATTTCCAAAGTGCTATGAGACCGAGCTCTTTGTACAAAAGAGACAGGCTCATTAAAGGGAATATGTGGTACTTGCACACCGGTCTAGAGCTCAATTCTTCAACCTCCCTGATTAGTCGTTAAACAGAACACACAAATAGTTGTGGATCATGAATCACAACTTGGATTTGCAGATAAAAGAGTTCCTGATGTACTAGACTATAAGGTCACACTTAGTCTTTCATTTGCCCCATGAGTGCTGGGGAAGGCAGTTCAGCCTTACAGGTGATCATTAAGGCACAAATGTTGCTGCAGACCAGCCTAAGGGAAGTCCTTATTTGCTGTATTGGACATCTGTGCATCCTGTTTTGAGGAAACTAAATGTTGTTACGGATTACATGGCTGCTTACTCAGGACTCTGAGCTTTGCTATAGCTTTTAAAAATTAGGTGCTGTGATGCTAACCGGTGGAGCTACTGAGTCACTTGGTGTGCCTGGTCTCTGCTTTAGGTAATGTCTAGCTTAGAAAAAGCCCCGATTGCATAGAGTTCTTCCTATGGAAAGGAAACACCAACCAACAGTAGGAGCCTGTCACTTAGGAACCTACCCAAATATAGTCCTGTTGAAAGTAATGAGAATATTCACAGGCTTCAGGCTGCTTTTTGTCCCTCTGGATTTGAGACATTCGTGAAAGGCTACATTAGCACCAGCTACTGCTTTTCTCTTCCATAGCAGCCTCATTACAGTTTTCCAGCAGAAGGGAATGACCAAATCTTTTTGGGTTTTTGTATGTATTTAGTTGCTGTTGGTTTGATGATGATGATGGTGGACATGATACACTTACATGTATTATAATATTGTTTTCTGAGACAGAAAATGATAAAAAGATGATGTTAAAGTTTTAATTCGTTCGTCTGCTCACTACACTGTGAAGAGGAGAAAGCTGGTCTGCACAGAGGCGCAAGAGCACAGACCAAGCAGTGTTAGACACAAGTCAGCTGTAGTGTCAGGAGGGTCGCACAATCTTGCAGGTAACATTGCAGTAGCATTGAAGTCAGTGACTTGGAACCTTGAGACTGGACTTCAATTTACTGGTAGGTACTGCTGTGCTCATGGTGACATGTGACAGTGATGATTCTGGGACTAACAAACTCAACTTTGCAACAGTCACTGAAGGGAAGTAACAAGTGACCCTGTGGCTTAGGTCCATTAGGGTCTGAGCTAAGTGACATTGACCTTCAAAGCAGCTCCCCAGTGACTTTCGTGGTGAGGTGTTAGTATCTTAAATCAAGCTTTTCAAAGCCCTAGAAAGGATATTGCATGTGGCAGTATGACCTGCACAGAAATGTGAAGATGATGTGTAATATCCATTTTCTAAGATTCCAGGGTACTGCTTAAGACCTTTTCTCGTATCTGAGCCAATGCTATTGTAATTAACACTGTTCAGAAATATTGACATAGTTGAGAGAAGATTTTATTGGCTGGCTATAGAGAGTGACAGCTGGTTAATATTTTCTGAAAGTTCTTTAAAGAAATCCTGACTAGTTTTTCAGAAGTTAATAAGCTTCATCTCTCCTTATGTTATTAAAGTACGGCTGCGATGTCATCTATAGTTTGCATTCTTTAATTTTCATAGCATCTCAGGTGATGGGTTCTTTGTCCATTACTATGGTAACAACTCTTTTTATTTCTTATTCAAAGTAAACATTGATGTAAAATCCACTGTAATGTGTTGGTTTTATTCACCATGTACCCCTAATGGATGCCATAGCTGTGCAAATACATCATGATTGTAGTGGACAGAGAGCAATAAACTGAAAGTCTAGTGCCCTGGTACATAACTGGTTTTGCCTTTCAACACACGTATACTTTTATGTCAGCTACTTCAGCTCTCTTTTTACTCCTATCCATGTTTAATTGTATTTCAAATATGTCAGGGTGGAAATAGTCCCTGACTGTGTGTTGGTGAGTGTTTAAGGGAAATGGGATCTAACAGCAGATAAGGCACGCTAACTTTGCTTTTGCTCTTAAACAGCTCCATTTTAAAGTTGAATTGATCTCATGAACTCTTGGCAGTTATTCAAAATCCCTCCTATCCCTTTTCTGAACACTAATGATGGGAGTAACAGTTCTTTTCCTGTGTTAGTACTTCTATTTTGTTGCCTAAAAAATCCCCAATCTCATGAAAATGTGTATGAAACTCTTGTAGCCCCAGTCACCTCCATGAGGCTCTGCTACTCAGTTCCCTTCAGACTGCTTTTCTTCAAAACCTGTGTGGAGCGATACAAATGCAGAACAAAGTGTTACAGTTCCTCATTTGCAGAAAGGGAGGTGATTTCCTTTGAACCCTGACACCCAGCAGCCCCTGTGCCATCTCCACAGGGGAGGGTTGTTGGGTCCGGCTCTCCTTGGAAGGAAAAATGCTGGAGGAAAAATTCTGCAAGTGTTTTCTACAGTTTTCCCTGTTCCCTGTCACAATTATCTGATAAAAGTAGCAATTATCTTTTTGGTTTAGAGTAATTAATAAATAAATCTAATTTTTATCTACAAGGGGGTTATGTGTTCTGTATTATATTCTATATGCTTGTAGAGTGATTCAGATGGAACCTCATTAAACATCTTTACAGCCCTCTTAGGTTCATCTCTATTAACTATTATAGGGATTTCCCATGAGGGAATGACTGTGCCACCTTGCTCTAAAATCAAGCACAATCTATCTCATAGACCATTCCATTAGGAGTGATGACGTTAAAAATGCAATGTGTGGACTGGAGTGTTTGCAGGATTGAAGCTCTAAGCCACAGTTCTGCAAAAAGACTATGCATGTATTTAGCTGTATATGCTGTGACTGGAGTTAAACGTGCAGTAACTTAAAATCAAGATCATGCTTTATGAAATGCTTTTTAATCCTGCAGATGGGAATGTGCTATGTGCTACAATGAATACTGTTGAAAAGGGTCTAATTGCTTACCCATTTGTTATGAATAATGAATAATACTTTCTTATTTCTATAGAGTTATTTTAAAATAAACGAATCATATAGTTAGCTAGGTTTTAAGTATTACTAATATTACTGATTTATCTGGTTTGGTGGTAGTGCTCCTTTCTTCTATTTTAATAAAGCTAATACGAGAAGGTGTAATATTTAGGGGTGACTTGCCTAACGTTGTACATTTGGCATATTAGGTAAGAGGGCTCAATAGAAAGAGCCACAAGAACTCTCTTGTTCTCATAGTGCTAAATGAGAGTGAGTCATGGCTAGATCTCGGCTGGATGTAAGAGCGATTCCTGGGAATGGGAAATGGTCAAGAACTTCTTGTTCTAGGAAGCTCTGATTGTTCAGAAAGGCAATGATTGTCCTGTTGAGTTGCATAATTATATCCGCCTCCACATATCCCACTGCTGTTCATTTCTATTATGTCTTTTTATTCAAGTCCTAGCTATTCAAGGAGGAAATTTAACAGATTCATGGCAAGAACAAGTGAACATCCGTGCGTCCTTCTCTGCTCAAAAGAAGTCTCAATGGATAAGGAATGTTACTTTGCTAATTGTTTAAATGGTGCTTGAAAGGCCCCCTGGGCTATTTACATTGGCTCTATGATTTGCCTTTTTGCCAGACACTCGATTCAGAATCAGAAAGATGAAAGAGGAGGGGGGGGAATTGCAAGGGGATTACAGTAATTGAGTCTTCACAAACATAAGAAAATGAATCGATCATATTAAAAATCACAGTTGCCACTCTGAAATATACATGTACTCAAGAGTTTGTTCAGTGGATAACTGCTTTTATCATTTATTTCTCTTTTCTGTAAATATAAAAAAGAAAAATAAGAAACACAAATTGAGTTTAGCTGAATCTGAGAATATTCTTACAATCTGAAAAAAAATTGGCAAACTATTCTTTGTTCTGTCTTAGACCTGCTTCATTCAGAGCACAAAAGAGTCTTGTGTGAGAATTAATTCTGGATAGATACTTTGGAGAAAATTGGAATCTATTGATTTTGGTAGGGAATTCTATAGGCTGGCGATTTTATGCTTTTTACATCTTTCTAGTGCATTGCCTAAAGCTTAAAACACCCTTAGAGAAGTGTTTCTTGTAAGATCCTAAATGAATGTTCCTGACCTAGTAGGTAAAGCTGATTGTGACTAATAGTAAAACTTTGGGGTTTTTTTCTTTTTTTTCTGCTCTAAACATCTTAATTGTCAGATGTGATTAAAAGCGATTCTGCAGTGTTTGAGTCTGGAAATCCTTGTATCATCAAGGCAGATTAATGTGGACAGTTGTAACAATTTTGGGGAAGGTTCTGTGAGCACAGATTGCTCATCTGTGTAAAGAGCCTTGCATAGTCATACTTACCAGATGGGAGGGAACTTTGGAGTGCTGTTTCGTGCTGTTTTCAAATGCTTTAGAAAGAGGCGATCCAGAACAAAGATGCCCATATAGTATAGGGTAGAGATGCTCAGGTCAAGTGTATGGATAGGTGATTAAAACCCTGGGCTCAATCAAGCTCCAGGCACATCTCTTCATCACCATGAAACTTCCTGTTCTTATTCTACGGTTTCCCCATTATTCTTTCCACTACAGTAGCCTTCATTTCCTCCTTGTCACACTCAATCCATATTACTCTATTAATTACTGATTTGGCAAGAGACTGCTCATCTTCTGCCTCCATTGAATCTGTATATGTGTGCAGAAAGCTGGTTTTGCTCTGCTACCCTAGCAAAGAGTGTTTGCTGTGGCCTTCTGACCACTCAAACCCAGCAGACGGCTTCACTTGCTGCCTGTTGCATGTGCTCGAGGTAGATGTATCACCAGTCCCTGAGCAGCGTTTGCCAGGACCCCAGCCCTGCTGTGAAATATATTTAGAAGTGATTTCCTTACAGGCACAAGTATGATGTCATTGCAAAGTGTATCTGTCAGATGTGGATATGTAGAAGAGAGATTGGTAAACAGCAGTTTTAAAATGCATGCTTTCTTCTGGACTCTGGAGACACAGGATGATGCTTTCCAGCTTTTCTCAAACTGAACCTTAATTCTTGTGTTTAAATTTTAGTATGCTTCTTGTGCAGATCCTGATGGGATCATTTCGATTAACCTTTATATTCTGATATGAGTAAATTTATATAAGCGAATAAGTGTTGGTTGTGCTAGAACTTGAGATTTATATTGCCTGAACACCAAACTGCTTGGCTAAGTCTTTTTTTTTTCTTCTTTCCCTCTAAGCAACCTATTCAGGTGTTTTTTGCTTTATCTGCACCTTCCACTCCTTACATTTTCACTGGAAAGAGAAATATGGAGATTGGAGCTGTAATTTCTCTTGTCTGATTAAACACAATGTGAGACTTGCATTTGATATGTTACCACCTGGGCTGTGTTATACAGGAGTAATAATATCTTTCCAGCGTGTGATGAGAGGGGACAGGCTGTTATCACAGTTCCAGTGTTTGTATATTAAATTTTCATGTGGTCAGGCTTAAAAATCATAATGGTGAGAATGACTCTGACTTCTCTATAATAACAGTCTTCTAGACAAGTTGTCTCTTTTAGCTTTTATTGTAATGAAGTGAGTATGTTATGTGTTTATTGCACAAATATATTTTATATAAAGTATGCTCCCATGGTGAAAGTTGGTACTACATGATTAAAGGAGTATGTCACAGAGCGAGATGCCAGCCCCAGAGCCACTCGATGAGAATGCAGGCTTTTCTCACTCAGTTTGTTCTTCCACATCTCTTGTGTCCATCAGCATATTGGGACTATAACACTGAAACTGTGCCTTCTGAGATGGGTTGTGACTCTTCCATGCAAGTATATAAAGACTTAAGAGAGAAAACAGTATGCTAGCTAGAATTTTTCTCTCTTCTGTCATTGCCCAAGCTTTAGTTGCAAATCCAGTCCTTGACCTACCTAAATACAAGGACTGGTTGAGGCCACCACAGACAGCTGCTAGATTGCCTCTGAGAAAGCACAATTTATAAGCCTGTCCCCTTTGCACAGGGGGGAGAGGAGCTGGAGGTCTGCAGGCAGCACCTTTCAGACCACTCTGCAGCACTGCTGGAGGCAACACACCTGCTTTAGCCAAATGGCCTCCAGAAGCTGCTGCTTTGGGTCATCTCTGCCACCATGAGCAGTAGCTGTGAACCGGCAGCTCCTCAACCGTTGCACTCCTGTGATGTAAATACATGACACATTATCGATGCCAGTGGACTTTGGATCACTTGGTAACCACTGCTCAGCATTATTATTTTTGCATACTAAGAGATTGCTTTTGGTGTCGGGTGAATGTATTTTGCTTTGAACACAGTCACAGCAAAGTTTGATTTGTACCTTTTACGTGCACGCTTTAGCATACAAAATCCAGTGCATCCTTTTGTAGAGCCAAGTGGACTGTTGTTTTCTTGCTTGATTTGGCTCTTCTTGCTTAACCTGGAGCTGTGCCAAAAACATGAATATTCATGACACTGTTAAACAAGATTTTTATTGAAAACAAAAAATGGATCTGAAGTCTTTCATTTGTCATTCTGAATTCGGCTGGTGAAAGCCCTGTGAACAGGCACATTTATCAGTGAGGTTTTCTTGGGGTTTTCTGGTTTTGCTTACATATTGAATGAAAATTCATTAAAGCCAAAGAGTATATGACTGTCGAGTAAGCCTAATGTTAAGATATTTCTGTATACAATATGAATATAATATGTATGAAATATATACATAAAATAATACAGTTTAACATATTATATAAATTATAGCTTAAGTATAAAATACTTTAACTTTAAAGTAATACTTTAAAGTGTTGATCCTCAAGTGAGAATGTACAAGCAGAGGACAGATCTAGCAGAGTTAACAAAATGGCCAGTGTTTAATACCAATTTGTTGGGCCAAGGGTATTGTCATTCCAAGGAACACTGTTTCTCAAGATTATAGTGTAAATAGGTGGGAAGGAAAACATTCAGTTAGCCAGTCTGCATCTTGATGGTACCAGGAGTTTCTCCTGCACTGATTGACCTTCCTGGGGTCAGCAGAGATGCTGGGAAGAGCGCTGGTCATAGTGACTTCCTCAGCTGTGGTCTTCTGGATACTGTTTATGCATTCACCGATGTCAGAGTGGTTGCTGTGCAGTGGTTGAATGGGAGAGAAATTTATTTCCTCTGTGTGTCTGTATATAGATAGATAGATGGAAGAGGGGAAAGTGAGAAGAAACTAGAAGAGCAATATAAGTGCAAGGCAGATTTCTCTTGCAGCCCCTGGGTAGTAAAAGAAATGTAATAAGTTTAGCTTTTAGATGACACATATAACTCATTTTAGATATCCATGCTCATTTATTTTGCAAGGTGAAATTTTCCTGAGAACTATCTGTTACATCCTACAAAGCTGGTACCTTTTCTTCCCATGAACATTATCTAGGAGAACAGTGTCAGGAGAAAAATGTTTGGGGATGTATTTGTACAGTGTCAAGTGTGGTGGGACTTGGATCCTGACTGGGATCTTTTTTGCCTCTTTACAACTCTTTTATTAATGCAAACAATCCTTTGTTTTCATAGTGAATTTGTAATTCACAATATCTTGATTCTCCTCATCAGAACATGTTTTCTTCTAGACTTCATTGAAAATGCCTGTTGTAACAAGGGGTTTCATCCAGAAATATTTTTCACGTGATATATTTGTTCAGTTTAGAAACCATGAAATTCCCAGGTGTGAGCTTTCCAGATTTAAAATTCTAAACAGATAAAATGTTGGAGGAGAAAAACTGTGCTTTTCATTAAATGTAATCATCTTTGTTCTTTGTAAAAAATTACTTTTACCATATGCTCTGTGCTAGTCTTGTTGCAATTAGTGATGAATTCTTACTACAGGTATTTGCAGGAATTATTTCAGACTAATAGCTTCCCCCATTTCTGACCCAAGATTTTTTGGGGTGTTGTGATATTACTGTAACATTCAGCTACTGATGCATGTAAATGCTATATAAAGGTTACAATTAACGGCACAGATCTTAATTGATCCAAAATCTGATCCTGCAGCAATTTAAATCTGTGCCAAAGCCTCCATTGACACTGTCAGGTCAACAATTGAGTACTTGTGCTAAAGACTCCTAGCCTGTAATACCACACTCCAACTCCTGATTATCAGAGTTTCCTCTTTCAGCAATTAGTCATATTGTTAAAAACAGATAATTAAATCAAGCCATGTCCAGAAAGAAAAGTAACTTCTGAAGTGCCATACTCCCTGCAGAGGAGTGCTAATGAGGGCAGAAGTACAAAGAGTGAGGCTGAGCGGAAAAGAGAGATATCTGGTATAGAACTTGGAGGAAGCACCACCATAACTTTTTCATTAATTATACATTGGTGGAGGTTGGTAAATATATTAGCAGAAAATACATGGAATAAACAGTTACAGTTCCGGAGTACATTGGAGTGAGCCTTTATCTCCCTGTGGTGGGTGGGCCTCATAGTGAAGTTTAAGTTTGCTGTTGCTCACAAGCAAAGAGTTAAAGTCCTTTTACTTGTAATTTCCTTATTCTGGATTTGGAAGTTTTATGTTTAGTCCTGCTGGACAGTCTAGTATGGTGCCTTGGCAACCTGTTGGCCAATGGGTTACTTTGGGTGTGGTTCCTTTCTAAAATGAGAAGAATATTGTTAGCAACCCAGAAGTTTTGTGTAAGCTACAGTAAGACAAGATATTTATTTTTTTTTCAGATAGCTTAAAAAATTCTCATCCAAGCTAAAGGATGGGCTAGTGCTAATTCCACACAAAGAGTTTGGGAACAAGAGGGGGAAAAAATGCATCAGTATGCGTGCAAAAAAGGTAAAAGTGCAAGTGGTCATAGATAACTCAGAAGTGAATCCAGTGAATCCCGTTTTTATTTTTTGTCACAATTGCTATGATGGTGTTGTAACAGCTAAAGTTTGTGTGCAGATCTATAGAAGGGGCTTGGGGCATCCTGCCTGGAAGACCTCTGTGCAAGGAGTGGAGATGACTTTTGAGCCCTGGCTTCAGAAACCAAGGAGGCCCTCATGGTAGAATTGTGGGAAAGTATTGCTATAACAACAAAGTATTTGCTCTTAAAGGGGGAGAAGTATGTAGCACCATCAAAGAAAGACAAGGATTCAAAGGGAAACATATGTCTAAAACATACGGGTCAAGTTTATTTGAAAGGAAAATTTGTTTGCTTTTGATTCTTTATAACATTTCCCATGGAGACTAGCAAATATAGCTGCCACATTTTTGGCAAAGGGGATCTTATCCTAAACCTGAAACACTTAAATACACATACTTACCTAAATATGGTCTCTATTAGTTTCAGCTGTGTGACTTCTAACTCCTGCCTTTAGGGTTGTTTTTTTTTTTTATTTATTTTCTCCTATTGGCTGTATTTTAAGCTTAAAATGGGATTATTAATTAAAAAAAAAAATTGTTACTGCTTTTTTAGAAAGAGAAAGGAGGACAAGGTGATTAAAAGAAATTTTCTTCAAGGGTTATGCTGTAAGTGTAAAGGTCTGTAGGAGTAGGGCGCTGGTGATAGGTGGTGCTGTAAAAACTTTCTCTATGGGACCTGAAACACCTGAGGTTTGTAGTTACTGAAAGTCATTGTTAAAAGTGGTTGGCTATTACAGAAAACATTTGGGTAGCAGCAAGTCAGGAATCCCTTCTGGCTGTCAGTTGCAAAAAAAGCCACTGCAAAAGTTGGAATTTGAAGGTGGGAAAGAATAAAGTAAAATCAGGCTCTATTCACTAAACCATTCTGGTTACAGTGGCTTCCCTGGGCTGCAATAAAGCCCTTCCCTTCACCCACCCCCCCACCCCACCCCCTCGCATAACTGATGCTGAACTCCCACTGCTCTCTTTGATTCATTTTACTTTGTTTGTTTTTAAATAAACATATGACACACTGCTCTCTCACTGGGGCAAAGAGCTCTGCGATGGCAGCGGGAGCTTCACCACCTTCAGGATGTGAGAGTCAGGATCAATAAAAGAGTGCCTGACAGCTCACCAGGCTTATATTCCACTCTTCCTAAGCGTATGACAGTTGGAAATGCAAACAATCCACTGAGACCTAATCAAGTTAAGTGCATTTAAAACACCGATTGTGACTGTCATCAAGGGATTACAGTCAAGGCAATTGATACAAATCTTTCAAAGCCTTGGCACAAAAAGATGGCCAAGCTCATAGCTTCTAGCCTCCAGTAGAATGGTTTCAGTCTCCTGGTCTGTATTTTTCTTACCGTGGTGCTTACTGAAATAAATGTATATACTTGTATACAAATACATACTTATATATTTTTTAGAAGCATCAAAAGCAGACTCTTAATGTAAGTACATAGAAAGCTGTTACCTATTGCTCAGACCTCACTTCTGGATCCTCTCTGAACATGCTGTTTAGCACTTGGGGCTATATGGGGCTTATGGGTCAAAGCATTTGCTTTCCCCTCCATGCAGATGCTCTTTGTGCCTTTATGTGTTGCATTACTTTTAATGGCTGAAACAAGAGATAGTAGAGACAAACACAGGGAGAATTGCCAATGTTGTCTTGGCATTGTTTCCTTTCTCTCTCTGGCCCCCCAAAAAAGGGAAGGAGAGAAAGAGCAGAGGCTTTGGCTATTTGCCAGTTTGCTTAGTGATTTGCAGACAGCAGACAGATCTGCCTATGAAGATGGATGGTTGCAAGCACTTATTAGTGTGTAGTGCCAGTGACAGATCTCAAGACAGCCGTCTGTCTGTCTTGAGAGAACATTGGTTACCCACCTCTGGTAATGAAGCGACTGAATTTTGCTGTTCTGGCTTTTTGACAGTGCCTTGTTGTAAGCGGATATTAAATGACTCCTAATCAAGTGAAACAAGGTATTCATCCACAGTGGGGCTCTCAGTGCATTGTTCATCCTAAAATCTAATTTTGTCTTTGTTATTTTTACAGGACTATATCCATGATTTGGAGTGAGTGATAAGGGAGTAAGTGCACAGATTGTGTTTAACACAGTTGATATCAAAGTCCCTGCTACTGCTGGGCTGCTTTACCCAGAAGGAAGCATATATATTCTTTAAATATTTCCCTCACAGCTGGTGCTAAACTGGAGCTAAAAGATTCAGTAGTCTGCCATGGAGGCAATGTTTGTGAGCAGATCTCATGCCAAATAGAGTTTGATCTTCTGTATTGAACTTTGTGAGTGCTGGACTTCGGTTTTACAGGTCTTGAAGTCTCCTGACCACTCAAGAGTCCAAAATAGGACAAATATTAGCTGTATTTGAGATTATTATTATCTTGAGCAATGGAGTTTTTCTGCTAAGCGTGACTCCACTTTTAGGGTTCTTTAGAGCTGTGTCTCATCTTCATTCAGTGTACTTCAGATACATACATCTTGATGTCATAACAATCATAACAATTTCATTTTGTCAGCAGTCAGTATTTGTTTTCAGCTTTTCAGCTAAAGGCAGATTTAAGACAATTCATTCCTGCTAACATAAAGATACAAGGAGATTCTGAGCTACCTCTAGGAGCAATAATAAAGAGGATGAAGTATTGTAATGAACCTTTTCTAGTGAGACTTCTCACCAGGCATACTTAGATTTTGCTTAGGAAATATGATTTCCATAATAATTTAAAATCTGTCAGACTCCTTTCTCAGTCTTGTTCTGACTGCATTACACAGTAAACCTGAAGGATGGTCTTTTTTTCAAGAACGACCCAGGATAAAAATAGTATCTTTCTCACAGAAACGGGTGAAAGAGTTTTCACAGCCCCTGCCAACAGTGTCCCTGGCTCAGAGCTTTTCTATTTATCCTTCTTTTCTAAAAGCACTGAATTCACTTTCAAGTTTGAAAGCATAAAAAAATCCTTGGAGATCCAAATTTGATGGTGCACTTGAAAGATCCAGTAGGCATTCCAGTTTCGCAATTGAGTTGTTCTGAATATTAAGCACCAAGATGCCAAATTGTTAGATCCTGGAAGTGTTCCCATTTGCCTAGCAAAGCAATCCTATTATAATTAATGTGGCAAGGCTTCTCTATGTAGGAAAATATTTATGGGATCTGCAGAGACCACAAAATGAACCGTAATAAAAGAATTCTGCCAAGTTTGGCTATGCAAATTAGGGACATATGGTTGGTGTGGCTGATGCCGGCAAAATCCTTTGAAGCCTCATTTATACTTCATCTTACTGCCATCCATCACACTTCCACATAGTGGCAGGAGATGTCAGCAGAAGCTGTTGCTGCACCTTAAAATAAACTTGATGTGTGTTCTGTCTTCAGGTGAAAGACTGTACCTTAGACCAAAGAAATTGGAGTAGAAAGAAATAGTAACATTGAGCTTTGTTAGTAGCACGCTCTGTCTTGTCCCTGTATGCTATATAAGCATTTAATGCAAATACTTCTGAATTTCTAACTTCTTTTGAAAGTTTTGAGGCCAAACTGATTTCTATGTCTGCTTTAAATCTCCCTTAAAAATCCCTCTGAAAGGTAACAGAATTCAGCTTAGTATGTCCAGATTAAATAACCTATACTGGAAAGGCAATTAAAACTTTAATTTCTGTGTCAATTACTTTGTTGCTTTACTTGATAAAATCCATCTTTAGGAGAAATAGTGTTGTAGATTATTTCAATGTATTTTTTAGCATGCAAAATAGCTAATGAAAAGCTAGGTTAAAGCCTGCCCAAAATTACAGATGCTCATAATGTTTTATTTTAAAAAACAGTGTTTACCTCACTGGAAAGACATTGGCATTTGGGAATGTGAAATGATGAGAGATGTAAACAGAAACATCTTTCATTGTCAGAGGAGCTTTACTACAGCAGCATGTTCAATCAGCACTGGTTCCTTCCCATTAAGTGGTGTCACTTAATTACAGCTCCAGGTGAAACAAAATGATTTGCAATAACTATGTCAATTTAATTAGCATGATACAAATATAAGCCTTTTTTTTCCACTCATTGCATAATGCATGGACATGACCTCTTTAAATGTATTTACTTTTATTGACGTTTTAATTGGCTGCCCACGCACAGTTTCTCTATGCAGTGATTTCATAGTAACAAAAGAGTGATTATGCCACTCAGAGAAGGAATCACATTAAATTACATTGCTGGCCCCTTCCTACTTCTCTTCCCAAGCGGTAAAAGCATTCTTAAAAATCTGTAGTACAAATAGCAGAATAAGAGAGAAAGGCGTGTAGTACTACCCTACGCTTAGGCTTACGTATCTTTAATGTGATGTTGTAGGGAAGATACAGGGTCAGAGGTAGCAAGGTTCCTGACAGAGCTTCCTGATCGCTGATGTGTGAGAACTTGTGAAGCAGAGATACCCCTGCTCTCAGAGGGTAGTTTAGGCACATTTATTTCTTTAAAATCAGACAAACTTGAAGGTAATCTAGCATTGTAGCATCTCTTCCCTCGTCTCTTTTTCCCACATTGCAGTTTGTAGGTACTTTTTCAAAGTCTTTGAAGTATTGGATCATGAATGATTATACCCCTTATATTTATTCCCCTGTACCATATGGAACAGACAAAGTAGGAAAACTAAGGAGGTAAAATGTAACTTTCCATTATTTAAACCTTTTTCCCTGTTCTTACCACCGGACAGTGTAAGTCAGTTCCATTTTTCATTCTCTGAGGAAGTGTTGCCAGACTCTACTGCTGTATGAGGAAACCCTAAGCTCTTCCTTCCAATGCCAGTTTTTATTAAAACATGATGACAATGCATCTGTTTCCCAAGAAAATGAATACAGTGTTGAAAAACTCAAATGCAGGTTCTTTTCATTCATTAACTTTGGATCAGTTTTTCAGATCAGTTTTGAGATACCTGAAGAGAAGTTACAAGATATCCAACATGAAGGAGTGTCTTTCTCTTCTTAGAGCTGGATCTTTCTAGATTTTTAGCTGTCTTAATGCCTTTTAAAATCTAGGTAGGTTTTACTGTGGTTTTTGGAAGTATGTCTTTTTATGACCAATGTATGACACTCTAACGAGCAGCTGTACATCATGTCCCTTTATAGTTTCTCAGATTAGGTATCCTAGGTGCACAGTCACTACAGATAATCGGTCTTTTCTTAAATTATTACAAAATACCTGACAAGTCTATCTTGCAAAATTGTTGCTCAAACATGTGAGCTCAGTACTGAAACCTGCTTCTATATCTTTACTGGAATGATGATGATAGATGAAAAAGTAAGTCAGGACTTTCTTTTTCTCACTCATTGCAAAAATTACTTTCTGTGAGCAATAGAATTTTGTACCATGCCCCAAATTGTCGGTGTTGCTCCTCTG
Organism: Gallinago jamesoni; assembly: GCA_025769975.1. Taxonomy (NCBI): domain Eukaryota; kingdom Metazoa; phylum Chordata; class Aves; order Charadriiformes; family Scolopacidae; genus Gallinago; species Gallinago jamesoni. Next base: position 25,953,270 of record JAOQGH010000005.1, on the reverse strand, counting down.
GCTAGAAACATTATTCCCATTGCTCACTTAGAAGTTGTTTGAAAAGCCCCCGTTTTCCTTCAAGTAGGAAAATGCTCTGAAATGTTATTGGAAAAACCAGCAATACAGAAGCAGGTAGAAATTCATGGGAAAAAATGACAGACATGTAAGAGACCGACCTGTATGTTACCACCAGTTCTTAAAATTATAGGCCAGCAAAAGAAAATTTTGGGTTGAATTTTGCCAACGTTCACCCTGTAACATTCAGACTGATTAGTTATGTGATCAAACTATAAACAAAACCAATTCAGTCATCAAAGCAATAATTTCATCTGCATGGGGCAAAAACACTAAGCATAAAGCAATGTTGTTTTTAGAAGGACTGAGCAGGATCATGTGTTACTTTTGAGTATGAAAGCTATCTCTCTATACAGTGTTCATATGTACTATAATTGTATATGCCACAATTTTTGTACATAATAGAAACTACAGTCAAAACTTGAGTTTATGACAACATAGTGCCAATCAAAGTGTTTGACCTGTGAATCTGATGTTATCAGGTTGGAAAAATCTTGGTTGGAAATTAATGTGTCTAAAGACTAGTTTTGTTTCATAGTGCACAGATAAGGTGAAAATTTGATTAGTCCATACACCATCACCATAAAAGATACAAAGTATGAATATTCTGTTAACAGCTTTGAACTGAAAAAATGACCATGTCTGCTAGATTGCAAGCAATGTATTTCACAATCACAGAAAAGTACTCTGTTTGTAACAAAGGGTGACACATAATACCAGATTCAAATATTTATCATTTTGCAATACTATTCCTAGGACAGTTCATGGTCTACCACAGAAGAAAAAAATGGAGACTGGCATTGTAAATGAGAACAGTAAATTTAGAAAAAGTCTGAAATCTCTCTACCTTAGGAGTCTCATGAATATAATGAGATATGGTTGGTCCATTTGAGTAGATAAATGAGGGCTCTACCATATATGATGGAAGTATAGAATGCACCAGGAGAGAAGCTTTTCCTCTAAGTATTTAAAAATGTCCAATTCTCATGATAGAGGCTGATTTTTTTAGGTGAGATGCAATCTAAAGCTGCACTAGCTTTGGTCATTTAAAAACTCTTTGTTGTGCCTTTTCAGATGTAGTGTTTTAATGTCATATTGTCTTTGATTCCTTCAGATCTTTTATCTTTTCAAAATCCTTTCTGTAGCTGCAATTCTATAAACAGCTCTGCTCTTGCCTCTAATACTATTTCTACAAAATGCTATATTGCACCCTCTTTCCAATAATGGAAAAAACTTCATTGTTGTCATGTTTATAGCTCAGGATTATTAGGAGCTGAGTTTGGCTGAAATTCTTGGTTAAATGATGTGTTCAGTGAAGAGTACAACTTTGAGGCAGCCAAAGAAATTAATATGTCAAATTTTAATTTAAGATAGAGCTGAACAACCTGAAAATGTAACGGAGCCTTTCAGTTTATGAAAAAAAAATAAAATCACTTCATGCAATAACATTTTTTTCCTGCCTTGTGGTAAACAACCCAAACCCATTCTATGTTGACAGTAATATTTTTTGCCTTTGTTAGTTCAGTCTCCCCAGCAAACCCAAGATCAATTACTCATTAAGTTCTATTTCTGAGCTTTTACTTTTTAATACCCTTTAAAAATGCTGTGAGTTCTTTTTGCAATTTAAAAAAAACTACTGGGGCAAGTGCTGTTCCCGCAGTTGTATTCCTGTTGTTCCCAGACCATTAAGAGTCTTATGCACTAAGTTTGTTTCCAACTCACATCCTGTTGCCAGAAACCAGTAAGTTTTCAAGTGTGGTGGAAACTAGCTGTCCTTGAATAAAGAAGACAAGATATCCAAGGTCTTGCAAACAGTCAACAAAGTCTGCTCTGTTTCATGTTTATTGTAGAACTAGACTGAAGCATGAATGACACCTTGACGATGATCTGCAGAAATAATTTGGGCCAGGAATCACTGGCTATGCTGGATTCTTTTTGATAATGCCTGAAAATAGTTACTCCATTATCATTACTGAGCATGTTTTCTTTTATTTACCCATACTTTCACTTACAAATCCCAGTGACTTCTAAGAATTATTTTCATGTAGTTGCCCATCTTCTTAAATTAAATATTGATGGAGTTGAGAAGTAGGCAGATACTATATTTTTTACCTGCCTAATTTGGTTATCTGATACTTGTATGAAGCCACAGCTGGTTAGATGGAGAATTACCCATTTATAGCTGCACAGACAGTTTAACTATATCTTGACAGGAGTATCTGATCCAAAAAACAAGCCTCATTGATTGTGATTGTGTGTCTTGTATTTGATGATACAGGTGTATGAGATAGCCTTCAACTTTATCTCCAATTTGCAATCTCATAAAACCAAGTTGATAAAAGCATCTTCAGATAACAATTATGAAGGCAGACAAAGTAGAAGCTGCTGGAAGAACAGCAGCACTCTCAAGAGTAGTGCTTGCTCCAAAGTTGGCACTGTCATTATTCCACCCTGCTCCATAATAATTCTACCCTTTGCTTTGATGTATAGGACCAAACTGGATAGGGTCTCACAGGTCTTTAGAAGTGTAAAGACTATGAATCCTCTGAAATGTTTTTCCTGTGTCTCCAAACCTATATTCAAACCCTTCCTGACTCCTTTAGAAAGCAACATGTGGGTCAAATAATAGCATAGAAAATTTTCTTTTAAATATGGGTGACTTCTGCATTTATTTGTGTTCTGGTTTTGGCAGTGTCTCTTTCAGGCTGCCTTAACCCAGCACTGTGTTTAATACAAATGCTCTGTATTATGCATGATGGTTTAGTACTGTGCAGTAGAGATTAAGCTGAACACAAAAGAAGTCTATTTCATTTAGATTCCGCAACCAAATTTGAAAACGTTTCTTTGGAGAAGACGACTCAACCTTCTCTTATGCTTCTTTTTATACCTGCTTGCAATAAAAGGAAATACTGTGTATCCAATGGATGCACTGCATTGCGGTGTTTCTGTTCCTTTTGAAGAAGTGCTTGTGTAAATTTTGATGGATTGCATAAACAATTATAGATTGTTCTTACCCCCCTACTTCTTTGTGGGTGTAGCCATAACATAGTCCTCCATTGGCTTTTCTCACCTTCCTTTCTGATGCCCACTTTTTTCAGTGGGAAACTAGCTATATCTGCACTATGCTTTCCTCCGCTGTCCTCTGATAATCAGAATGCCTGGCTGTACTGTGGGCTAGAAGTTGCTTTCGGGTTCAGTTCTATTTCAGACCTTGGCATTCAGTTCTAGGCCTTTCCAAAAATAATATGACTTATTGCAGGCTATGCTATTAAATTATTTGAGTGATGGAGCTAGCCATAAGGGAAAGGTAGAGAAATATAGTGAGTTTGACTTTCCATTCTGGAGCTGGCAAGCAAGGATTTCTCCTGAGGTGCCTATTACCTTTTCATGTTGTCATGTCTGAACTTGTGTCCCAGACCCACTTGAGTTCTGTGATGTTAAATGTTTTTCAGAGGTAGTATGGTATGTTAAAAGGTACCTTCACACACGTTTTCTTAAGTGAAATTGAAAGTAATATTTTTATTCTTTCTTGGTCATTAGAGTTCTTGAAAACGGTGGTCACGAAAGCAGAGCAAATTCTGACATTCTGAGAGGAGAGATTGCAACATTTTCTCTTTGTGATGGTCCACATAATCCTTTTTTTATTATTTTGAATACCTGAGTAATGTCTTACGGAGTGCTGGTAGGTGATAGTTTGTATAAATTGGGGCAAAATGGTAAGTCTTTGATAGTTTCCTCTTTGGTCAAGAGCTCCATTTAGAACGCAGGGGAGACATTCAAATGGTCAGATTTCCTTGGCTTAAGTGGGCTTTGAAGTATTATTTACTGTTTATGGGGTCGGTACCATTCTCAGGACAGAGAGAAGTCACAGTAAGCAGAAGAGTTTCTATTTCATGATCTTCCAACCTAATCACTGTGCATCTAGGTCAAAATTTCATTCTCCAGTGTCAGAGCGCTGAAGGGCAGATTCTGCTTTCTTTGTGCATCCTGTCTTATTACAAACTTTAAAGAGCTTTGGGTAAGGCTTTTGTGAAAGGGACATATTAGTGATGAATACAGGTTCTGGGTTAAATTAAAAGATTGGTTTGAAAAGTATAGTACCAGTGTTTACTGAAGCTCCAGATTTTAAACCAGATGTTCATACAGCTCTTTAAAAAAATGTTAACAGCAAGGCTGGGAGAGACAGAGAAAGTGAGAGAGCTAGAGAGAAAATGGAGGTGAAAAAAACCAGGATCTCAGTGCTGGATGGAGACAGCGATATGGAAAGCAGTGTCTTCTTTCATCACAGATGCACATGTTTTGATAGAGAAATAAATAGCATTTCTTTTGAAATTTCCTCCTTTGATTTCAAAGTTCTTTGCAATCAAATGGGTTTATATTATCATCAGCATTTTGGAGGAGAAGGATGAAGAACAGAGAGGTTAAGAGGCCTTGTCCAATGTCACAGAAGAAATTGGTATCATATCCAGGAATAGCTTCCTGTGCACTGCACCGTGCTATGACACAATGGTGCTATATAGAGAGCCGCTTACTGTGCATCTGTGATTCACTATGCAGCTGCAGAGAGCATTCAGCATTTGAGATTGTAACAGTATAGATAATCTAAACATAGAAGAGATGGAAAAAGTCAAGTGATAAAACCTGCATCTTCGTAACCTCTCCCAGCAAAACATCAAATCAAAATTTGTGTCCTAGGTGGTGGCAAAAAATCTCTTAGAACCTGGAGTCAAGCAAAACCAAAAAGAAGCAGCAGTAAGTAGAAACATCCGTAGATGAGATACGTGTATTCTGGTTGAAATATTCTCTTTCTAGCAAGACAAAGAATCCCTAAAATTAATGGCTACTAACTTGTTATGATGAGGTGGGGTATAGAAATGCTGTGAGACATTGCCTCAAAATTTTCTGCAGGCATTAGAGATTAAGATGTTCAACAGACAAATGCATAAACTAGTAAATAAAATCTTGCTTCCAGCAAAATCCACGCTTCTTTACACCCAATGGCAAATTGCAGCCACACAGACGTGGTTTACTCTGCTGCTTTTGGGGACTGATGAACTTATTCTGACCAAAAAGTAGGGCTTTAGAAGTGAGCAAGAATAGCTATTTTTCTTCAGGACCAGACGTTGCAGAACTTGTGGTGTATGTGTGTTGCATAATATATTGCGGTCATATCTAGAGAACAGTCTAGAATTCCTCAAAGCAGGTGATTGTTCACTGTTAAACACAATGGAAGTCGAAACCCTTCTAGTTTCCCCTACACAATCACACACTTTTAATTAAATGGAAGATGTAGTTATTGAAGGCATTAATACCTGCTCTTGTAACACATAAGTGTACAACATATAACCTATCATGAAATAAACTACTTTTGTATATGAATCATGTTAAAGATGACACTATTAAATTAGTCTGTAAGAAAATTGTCTTGATATTTACTAATTAAAAAAATCTAAATGCTTTTACTTCAGTGCTGTTATGTTGCCACATAAAGACATAAAATCTCTTTAGAGCTTCCCTTTGAGTCTTCAGGCCAATGCCATTTTATTTATATATTCCTTTCAATGGATTTTCTTCTTCTGGAAGGTAGGGCAAGTTTCTGCTGTTTATGTAGTGGCCATGTTTGAGCCAGTAATACCATCCCTTAATCACATTACCAAACTGGCACAAATGAGAAAGAAAAGCAAAATGCAAGCTTTTGGACAAGAGTCATGAGATGAAGATAAAGCACTTCCTGGCTCCCTAATGACTGTATTTCTTTTCAAGGGAAAAAAATACGCTTTTATCAGCTTTGAAGGTCGGGTAGTAAAATACAGAGGTTAAGCAGTTCTACTTTAATTTTGGATCCAGTATTAGAAATTCCCATTCATGGGCTGGATAGAGCAGCATAAGCAGTGAGTTCTGCCTGTTTATGCATCTCAGCCTTGGAGCACAAGTCAAGAGATGTAATCATATGGATGGTTTTTACCAGTAAGGAATTCTGCTGTTCTGTCTCCTTTGATGGTGCTGTTACCTGGCTGTGTGTGCAGACAGGGGAAAAAAAGTTGGGTTTTTTCCCTCCCAGTTACCTTACACAGCACTGGTGGTGGTTACAGCTCTGTGCCCTGTGGAAGATGAGCAGTCCTTCTGTCCTCACTTCTCTCGGCTGGACTCAGAGATAGAGTGAGGCAGTCATCTGGTACCTGCCTGAAATTTGGCAGTTTATCTTATTTTCCTGGTTTGCTACTGAATTCTCTGTTACGATGAACAAATCTCTTGAGTCCATTTAAACTTCATGGGTTTGTCTGTTAACATGACAGTACTAACCTATTTAATGAGACTGGTGTGGGACTGAATCTATTGATGATTGCGGTGATAAGAGCCATATAAAGGCACTGTTATAGCTAATTTCTTGTTGCTACTTTGGAATTAGGCCAAGGATTAGAGAATGCAGTTGCTCTTCCTGGATTTGACACCATCATGAACTATAGCAGTAAAACAAACTTTCTTAAATTCATATTGGCTTTCCTGCTACCTCTTATGCTCTGCCATACCGGCTGTTCTATTTGCTAAACCATTTTCCACTAAGCTTTCTCTTTGTTCCTCAACTCTTAAGTGTATAGGGAAAAATCCATAGCTCATAAGGAAACCTTATAGTACAGGAGTAATGTATTTTAGAAGGGATTCTTCTGTTCCTTTTTGCAGTGTTGTAATAGATGGCTTATCCTGTTCTGAGAATGACCCACAGGCTCCTTTGATTATCTTTCTGGTTTTTGTGGGTGTCTGAGCATTGACTTGTGGCTCTGTCTGGGAGGTTGAGGACACTATCATACATTTAACCAACCCATGTTCAGTCAAACAGTTCTTGTTCTTTTGCTGCGGGGAAGATTCCAGCCATTTTATGCCTGACATATCTGTGCTTACAGACTAGTATAAAAAGCAAAGAAAGTAAAAAAAAAAGAGGATAAAGAAGCAGAGTTGAACAAAGAGGACAGTTGGGAGTAAACCAATCAAGTAACCTTTCCTTTTCAATAAATTTTGAAAATTCTGCTTATTGCAGGTAACCATAGCCATAATAGTTTATTTGTTAGTTGAAAACTATCCAGGTTTTATACAATAGTCTGTCATAGTTCCGGTGTGCCAGGGAGTAGTGAAAATGCTGTAATCTGTAAGAGCTATAGGACTTGAGAGCTAGGTATGCTGGGTGATAAGAGCAAAACTGAAGTCACAGTCAGGGCTGCAGCACTGCAAGAGCATTTTATACATGACACCTGAAGCAGCACTGAAACTGTATTTTGTCTTTGGAGACATAGTACTTCAAACAGCCATAACAGCTTACCCTTAAAGTAGGTCTAAATACTGTTAGAAGTTCTCCTTTGGCTGGTGTTGCATGTTTTGGTTTTCAAGTAAGATTTTTCAGATTCCTCTTAAAGGATCATTAACAAATGCCTATCAGTTCCTTAATATCTTTCATTACATGAAAATTATTCATAGAAATATTGAACCTTAGTAGAACCTTAAGGGTGCCAGACAGTCTTTGTACACTGAAAGACAGACTCTGTCCTGAAGAACTTGCTGTAATTTATAGCCCATCCTGATATTACGGAATGATTTATAGACAGTTTTGGGAGTGGGGGCGAGAAGCATAAGAAGATTAGAAACCTACCTATTTCTGACAATAAAGGAGAGGGGTGTGTTCCTGCATTTCAGGTAGGGTCATTGAAAGTTTCCCTTTTTGCTCTGACTCATCTAGTTTTTGCTCTTTGCTTTGTAGAAAGAATCTTTAGTTAGTAGCAAAATGGATTGGTTTTTTTTCTGAAATTCCATAAATTTCTGTATCAGCTTCTACTATTTCCACTGAGAAAATTTTGTATTAATGAGGTTAACTGAAGTGCAGTTGTGCAAATTCAGATTGTCTGTGTTGTTCTCCAAGGACTCTTTTAAAGTTGGGCTTTGAATCTCTGTGGATATCCTAAAGCAAACAGCTTAAAATAAAACAATATTCTGAAAAACTCTGTTGACTTCCCTTCTTTGCTTCTAGCATACAGCTGTTCATGAGAACAGAGCAGTGGAGGAAAGGAAGAGGCAGTAATTGAACAGGAGAATATATGGATTATATAAGGAAAATGCAGGAGCATTTGAATCTCGTTAAGGCTCTGTTGTTTGCAATCTTTGGGTTTCCTCAGTAGGAAGAAACCTTGGCAATTCTCTAGACATTTGAATCAGCATTTTCTTCTACCACACCAGGATGTAGTATTTCACTTCTGCAGTCCTCCTACTTACCCTCATCTGATTTCCCATTCAGAGTATGATACATTAATGCCTATTTCGAGCATTTCAGAACAAAGTCCCAGAGCCTTGAAATCAGTTCCAAGCCTCATGAAATCAGCTTGAGGATAATTTTTTAATAATGTGTATTTGGATTTGAGTTTATCTTTGGAACATATGAATTTTACATGCTCAAGCACTGTCTGCTCAACTACAAGGTTTAGAAATGTACTTTTAAAATTACAGCTAGTGTTCTGGTATATTCATATGGTGTTTCTAGTGTGTTGAGGGAGACACAAGATATTACAAAATACTCATCACTGTAACTTGGCAATACTATCCATAATCTTAAATATACTACAGAAAATGACAAAATCTCCTCCTAAATTATCATCAAAGCAACAGTCATGGCAATGAGCAGTAGTTGCTACAAGTGCAAATAACACATCACTGAGAGTAACTGATTTTTCTTTTATAGGAAGTATTTTTTTCAAGAAGGTTGCCTTGTACTCCTGAGGAGATATGAGGGGTTTACTATATTCCCCCTTTTACTGTATTTCCTCTGCTATGCTCAATTTTATGTTTAGATAGGAGAATGCTTCTTCACCTATTAGTATGCTACAGAATAATGTACCCCTCAGTTGGCCTCTCCGTCTTTTGTTCTGAATTGCCACATATGGCTTTTTAGTATCTCATGGTTAATCATTCTTCAGTCAGGTATGCCCATTTTTCTTCTGTTTTTCTCTCCACTTAACTGAGGTGTTATCTGAAGGTAAATTAATGTCCTTTTTGTAGTTCATTGGTGGCTTCCATTTCAGAAGAGAGCAATAATAGGCGATTCTAATGCTAGCTCTAGTGATTTCAGTTTCCTCAAGATCCTACAGAAGAGCACTCAGTGTCCAGTACTGGGGTGGTAACAAACACCTGGGGCTGATAACACCTAAAGTAGCAACTGTTCTGCAGTGAAGATCTTGTAGGGTCTCAGGGGCTTGTGACAGAGAGGCTGGAATCAAGATCAGAAATCGCCTAAGTACCAACATGTGTCCTTCCTGTCACACTGATTTGAGTCTTTTCTTCTCAAAGCATTTCATGGAAGTGAGTATTAATATTTTTATTAAGAGTTTACTAACTGGAAAAAGTAAATAACAAAGAAATGCATAAGCAAAGGATATCTAGAATCAGATAATGAGTTGCTGTGGGTCGGACCAGTTAAATCTTCACTTGTTAGAGAGGGTCTGTGTATTGAATGACACCTGGCACTTTAACAGAATAATTAATCTGTTAGTTCCTTAGAAAATACTGTTGGGAAGATAAAATTTTTCCTTTCACTATTAAAGGATGTTACATTGAGAATTCTGACACTCTGAGGATATGATGCCTACTAGTTATTAGCTCAGTTCAAACTCCTTCATTGCTAACCCTAATCTTAAAAATAAAAAAAATAAAAAAGCACGAAGATCTGTTTCTGGTATGAGACCAAACTCTCTTCATAGATGGATGACTATTTAGTCAGTGGAATGCAGAATGAGTGACAGAATATTTTTTAAAGACTTACTTTAAGGGCTTTTTACAGGCTTTCAAGGAAAAAGTTCTAACCATGATTTATTTTGAAGATGCTCTTTAAAGACACAGAAAACCAACATGCTAGATCTACAGATGTGTAGTCGTTTCTGTTTATGTAGCCTCAGCGACTTAAAATATCAAGAGTACAAGTGCAGCACCATTAGCTGTTCTCTGATTTCTTACATATCTTGTTAAGGCATTGAACTCTCAGAGTGGGAAGAAAGGCTCAGTACAGAAGCTGCGCAGATTTCTTACTGTTCTGAGAGGTGAGCTGCTGGCAATATTAGTCTGCACTAAGTCTATTGATTTTGCTGCAATACCATGTTGAAACAAAACGTGAAAGAAGAATCCCAAAGTGCTGAATCTTGATTCTCTCAGGTGTATCAAGAGGATCCTGTGCCCTGTAAAACATCTTTGCCATTCCAAAGACTACCACAAATTGACAGGATGGCCATTGATTGCAGCAAGTTTTTGCTAACGGTTTTACATCCGGGCAAAGGGGATGTACTTGGAGAGTGGCATTATATATTGACTTGGGCAATTTCAGATAGGTACAAATGGCTACTTTCTGTAATGCAAGATCATGTTTTGGGATTTTATTTTTAAGTATCAGAATGATATAGTAGTAAGGGGGGCGGGGGGGGGGGAGGTGCGGCAGTCTTCCTCCCACTGCCTTCTGATTTTGAATTTCAGACACTTTCCCCCACTTTTATAGCAGCAGTGTATCATATTTACAACATCTAGCATTTCAAGGTTAGATGGCCAAGTGGTGAGTCAAGAAAAAATTGCTTTCCCAGGGATACTCAAATATTTCAATTGATGTTTGGAAGACAGCGTTGATATGCTACTGGTTGATTTCATTTCAGAAATGGACAACACAATGATTCATCTAGACAGAGTCAAAAAGCTGATCTCAACCTCAGTGCTCACTTTTCAAACATAGTCTATGGTCAGATGCTTTGTGTGCAGGCAAGGCATTTATTTATATATAGTGCTGCTTCTAGACTTATTTCAAGTTTTTCAAACCAGTATGCCACTGGATTTCAGATGCACGTAAGCAGGTAAAGTATCCTTATCAAGATTTCCTGTTTATAGTGTCACTGAGTTTTTCTCATTCAGC
>JAOQGH010000005.1:25914928-25942186 GCA_025769975.1 Gallinago jamesoni | reverse complement strand
TGCTGTGTCTTCATACTTACTATAGCAATTAAAGCAGAAGACCAGAATAGATGAGGAAAGGAAGTATGGGTATTGCTGGAGGGTACTGAAAATAAATTTCCTGTGCTGGTAGACCCTGAGAGGAGAGCATGACACCCCTGGGCTTGTGTCGCCTGAAGAAGAGGAAGAATTGAAAAGGGGGCCTAAAGAGGTTGTAGAATTTCTGTCCTTGGAGAATTTCAAAACCCAGCAGCCCTGAGCACCCTGGTCCGTGTTCAGTGTTGACTCTGCTTTGAGGAGGGGACTGGACTAGATGTTTCTCAAGGTTCCTTATCCTGTATTGTTCTGTGATGCTATGGAAAGAATAGTAATGAGACGGGACATCTGGGGAAGGTTGAAGGGGAATGCGAGTATAGAGGTAGAAAATCAATAAGAGAGCATAAAGCTACCTATAATAAAATATGGATCACTTAAACACTATCTATTTTAATACATCATCTTTTCTTTTGCCAATGAGTCTAAAAAGTAGATCAGCAAGTAAAGTCAGACCAGGAATTACCAGCAACTTTTCCAACTAATTCTCCCCCTTTTTTGCTTTTCAGCTCTGATGCAGTAACTGCTGGCTACCACTTTTCCATCGTTATTTTTTTTTTTAAATCTCTATGACTTCTTGTCGATAGAATTTTAAGGTGCCTATAAAGATTTAATGATGTCAGTGTCTTTTCTCTGGCTTTCTGTGTTTCTAATTTTAAGTAGTTCAGTCTAAAACCCAACATTTCCAGCACATAAAAACCCTACTTTGCAGCAGAAAAATTAGAGGCTTTTGTCTCCCTGCAAAAAAGCCCCTTGGCATGTTGGTCCTTAGCTATCTGGGACTTAATCTGTCAGAGGAATTCTGGTTCCCAGTATACTGGTACAAGCAGGCCCGTGCATCTGAGCTTGCATTCCTGGTGAAGTGGTAACTGCGTCACCATGATCACATCAGTAGTTTGTGCTGATGGAGAGACAAAGGCTCCCTCAATTTTCCTGGTGAATGTGCACCTGCATAATATTTTTATTCATCGTGCCTATTCCCAAAGCTGGCACCAGTGCCTACACATAACACCTGCTGGACATCATTCTTGGTCCTTGCTCACTAGGTAGCAACCGATGCTGTTGAAGGCTCCCCAAAATACAGGCACACCTTGACACCTAATTTGCAGAGCACTGGCTGTTTTGCAGAGAGCAACTGTCGCGCTTCCCCATCATTTGTGGCTTGGCCAAGGAGTATAATTGTAGCTTATGCTACACTTCATGGCCTGAGCTTGATTTAAGCTGTTATAATTTACAGATTTGCTCCATTTCTTTGAATCATTGATGGCAAGGTTTGGTGATCGTAATTACCTTTTTGGCTTTAACGTTTTCTAGCAGTAATTTCAGAAAATTCAAAGGAGGCATAAACAAGTAAACGTGACAACTATATTATTGCAAATAAACATGCTGTAAAAGACCCATTGTATGTTTTATGCCTACAATATTGATGTTCCTTCCCAGTGAGGGATATTTTACCACAAAATATTTACTACTTCTTTTTGAATGTAAGTAGTTGTTATGCTGGTTTCTGCTCCTATTTATGTATTCATATACTGAAGCAAGACATTTATCAGATGAAGGCATAGACACCTGGCCTGATTCTGTTTTGATTAAAACAAAAATTAGGCTAAGTGATGCATTGTTAATAACAAAGAAAAATTCTGAAGTAATTGAATAGCCTAAGAAAGTATTCAGAGGGAAATTAATACTTTCAAGGGAAAAATAATATCTTAAATTTAAATCTCCTGAAGCTAGGAATTATTTTATGTGTAACCTATAAAATAGATCTGTAAAACTAATTTTCAGGTAATAATACAGTTTCCAAGAATATAGTAGACTTCAGAACAGGTTGGACTCTTTGCAAACAGTGATAATTTTCAAATTTTTTTAGGCGATATTATAGTGACTTTTGATTTAAAATTAAATGTGTTCTTTTAAGCCTTAGCAGGGCACCTGTATGGTATTTAAAATTATGTTCGTGCCTGTTCTACTTAGAGGGTAGAGCAATGCATAAAAAGGTTAAACAACTTGGTAGCAGGGTGAGTAAATAGCAGGGAAAGGACTAGACTGCATCATCCATAGGCCCCAGCTCCAGCTACCAAATGTAGTTCCCTGACCTGTGTGATCAAAGATGAGTGTTTCTGAACTATAAACATGCCAAGCAGTACTCAGATCAGTACGGATTTTGTAACTTTCTTGCTTAAAGCTTTGAAAATGTCATAGATTGAGACATTAGATACCTTCTTTCACCCAGCCAAACAAAGGTGTCAGTCTATAACTTGCAAACTTGTTTTTTGGTTTTTAACTATTGAATTTTAAAGGGCTTGAATGGATTTTCTGTTTTACAATGCTTTGTGCAAAAATAAATATAATAATATCTTATTAGCAAGAATGTTCTCTCTTTAAATTTACATTAGCAGCACAATCATCAGTATCCTATTTTCCTGCAAAGCTGTGCTGAATGGTGCTTTCAATTATCCCATCTTAAAAATGGTGTACCTTTTTTATCAGTTGAAAAACCTTTACAAGCCTCATAAGAGTCCTTGAAGCAGTTACCTTTGAACAATTACACCGGATTGTTATAAATTTTCCATATTGTTTTTATTGCCTCTCTGAAGTGATCTGGGATTTTATATCACTACTTTTTCATAGAGTCTGGCTCTCCTGACAGATGCTTGCTTACATCTCCCAGGAACTCTAATGAGAGGCAGGCGTATGTCTGGTTTGGAGACTAGAACTCCTTATGCTCATATTGCATTAATTTTTTTTTTCTTCTCAAATGTTATATGAAGTTAAAGAAGAGAACTAGGACAGCCTAGTTCCATTCCTAACTATCCCTTTCTTTCACTCCTTTTTTGACATCTTATCTTCAGTGAATTGCAAATTAATGAGATTAGTTTGTACTTACATTTTAGCTCCTAAAAGAGTATTTCCTAACACTACAGATTTGAAATAACGACAATAAACTGACACTGCACTTAAAGGATTAGATTTACAATTCATCTCTACTAGTCAGGAGTGGAAGGCTACTGTTTTTACAGGTTTACATATACCTACTACTTTCTTTGCCATTCTACTCCCACTCAAGCATTAAGCAGCTCTCTAGGAGATTTAATTGTATGAATAGCAAAAGGTGGCTCCTAATAGCTTTTCATGCACCCCAGACAAACAGTTACTCTGTGTGCGCAGATTTTCCACAACAGACATGTCCGTACCAGATGTAGTTAGGATTTACTTCCACGGGTAATTTATGTATGTGTGCCAAATCCAAGGCATTCTGGACTTCTTGATGTTGGCAGGCAAGGACATAGGAAATAGGGGTTCAGTTTGCATTGCTCCTGCAGACTCGAGGAAGTTAGACAAAGCAGTTCATCTCTCCAAGCATGGTGTAAGACTCAGTGTCTTCTGGAATGGTCACCTTGACGTGCGGGTAGAAAGTTCTCCTCCTACCAGTTTGTATAGTGTTTTGATTGTGACTGGTGCTTCTGGGCACATAGTGCTACAGAAGAAGAAACCCACCTACCAGAGCTGGAAAAAATGCTGTGATGGAGCTGATATATGGTAGAAGTCCAGCAGATGTGCAGGCAGCCTGTAGCAGAGCTCCATCTGATATGCAGGTCTCATGAGACCTGGTTCTGTTGTTTAATCCTACTTTTTTCTCTCTTCTAAGCACTTCTGATATTATAGTAGTTGCAAGAAATCTAATTAGCTAATGCTTGTACACTATGTTCAGATCCTTGGATAAAAGCTCGCCTACATGCATACAGACAGTGCCAAGAAATATAGTTAGTAAACTTTTGTGTAAAGGGGTATCTGAGATTAACATGGTTTGTGATGGTGGGGTGACTTCCAGTTTTTATTTTCATGCATTTGCGTATTAAAAGCAGTAAATAGCTGCTAATTAATGTGGGCTGTTCACTTTTGTCTCTTAAATACCTTTGTTTATGAGATCTGGGTTGCTGAGACTGTCAGGAACTGCTTCTAACTGAGATCTATTTAAAGGATAGTATGTAGTAAGCTATTCAAGACTGGCTTTGAGACCAACTCAAAACCCAGCAAGCTAGAACATCCCTTATAATAATGAAGTAGTAGGAAAAATTCATTACTTTGTTTTCACTTCTGTGCATCTCAGTTCAAATCCTGTCTCAGCACAAAAGCAAACAACATTTTGCTGCTCAATGTTGAGGAGGTCATGCATGTTCTGTGGTTGGAACAGTCTGCTCAACAGCCCTGTTGAAAAGCTTGTATACTTGGCTCTAATGCTCACTCCTATTAATGCAAATATTCATTAAGAAACTAGATGAAAAACGCAAAGCTTCTGTGCTACTTAAATCCGCTAATCCTATTCTGAAGACTTAAATGGTGAATAGGCTTCAGGTTGGTGGTGTGAGAGGGAATGAATGTCACTCTAGTTGATTTAAAGGCTCATCAGAAATGAGCTAGGCTTATTCTAGAGCAATTCTGTACCATTCATTAAGCTTGTCCCATCCTGAAATGGGGAGGGGAAATGATTGCACAATTTCTAAAGCTTTTTTGGAAATGCCACATCGTCCACCTACATTCACAAAAGATTTTATGTCTTACAAAAGTTGCTGCAGGCATCGTGAAGGGCTGACAGTTTCATAAATGGAATAACCCGCAGAATAAGAGAGAAAATTACCATGTCAGTATCAATTGTAACAAAATATCGGTAAATATTCTGAACTGATAGAGCTATCAGAAAGTTCAGCTTTCACTATTTGTTTGTGTCTGGGATTGCACATTTGGTTTGGGAAATACCTCTGACCTGCAATCTTTTATCTGTTTACATGGCTGTGGAGTACGATGAAGGAAAGCCTTATCAGTAGTATCTCACCCAGGCATTTCGTAGCTGGAGTGGTCTTGCTTTAACTGTCATTTATTTGCTCTTTGACCTTTGCTTGGAGAGTCCAATAAACAGGAGATATTTCCTGCTGTAAGTGGACAGAATCCCAACTCAAATATACAAACCAGTCACTTGATAACATTAGATTTCATGGTGTAGAGGACAGCATGTGAAAGGAAATCAGATGTTACGTGTTCTGTTCCTTTATTTTTAGTTTAGTCAGTGTGTGACCTTGGGTAAGTCATTCAACCTTTTTGAGCTGCCTGCCCTCTACAGAACAGTGCTAGCATGGCTTGGATCATAAATAAAAATGCTTTTCCTACCTGCAAGTGCTACACCTTTGATAATGATCTATAAATAATGTTAATATGGACCATATTTGAATTAGAACCTTAGCAATGAAAAGTCAGCATCAGCATGAAGGTTCACCTGTATTCCATTCCCTCTCCTTTTTATTTATATGCATTGGATTTCTTAAGCACCTTCAGGTAAGACAGAAATGCTGAAGTGCACAAGTGCCTCTTAATATACCCTCCAGTTCTTTGCTTGCATTGCTGCTTCCTGCTGAATAGAAAAAATGAGGTGTCTATGGACATTTTATACATGCTATATGCTCTTGATTTTTTCTTGTTCAATGCTATTTATACATTCACAAAGCATTTTATGAGAATATGTCAATCTTAGCCAGGGTAATGGACATTCCATTACTTTATCTCTGCAGACGTCGTTGAAAACATGAAGTGTAAAATCAGATTCATTACCTGAATTCTCGGAAGGGAACAGGACATTAATTGCAACTTGGCTTGTTAAATTTTGTTGTTCATTGTCTCTTCCATGTAATTACTTATATTTCTGCTTCAGATTCAGAAGAACTGCACGTGTTCTTTCACATAGTGATACATACCCATGGAATTTGGAGTTTATGCAAAACATTTTTTGCTGCCAAAACATTTACAGAAAAGAATTTTTTTATAGTTTGCAATTCCCAAGACATGTTTCCTGATGCTGACTATTCTACATAAGGTACCACATACACCACATACACATATGGTATAAACACAAGATCCTGAGGCTTAGTAGTGTATGGGAATCACCTAATAGGTTCCATGCTAGCTATTTCTTCAGAAATCTGATGCTAACAGTGAAAAGAAGGAAAAAAAAAAATCACTTTTCTGTATTTATGAGAACCAGTGAAAAGAAGGCAACACCCCCCCACCCCCACCCCTGCTTTTCTATATTTGATTAGAACCAGGAGTTTTGGAATCTTCAGGAGTGAAATCCCTATCCCAGCTTTTTTGCTCATTAGTTAAGTTGGTCTGTTACAGGTACATCAGCACAGACAAGTAGTAGTCTTTATCACTGTTAGGTGATGCATGGATTTCACTGGTGCTAGTTGAGATTTTCTTAACTATTGTCAGTAGGACAGGATAGAGCGTCTAGTATTTCTTCATGAAACCTTTCTTTTTTTCTGGGGGACTCTACAGTTCCAAACCTCTGGGGTTTTTTGCTTACCTTGTAGTGGACGATTTTTGCTGCCCTAGTCCTTGCTGTCTCTGCTCCCTACACTTTTATGCAGGCTTTCAGAACTTGAAAACTAAACCCTTGTATCAATCACACACTGTACTTAGGAATCATGCCCTGTCCTAAGTGGTATGGCACATCTGCACCGCATCTGCGGTGTTTCTGACATTGCTCAGGCACTGTGGTGGCCCATGATACCATTTTTTTGAGTCACGCTGTGGCATAATTGTGTGCCCAAAGCTGCTGGCACAGCTTGGCTCTGAATCATGAGAGATATGGCTCTGTTCAAAACATGTTAAAGATGTTCTGGGCCTCTTCCCTTGGTTGTTATTCAGATTATGCTTCCTACCCCGTTTTCTTCAACCAAACCATGAACTGTTAAGTCATTGGCTTGGAAGAAGTAACTCCACTTAAGTTTGTTCCATGTGATAACTTGATTCCCAGTGAAGACTGAAGCTGCAAAGTTATCCATTTGATTTCTTCTCAGTTTCTGTGGGGAAAAATACAGAGGCAATATCTCTAGTGCCTGTGCATCACTGTGTGTAATGGAAGAACTAAAATAAGAGAGGGTGATGCGTACTGCAGTTCTAAGTGGTTTGTATCAGACTGTTGCAAAACATTCCTGTTGTGTAGCATTTCAGAGACTCCCAGTCCTCTCCTTGCCTGTGTTTTCCATCAGCCACTTTGGGAGTGTGCAACAAGAAACTAAAAAGGACTTTCCTCTGGAGCTGTGGACACTGAGAGTTTGAAATCAAAATAGACTCCATGGAGGTTAAACTGTTGGCTTGGTCATTTCTTAACCAGGTAGAACTATTGCACCGCTGTTTTCAAGAGGAAAAGCCCTCTTGAATGTCGTGACCTTCTCACTGGAAAGAAAAAAAATTCCAGGTTGTTCAGTTTTAGGCTTAGAAAGATACTGGGATGAGAACGAAAGAACATAAATTTTTACTGAGCATAAGACAACCATGTTGCTTGTCTGGGACCTTGCATCAGAGATGTTCAAAAGTAAAGGTAATCTCAGTGCCTGAGGCTTTTCTGTAGTCCTTGTGCTTACAATGCTTATCACTCCTCTGCCCTGAAGCTCTTTACTAATGCTGACTGAAAGATTGCAATGCAGCTCTGAGGTCACGTAGTGAAACTCTACCTATAGGAACATGGGGAAATTAAGACAAAGAATTACCTAAAGCAGAAGAGATATTGAGAGCTCTGTATCTTGGAATTTTAGAGCAGAGGTTCAAAGGCCTAAGATGTACTAGCGGGAAGCTTTAAATTGATACAGGCTCTCTAAGATGCATGTTTCTAGGTTGAGGTCCACTTGTCTGTCTGTGCAGTGATGCTAGCCAAAGAACCAGTCTGACGCCCCCGCACAGTTATTTAATATGCCTGGAAACAAGCTCAGTTGAATTTGTAGAATTGTAAGTCTGCACCCGCAATGCTTTTTAACATCAGTGTTGATAACTTGCACAATTTCCTAAGGAATTTCAATCTTGGTGATTATTTTTATAAGCACATCCCCTGCTGCAGTTGTGGGATGGCAGGAGAATTGCAACTTTCCATTATGAAATGAAGTTTTGAGCCCTTACATTTACAGAGGAAACAGAGAAATTTCCCCAAGTATTTGACTTGAAAGGACAGACTCAAAAGTGGAGAACAAGGAAGGAAATAAAAAACCCCCTCCACATCATGTGTTTAGGGATCCCAGATCATTGTGTTTTGCACAGTTGAGATTAGCAATATTATAAAAAAATGTATGTGGTTTTTGGGTGCCTCTATTTTAGGCCACCCTCTGTGAAACACTTTACAGGGACATGTGCACTCATGCCATGATTTCAATTTTATTAGAAAAACAGCAATACCAGAAGAAAATCTCTCGCCCAAGGCATATTCCATATGTTACTTCTCAGTGCTTTATTTTTCAGGCCTGCAAGAGACAAATGCTCTTATTCCATTAATAAAGCCTGAGACTTAAAGTGCAGTTCTACCCTGGAAAAAATAGAAATGTGAGGTTCTAAGTTCATTTTCCATCAATAGCTTCTACATTAAATTTGTTCAGATTACAAATGAAAAGGTGGTGTTATTTTTCAGACTGTGTGCCTGTAGGCCTCAGCCTTTCTGTGAAAGCAGCCTTTTCATTCTCATATGGAAATCATAATAAAGAAGGTACAGATCAGCTCACGTGCTTCATTCTGCCTCTGCAAGGTGACTTCATATTTTTAGTGAGGTTCATGTTATTTACTGCTGCTGCAAAAGCCTCATTTAATATGTATTTAGAGGGAAAATCCTAATTATAAAAATATACTATGAATATTCAGCTAAGGGAATAAAAATACTATTTTCCTGCTCTTCTTTCCTCATTCAGCTCCGTTTATGAAATATTAATACAAATGTATAAATACACCAATTTTGTTCTTTTAAACCCCTCTCCCATCCAGTAAAGATTTCGTAACCTCCCAGTTCTCAACTGTCTGCCTTATCACTAAAATGTAAATCTCCCCACTACTGTTCACATGATGGATTTATGGCCTTTGTGAACCTCGCATTACCCTTGCTATTACTGCAGCTCAGCTCACAGTCCTTGTTTTTACCAGAAGCTTTAGACAAATGTCATCAGCCAGTAGAGGATCCAGCATGCACTGGGGAAGATGCATTCCTCCTGGGGCCTTAAGCTTTGTGAATAGCAGAGGTATAAATAAAAAATAAAAAATAGGTCATTGGTCTTCCAAATGCCATCCTTGCATTGGGAAATTCTAACCAGAAGGGGTGCACAAAAAGGTGAAAATAAGCATCTATTTTCAAGAAATTACAAAGTACCAAAATGTTTTCAGGGGTCAATGTGGAAGGTCGTCATTTCAGTTGGGGGAAGGAGTAGAAGCAAGTGGCAATGGTGTTTGTTCAGTGAATGACTTGCAGCAAAATCTTTTTTAAAACCACTAATATAATAGGACTAGTAGGGCAAAGGTTCTTAAAAATTAGTAAAATTGGATTGAGAGGGCAGGTTGGTAGTGAAGACTAAATTAGATGACAACTAAAAGCATACTTTAGTAGCTGTATTTCAGCTGGCCGATGAAGCAGCCAATGTTGCAGTCCACCCCTGTATCTCTGATATAACTACTCGGTGCTAGGGAAGGTCCATACATACCCAGTGTTAATTTTGAGAGATTTTTTGGTACTTTCCACTACTACTTTTCAGTAGCAATAATGAAACATTTTAAATAGTCCTTCTCCTCTTCTTTTGCTATTTTTTATATGCTGAAAGGATGGCCTTAAGATACCATATAAAGGGGAAGAATGGCCAACCAGAATATGACATAAAATGAAGTCACAAATTATCTTGTAGACCAGTGTACTACTATGGGGAGTTCAGTATCACAACATTGCAATATTGGCTTATTGCAAGGCTGGCACACTTTCTGCATATTAATTGCATGGGAGCTTTGCTCCATGTGATGCAACTGTGCTGCTAATATTTATTCAGCCTTGTGATTCTCCAAGATGAAAATTAGCACCCACCTTCCCTGCCGATGACAGAAACAACAGGTCTCTGGGATTGTGATAATATTTTCAGCTCTGTGTGCTGAAATGCCTGGACCTTGAGTAGTTTGATCCAAACAAAATCAGGGCTCTTCTGGAAGTTTATGATGTGAATTTTTTCATTCTTTCTCCTGAGGCTGCTATTTCTGCTAATAATAATGATATGGTCCAATCTTCGGTCTCATCTGGGTTGCCTCATCGCCTCTGTATTAACTGGAAATCACTCACTCTGACGTGGTTGCATTTAGATTGAACTCAGCACTGTGAGCGTTAAAGCAGAGCATAGAGTGGGTGCATGTGAGCTAGCTTTGGCATAGAAGTATTATAATTGCATTTATGTGATGCTTTCTGACATAGTAGAAATTACTGAGGGCTAATAAGCATCCTCAGCTGCAAGTTCACAGGGACACATGGAGTGGAGCAGGGGAGTAGAAGACCTAGTGATGGATGGAGAGAAGGTACTGTAATTGCCGGATCTGATTATCACCCACAGCAAGGTAGAATCAGAGCTGGCCTGAATTATGTCTGCATGAAACTTGTGTCACTGAGAGATGACTTAGTACCTGAATGACCAGTCTTGTCCCCTTTAAAGTCAGTAACATGAGCTGTGTCAGGCCTAAGGGACAGGAGATCGAGAACATTGATGTCTTGCTTGACTGAAATGTGTGTCAAATTTTGTAGAAAGGTCTCTGAGACTTAGTAATTTGTCTCTCCCCTGGGATGCTCCAAGTGTGAAAGTGTCTGCTGCTCACAAAAAAAAATAATGTATAATTGCGTGACTGGCTGATGAAATCAAA
The DNA here is from genome assembly GCA_025769975.1 of Gallinago jamesoni. Taxonomy (NCBI): domain Eukaryota; kingdom Metazoa; phylum Chordata; class Aves; order Charadriiformes; family Scolopacidae; genus Gallinago; species Gallinago jamesoni. The sequence continues at coordinate 25,931,422 of JAOQGH010000005.1, read as the reverse complement.
GTTAAATTGCTGGCAGCCTTCTTCCTGCCCGCCCTGTGTTTTTCTAGCATTAACATTCTTGCTTTGTCACCTCTGATCAGGGGAAGATAAATCCTTCCTTTTGTAAGGAGCAGAAACACTTTCCCTCAGTACATAGAATAATGGCCTCTTCTGTATATTATTCATTTTCCTCTCTTTGTACTTGTCATTTCTCGATATCCTTGGTTGTTGTATGCCCCGTAACTCTTAGCGGTTTTATCTAAGGCCTTTCAAATAAGGAAGTGGATGGCTTAGGAGATGGGTAGAGGTTTTCTAAGTCATCAAACAGACTGGCATATGTAATGTGCAAGTTCAGTAACCACCCTCCGCAGCTGCTGAGCAACCTCATCAGCTTTCTGGTAAGACGGGGGCCAGCGCTAAAACATCCCTCACAATGACAGCATGGTTGTTACTGTAACAAGAGGAGGCCTGAAGACCAAGTTTTTCTCATCTATTTCTAGAAATACTCTGGAGAATAGGAAGGAAAATGGAATGAAGGATCACTGCAAGCCCATACTGCTTTTCTTTGGTCTTTGGCCCAAGAAAGAACATGCAGCAACTTTGCCAGTCCTGAGCATCTGGAAGTGATTAATCAGGCACCCCCAAATTAGAAGAGAGAGGCAGGAGGATCTGTCATGATATATATTAGTGCTCTTTTTGTTTAGTGACTGCTGTTTGAACCATTATAATATACTCATGACATTTCCAACCTTATGTCCACAGCCGAGGACTCTTGTCTCTAGAGGTGGCTTTAACTATAAACAGAAATTGCACAGGAGGTTGGAGAATTTGAGAGCACAATCAAGGTTCTGTGTGTTTACCCAAAGTTTCATTTTGAATGTTATTAGTCTGATACAATGTTGAGAGTAGCTGCCTCAGCATTTTCAGAAAGCAAAACCTTTGTTGGTGCTGAAGCCTGTGCAACCCTAAATCAGGTGCTTGTGTTCTGCCCTGTCATATGCTATTTAGGTCTAGTGCTTTTCTGCTGCATCAAGCTGAAACAAAATGATTTTCATCCCTGCAGTTAGTAGCTGGCTGCAGTTGGATGAATTGAAATGACTTTTGGGGAGAGTCATCGAGGGGAAAAAAAGACTCCCCAGGAGATGATAAAGGGAACATGATTTATGCAGATTTGTAATCCTCACAAAGAGAAGGAATAAACAAACACAATGAGAGTTACAAATGTATTGATCTATTTTATCTTGTGGGTGTTTCTTTCTTTTTTTAAGTATATCATGACCTTAATATCTGCATCCCGGAACAAGCTGTTGCCCCTGGCTTTCACCGACAGCTGGTTTTCTTTTGATACATCGCAGAATCTTCCTGCTGATTCCTGCAATATGTCAAAGGAACTCAGCAGTTTGTTGACCTCTCAAGACTTCACTCTGTTCATTATGGCTTCAAGAGTCCACAGTTGTCCTCCAGTGCAGGCTCAGGCTCATTAAAAAAAAAAAAAAAAAAAGAAAAAGAAAAAAAGAAAAAAGGGTCCTTAAAAGGTGAAATGGCTGATGATAGCCCAAGGGAACCGTTGCCCTTGGGCATGTCCAACAATCGTTGGTGAGGTAATATTGGTGACCTAAATGGACATGGAAAATTAGAGGTAAGACCTGGTTCAGTAACTGTACAGCACTAGAGAAAAGGCTTATGGTTTCTAATGCACAGACGTCTGCCTGCTCACTTCTAAGGCAACCCCATCTCCATGCAAAAAATTTTCAGCTTTTTGAAAAGGGCAAACAGTTCCTTGTTTTAAAGTGTCAAGTCATGCTTTTGTCTGATTGCAGTTCTTATTCCCTTTCTTTCTTTCTGGTGGGTTTCTATAGGAAAAGCCCTTTCTTTGATAGTCTGTAATTAGTATTAAAGATGGCTTTGACGGCCCTCTGTGGGCAGGGAAGGCAGAGTTGGTTGAGATCCTTTACAGCAGTAATTGCTGTTACAATTAGATACTTGAGCCAGGAGTAAGACAAACTAAAGGTGCAAAAGGGAAAGCAACTTCTAAGTGAATTGCTGCCTGAGCTCTTGTGCCTAATCCTTTGGTGTGACAGTCCTACAGCTGGACAGGCTCAGTTCTCTTAGAGTTGATATTTATTCTTGGTTTTCTGTAACAGGAATTGAACACCACTTACCTAACGTGGAAAGACTTTAAGGGGCTCCCTTTGTTGAATACATTAGTCAAGGCTATTTAAATCCAGCCAAGACAATTCAGCTTTCTGACAGTGTATCCCAAAGCCAGAAACAGGGTGTCCTGAGGAGGAGCAGGTAACTGATTAGGAGGGACAGCAGGCGTAATCATGAGGTGGAGATGTAGTTTCTCCACTAAGAAATAGTGTAGGAGTTGAGAGAAATTTTTCATTTAACTTAGCAAATGCTTTTGGACACGAAAACTTCCCAAAGAGCGCCCTCATTGTCTGTGTTTTTATCATCTGGCAGTCTTAATGAATTGGCCATGAGTCCATGCTTATTGGAAACAACTGTATATTTTTTTTGTTTGGCATTACATTTCTTTTGGAGAATGAAATAAATAAAAGAAATGCCTTTGCTCTGTGATGTGACACAACTTCAAACTAAGGTCAGACAAATAAGAAGCTGAAGATCTAGGACTGGATTCAGGGTGCCTTTGCAATGCAACTAAAGGACAGCAGGGATGGGTGGGTTGGAATTTGAGCTGTATCTTAGTGGTGACTAGGCTGGTTTAGTCAAATTTCTAGATGAAAGAGGAAGGCGAAAATAAATTTGAGAGGAGTGGAAAAGGAGCGTTACAAGAGGAGATGCAGAGGTATACAAAGCCAAGAGAACACAAACGTAGAGGTACAGACATGGAAAAGATGAAGTGGAGAAAAACAAGAAAACTTTGTGTATGAAATGCTCTGTGTGTATATCTGGACAAGTGTGTACATGCACACATAAGGTAAAACCCACCAGGTTTTGAAGTATTTCTTAATTATTAGAAAATCTGTCTGTCTACTCAGTCACTTCTGAAAAAAAAGAGAAATATTGGTTTAAATTACAAAAGAAGCTGCAGGAGGATGAGACTGGTTTTCTATATTACTTGAACTCCCTCAGCCATGATCCATCCGTAATTTATTAGTGTTGCTTTCTGGCTCCTAAGCCTCATGAGGTCCCTCACGTGCCCTGCCTGCTGACAGTGCCCACTGGCTCTGACAGGCCAGGTGGTGACCCCTTGGAAACTCATGTGTGCTTTATGCATCTGATCCAAGGCCTCTGAGGTCAGCAGGAGTATTTTTGCTGACTTAGTGAAGTGTCAGGGGCTTCAGATCTGTACCTAAATACACAAACTACCAGCAACTGCCTCAGGGCACAAGGATTTGTGCTATTGCTGGGTAAACTTAAAGCATGAAAGAACCCAATTTGGAGGCTGTAGTACAGATCACTGCCAGCATTTACCAGATTAAGACTCAATTCAAACATAAAAGCTAGCAGTTCTGTCTGTATCCCCTTAGACCATCCTTGTAGCATTTCTACCACACTCCTGCATGCAGATTACAACACCAGGTGTGCTTGTTCTGAAACAATATCCAGAATAGCAGCATTGTCAATGTGCCTTAAAGTGACTGTGTGCAAGTGTGAAGATTGTGATGAGCATCACAAGAACCGTTACCAAATATTGGCATCATGGTACGAGGGATATAAAGGAAACACATTGCCCTAATTCTTGTTTTGTTCTACAGTTATGTATCTTAGCAGTCTTTCTGCTTTGTTGATTGCAGTTTTGGCAGTTATCTGTGCCAAAAGTTTGCCCCTGGTTTGTGCTGCTCAGTACTTCAAAGAGCGAGGGAGGGAAGGCAGGACTAAAAGGATGAAGTGCATGTTACTGTAGCACCCACAGACTCAGCAAACTCCCTGCTGTCTGGAGGGAGTTCTCTCCAGGGCAATGGTAAAATGCTCCATCATTGAGTCAACTTCAGTTAGACTAATTGAAGTACAAAAGAGACAGTGCTGCACCTTGGGGATGAACCACCTGATAATCAGTCTTTTCTTTCACCACTTCTACAAATACCTAGTATAGTACGTAACGTTTGAAACAATTATTTGACTGAGTGGCTCCCCTCTTTCTTGATGTTTTAAAGACACCTGCCCCTTCCTCTTTCTAGCAGTTGATCTCAGCAATATTGTATTTCTCCAAGGAAAAAAGAAACACAACCCTTATAGCTGCATGGCTGACGGCAAAATTGTATTCATAACAGCTGCTGAAGGGAGAGTGCGGATGGGATTAAAACCACAAAGGGACTGCACGGGAAGATTACTTCAGAAAGTCACTTGGGGTCTAAGTAATAATCCTAATAACCACTGCAAACAGTAAGTATTTTCCTCAGCACTGCTTTTGCTCTGCCAGCTGGGGGAATGTCACAAATATGCAGCTTAGAGATATTTTTTTTGGTAATAATAGAAACTGCATGTAGTAAGGAATATAATCTCAAAGCATTTACTTAACTAAAAGAGTCTCTAGTCCTAGAAAAATAGATCTGTGGAGACAATGATTTGTTATTTAGCATGTGTAGCTGAATCTGCACTCTGGATCCAACCTGGTAGGTTTTTTGTTTAGTGAACACACATCTCTGTCTCTCCTGCCTCTTTCTACTGTCATGTGTTGGTGTGAGACAGATGATAATTGCAACTCACTTTTCAAGACAGCAGACCAGACAACATGGTGGACTAATATTTCCTCATATAAAGAATTTATAAATGAATGTTCTCTCGGATACTGATCCCATAGCAAAGACTTTTCAGGGACTTTACCTAAATGTGATTATGCATCAACTTCTTTCAGTTCCTTGCGGAGTCCATGAGATGGATCTTTGACTTGTACCCATTGGTTATTTTGAGTGTCAAATTGTAAAAAACCTTTCTACTCATTCACTCTTTAAGGAAATGGAAAGTCACAAGAAAACTGCAGACTCAGACTGTTCCCTACTCAGTAAAGATTAAGCATCTAAAATGCTTGGCGTGAGGAGGACAACGGTTTTAAAGCAGTGCTGCAAAAACCTCTCGGGCACTCTAAGACTTTGGTCTTCTCAGTAAGTGTGTCCCTTACAGTTTTGCTGAACCCAGATTTTTTGCTGATTGCGTGAATAACAGGTTAAGGGCAGTGGAAAGGGGGTTGAAAAAAGCAGTCTTTTCCCTTGCGTTTTTGTGCTCCCAGATAATATGTTGCCATCTGCAGCTTAATATTTATATTGTAACTGAGGAGAAGGAGGGCTTTCTGCACCATACCTGGACAGTGACTATCACAAGGGGATCTCATTCTTCCTAGCGGGAATGGATTTTTGCATTCTGGGATGCCAACCTCAAGTGTTATGAAAACATTAAGGATTATGAAAAGAACAAATATGGAGTTCTTGTTATTGAAAACACTTATTCTTCTGCTTTTAGTTTTCCCTCTTCCTCATTTCTTAATAGCTGTAAGGATGCCTTCCAAATGGATTTGGGAGCTGAGGCTTAAAAATTCAAAATCTAAACCTGGCAATACTTCACATAAACTCGTGGGAGTTAGTGACAAGTGTTTGGTCCAAAAAAATTCTTGACGCTATGAATTGGGGAGTTAAGAAAAAGACGGTATATGATGAACTGGCCTTATTTGGTGCATGATTTTGCTTGCTTCTACCTTGGACCATCTTGTTTCCTATCTTGTTACTGCTCTGATAATATGAGCAAAATTTGAGCAAAACCACCTTAACAGTGGTTTTGTCACCAAGTGGTCCCACGAATGCAATGAGCCATGGCAGAGGGTAGGTAGAGCTTCTGGTAGCCATTTCAGGAGCTCCCTTATGCTTTAAGTGCCTGTGAGCCTGCTTTGGGTTTAAATAGTAAACCCAACCAGTGGATTTGTGAACCCTTCAGAGATATCTGGGCTAAAATGGGATTGTTTCTCTGAAAGCAGGATGAGCTGGAGTTAAATGCAGTAGCAGCTCTGTGACAGCTTCTGTGAACGTCAGGAGTTTACAGTGTTTATCTTCGATGGAGACATTATGTTAGCAGGTTGTAAATTGAGATTGGGTTTCCTCTCAGCTTGGAAGACAAATTCAGGTTCTCTGTGTTGTGTAGTTCCCTCCTGCTTTTATTTATATTAAATTTTTTCCCTCCTACCTTTCCCATAATCTCTTAACTACTGCTATTAACATTCAGTGCTGGAGAAAGCAGTTTTGCCATGAGATATATTAGGAGGTTAAAATACCATCTCTGCGCCTTAAATAGTAGTATCCAAGCATCACAGAAAGTGTCTCTTTTTCCTTTTCTTTTAAAATAAATAATGGGATACCTGACACCATGCGAGGACTGGTCATGCTAACAAAGAGTTAACTGCAGAAATTGCCCCAAACCAAAGAACTCTCTCAGGGGAACATCCCAAAGCATACTGGATTTCTTTTTTGGAAAAAAAAAAAAGAAAAAATATACAGCTGACGGCACCCACCTCGTGCCTTGCAGCTGAGCTCTTCAAAGCTTCCTAAGGGATATGAAGCATCTATTCCCATTGAAATAAGAGACAGCTTAATTTCCTAGGGTCTCAAGGAATTTCAGTTATTTAAGAAACACTACAAAAGAACAGCCCCTGACCAATTTTGAATCACAGGATTCCTCACTGGCAAGGGAAGGAGTTTATATAATTTGAATGGATAGTGAAGTCACCAAAATATGCAGTTTTGGGGAAGCTGAATTTAATGCAATTCAGCTGACAGAAGAGTTTTCAGAAACACTGAAATCTGCTTGACCTGCTTGCAGAATCACTCCTATATTCAAGAACCTTAAGCATTCCAGTTGGGAAATTTTTAAGGATTCGATTACTGCATTTTCAAAGTAAAATATTTCAATCTTTTTTTGTTTGAAGTGGCATTTTTTTGAGGTTGTTTCAAATAGGCTAACATTCTAAGAAGTGACAGGAAAAGGGGAAGGAGTGAAGAGCACGGACTAAATACCTAGAGATTAGCTGTTTTGACATTTTAAAGGGTGTTTACCTTTTTTATTATAAAAGCTGTTTCCTGAAGGCCTTTTCTGAATACTCCATGAGAAAGAAAATGCCTGAAGGAGGAAGGATGCTCTGAGGAGAACCATCTTCGCTTTTACTGATAATTAACCCATGTTGAAAGTCTAGAAATCAAAGAAAACAAGGTTCTTGCATGAATGGCCCTTTGAACTAGCCTTCTTAATGGGAACCAAATCTGAAATACTACTACTGGCAGTAATTTATTACCTAATAAATTTAGTGCCTAAATTCCCCAGTTGAGATGAGGCTTTCTTTTGCTGCTTACCTGTGCATATGGCTTGTAAATGAAAACCTGTATAGCAAAGAGATGGCCACGTGAAGCAGAGGTGGAAGGCTTCTTGCTGGGTAGGAGGGAGGCAAACAGGGCTCCTGTGGCTTGTGCGGAGTCATGCCGGAAGCCTGGAGCTGATACCTGATCCTCCATATTCCCAAAGCAGAGCCGTAGCCGCTTAATCACAGTTACTCTGTTCGTGTATTTTGCAAATTAAAGGAGCACATTTGAAAGGTCGACATGGTTAACCAGGTCATGTTCTTCTGTTCTGCTTTTGGCTTCTCAAATAAGGCCAGCAACAAGGCTTCTGGTGAATATTGTTTTGCCAGGCAGATGTCTGTCTTGTTCATTCAGAGCTCCAGTGAGATCTAGCAACTCATTTCACATAGAAAGATGAAAGGAAAAAGATTTACTTAATAAAACAAATCTTGCTTAATTGCTGTGGTTAGTCTCCTGCCTGGGTTTTATGGGTTCCTGCAGCTGGCTTTAATCTCCTGATTTACTCTGGGAACAAAGAAGGAAAGGAGTGAACTTAAATCATGGCAGGAAGAAGTTGAAATTTTTTTGGCAGAACTCGGAAAGGTTAGAGGCTTACTGTAAAGTGCAGCCCAGAAATGGGCCACCAGGAGAAGGGTCCCTTGGTTTCAGGAGATACAGTAAAACAATTTCTTACAATGTGACTTTTACAGTCAGTAATGTCAAGGGCCTCTACTAGTCAAGGTAACTAAGGGAAGATAAAGAGTGGCAAGAAACAGTGAGGCTCCAGAGAGGACTGACCAAAAGGGGTCAGTATTTGTTAAGTTGAAACACCAACTTGACAAATATAAACAGAGGAGGATTTATGTGTGGAAATGCTGAGGATTTAGCACCAGCATGGTGAGGTACGGCATGCCCACGCTCGGCTTGTGTGACCCAGGGACTACCTTACAGATGAGCCAATCCCCCTGGTTAGACTGAACCTGCATCTGTCTCTAATATTTATGTTTCAAATACTTCCTAAAGAAAAGTCTTCCGGCACAGCAGCTTGGACAACAGATGTGAGCTGAAGAGACTGTCTGTACAAAGCAGTGGTCACCAATCTAAAATCAGACTGCGCTCAGATCAAAGTACAGCATGCTGAGAATAGCATGGCATTTATGAAGAGCACCGAAGATGCAGAGCTAAGTATAACCCTCAGAAAACAAACAGTCTAACAGGAACCAGAAGGTTTAGTGTCTGGAAAACTATTCCAGATATTATGAAACTCACAGGTTGTCAGAATTTAGTATTGATTTAGCTTTTTATTCTTTAGTGCAGCCTTGTCTACCCAAGCTGCTGTGTAAAGTTCCTGCTGGAGTGCAGTATGACAATGCTGCTCCCCCCAGGTAAGGGTGGGGTGCTGCTGAAGGTATTGCTCTGGCCCCCTCTCCACTCCTCACTTCATGCTTCTGCACTTCCCTGGGATATTGCTGCTTATCTGATCTTGCAGTGAGCCATCCAGGAAGCTAAATCATCCCCTGATTAATGCTTCCAGCTTAGCTTGCCAGTGAGTCAGCCCAGTGTTAGTGCCAGCCTAAAGGGATTTAGGGACCCGTACAACCAGGGACTCCTAATCAGCTTCTTTGTAGTGTTACTCTACCCATAACTTCAGACTCTTCCCTTTGCTGATAGATTACTTATCTATATTAGAGCACACCCAGGCAATGCAGCCCCGATTGGATCTGTACTTTGAGGATTACTTTCTCTGGAACAAGAGAGGTGATGCTCTCTAAAATTAGCATACATGAGCAAAATCATGCAGCATGTGAAGAACTGCGTAGAGTACTCAGCAGTCTGCCCTCTCTATAGCACTGCTGCAGGTGGCAGAACCCTTTTATGGCCATAGCAGTTATGCAAGATTAAAATTTAAATTTAAATGGGAAACTATAATTTGAGCTCCTGAAATCATAAGTCACATCTTCAGCTCTAGCTATTGCTGATTCAATTGCTTTTCAGTTACTGTCTTTATCAGCTGTATGGTGTTATGTCTAAATACTGCTGAAATTCCTTGTAATTTGAAGACAGTGAAATGGAACAGCTAGATTTTCATCTGTAGTTGATCAGAATGTATTAATTTGAAGCATCATTTCTAAGTCTGACATGTTAAGAAGATAAGGTGCTGAACAGAAATCTTTGTATACAACTAAAAGCTTCAATTTGGAAATAAAATATTTGCTTGGAAATTGCACATTTGTACAAATGCATTTGGTGTGAAGTTGTGTAAGTAAATATTTTTAATTGATCTTGACGAAATTACGTAATGATTTTAGGTAAGCCGTTGGAGACTTTTTCTGTAATGTCTGAGATGTTGCTTTTTCTGAATGCCAGCAAAATGTTTTAATTCTCCATTTGAGAGATTTAAAGAGAGACAGTTATTTTGAGACAAAGCTGAGGCAGAGATTTCCTATGCTATGAATTAATAACCTTAGAAGTTCAAGCAAGAAAGTCTTTCACTGTTCTGGCTACCATGTGTTCATAAAGCTTCAAAAACCAGTTCAGATGGAGTCCTCTATCCAGTGTGGGATTGAAGCTGACCTCTGGTATTCTGCACCATTCTTAATGATGGTCTTTCTTTAATCTTTCCATTGTAAGGTCTGCTTTTGTCAAAAGATCAAAAACTCTGCTTATCTTTCAGCAAATAGACAACCAAACTGAAATAAAAGAGCTGCTGCCTATGGGTTTCATAGAATCATAGAATCATTTAGGTTGCGTGCATATGTAAGTGCCTTGCTTAGCAGGGTCTGCGTTTAGATGCAGGAGAAGGAAAGGGTGATTTCTGTTACTGGACAGCAGACTTGGGGCCTTGGTTTAATTCCTGCTGCCGTGGAGAGCACGGAGCTGAAGTTTAGGACACCCACAGTAAATACAACACTTGTCTTGAATAAAGTTGGAGAGGAAGATCTTGGCTCCATTTTGGATGGAAGTCCAAGCTGGTAAGTTATGGGTGGTGGATACTTGCAGGTTGTAGAGCTGTCCAGAAAAGCCTTTGTGTGAGGACAACATTCTACTTGTGAATAAGCAGACATGGCAAAGGGGAGAATTTTCCAGTTGAAGTGAGGAACCACACAATAAGGAAACCTGGAGAATTTCAGCTGTTTGTCATCTCTGCCTATTGTCACTGTACCTGCCTCCCTTAAGTAAACATGGTAAATATATATATACTGCACAGATTAGGTGGATTAGGAGAGTGTCAAGCAATTTGGCCTCCAGGTCCTCAGTCTCAGGGTTTATTGAGGTAGTATAACTTACAAATTTTTATGTACAAAGTTGACACTATTGATTTAAAAAATTAATATTTAATCACAAGCATACAGCAAGGTCAACGAATCTTTGGTAAGGAATTAAATAGACTTTTCCTTGCTAGCACTCAAAAACTAAGTAAATAAAAATTTAAGTGAAAACATTTGTAGCATATGCATACAGACTGCGTTTAAAAATGTATGGGGCTCGGTACTGTCTGACTTAATTCTGATTCATCCATTGACCTTGTTATATAAAACTCAATGCCCTTTTTAGAGGGAGAGTTGCAAATTGTGCTTCTGCATATTTATTTAGGAAGTTCAATCTTCTGGGTGTTCATACCCTAATTCCAGCGCTAAGTGCAATCACAACATTGATTTTTCTCACTAAACATAACCTACTTTACCCTGGGATGGAATTTTTTTTTTTGTTTTAATGGGCTTTATATAATGGCGTATGTGAAAACCACTCAACTTAATGCCCCATACTGTAGTTAATTAACAAAATGGCATGGTAGCCATGGTCTTTCGTCCTCTGGCAGTGTATTTTACCACTAACCTTGGCCATACAAAATGTCTGTCCTAATTAACAGGAACCCAGGTATTGACTATGTCAAGCTACATGGTGGAAAGAGCAATTTGTAGCTGCTGACAAAGTTGTAATTCTGTTTAAAAACCAAACATGAGGAACCTCATTCTGGCTGACATTATGCCATTTCAGAGCCCATCTCAGGGAACAGCTGAACAAAGTATCTAAACGATGTGTTTTTACTTCTCTCCAGTTGCTAAACAAGAGTATTCTAAAATACATCCAAACATCTCCTAAAATACACACTACGAAAACCATACTGATGGATTTATACAGATATCAAGATTGGTGGTGGTGTTTACTTATAAATGAAATGCTTATTTATTGTTCATTTATTTGAACTGTAATATGCTGGAAAACTTAATGGGACTTAGAGTTTTAATGAACCTTCAGTAATGGATTTAATTCTCCCTTTTCTTTTTCTGTTTTCATTTCTGAGTAATTCAGCTGAAGGCATTAGAGATGCATCAGGTTTGTGCTGGCTTTACTAGAGCAAGACTGTAATCTGTGAAGCTCCATGGTGTTTCATGTTACAAATGAGAGAATTAAGCACTTATGCCTTTATACTGAGAAAAAAAAAAAGTTTTCTTTTTCAGTGCCTTAAATTAATTGTGTTTTTTCTCACTGTTGAAAAACTGCAACAAGAAGATAAGTACTCTCAATCCTTCATCGCTATGTTTTTAAATAGTTTTAGTGTCTAAAGATGCAAAAAGATGAGTTTTTCCAAGGAACTTAGATACTGAGTCTTCATAAATGCCAAGAAGATACTGACATCTTGATAGATGCAGATTTCTGCTCCATAGCTAATATTTTGTGTAGCATAAGTATTTTAGAAAAATACAAATTTTCACCATGCTTTAGGTTCTTTGCTACGGTGAAGGCAGTTCCTGCTGAGTAGAGGCCATGATGAACATACTCTGGTGGTGTGAAGTTAAGCAGCCCTTTGCCTTCATCCCATGCTGAGGCCAAGCTACTCATAGAGCCATCTACTTCTAACTGGCATCCTGCTCCCCACATACTCATCGTCTTGTGTGAGCCCGGTGCTGGTGGAATTTTGTCCCTCAGTGTCTTTTGTCTGTATAAGGATCTGTATTTCTCATTCCTGTGCCCAAATAGCATATTTGCTGGGAGTTCTTTATACAAATGCTCCCTAATTAAGCAAGTGCCATTTAATTAACCCTCCATAGAGTTATCGTTGATGTTATTAGCATCACTAAATATATGCAGTTAACTTTCCCACGGTACGTAACAACTAAAAGTGGCAGAAACTTGCATCTTGTAAGAACATCTCTGAGTCACAAAGTCTTCTCTTAACCAACAGCTGTATTCTCTCCAAGATGGAGATTTCAAACAGAAATTTCCTTTGGAATCTGTCAAAAAGAGGGAATTGTCAGGTAGAAGAGCCAACAACCTGTCTGCTGTTATCTAGAAGAATATAATGTAGAATAAAAATGGGTCATTTAAAAATCTCTACTGAAGTATTCCTCTGTGCAATGATGAAGCACAAGTTTATCTTGATACAGATGAATAGAACCTTTCTGAGTCTTCTGTGTTGGGACAAATTTCTATTTTGGAGAAATTATTGCTGCAATAGAGAAAAGAAGCTTGAGTGTGCGTCTTCCTACAGGTTCAGGTTTAGTCTTAATCATAACTCTAGCCTGCTGTTGGCAGAACAGATAAAGGCACACAGTTAGTTGGTTCTGTCCAGTAAAAGTGATATGTTGCCTTAGATCTGCATTCATGATACTGTTCTCTTATTTATTGATGGATTAGAAATGTATCTAATATTTAGCTTAAAACTGATATAGTGAGATTTCTATGCCTGAGCTACAGTTGGAAGATCACAATTCTGCATGACTCTCTTGTAAACTTTTTACAATTGCTATTTCCAACAGGGCAAAGGTGAAGAAAGGTGTGAACATTCTCAGTGCAAAGACAAGTGACCCCCGGCAGTGGGATGTGAAACAAGAAGTGGGGAATGGTGGAAAGCATTCGACCACAACAGTTATTTGTCAGAGGATAGCACCAAGTTCAAGGAACAGGTATGAAACCTCATATTCTTGGCACATTAAGCTCATTTATATCAATGATACCATTCACTGGTTGAAAGACTTAGGCCTCATATTAACACTACTCATAGCTATTAAACCTGTAGCCTGGAAATCTGGAGACACGTTAACTGTGGTACCATCTGCTGACCTATAACAGGACATCGCAGTTTCCAGGTAATAAAATTCATCAGTTCAAATTAAAATAATGAATAGAATAGGCCTATGTTGGGGGGGTAGGGAGCGTCTTTTTGCCATGAATATGAATATCCTTAATTGTAAAGGTTTTTACTGAATGTAATTTTTTGGCTTGATAGTTTTGACCTTGTTTCTCTGAACATAGCGCAGCCTGTGCGCTTGGTTCATCAAGCAAGCAATGACTTCTTCCATGGTGAACTGCTGTAACTTTCATGTGTACGTATAGGCTAATTCAAACCTTTCAGTATTTAGTGTCTTGTATGTAATACAGAAGAATCCCCTTTTGCAAACTGTTCCAGGACCACAGGTCCCTGTGCTAAGCCATACACTGGTAACTGTCAGAAGCAGAGCAGTGCGCTCCAGGGAGCCCTGGTATGAAGCTGCCAGTGCCTGCTTTCCTGTTTAATATGTTTTTACTGAGACTTGGTCTGGTAGTTCCACAAACATAAAAGCAGTGTTTTTTCAGTAAGTATGATTGTCTTCTGTAACACATAGTAAAGTAGTATATTGCTGCTTTCAATGGAAATTATTTTGCTCTTGCTGGTTATCATCTTAATGAATTCTCAGAACACTGCTGTACATTAGTCTACGCAGAGCTTTTTCATTGTACAGATCCGAGCAATGCTTCCCTTGTTCTGTGCTTATTATTAGCCTCAAACCTGGGCTCATTGAAGAGTATCATAAAATCTTTGGTGGATGCTGAGTTAGTTACTGCTTTCCCATGCGCTTGGTTTGTACTTCAGGCAGAGAAAACTGAGCAGAGTTTAAGATTTGTATTCTGTGCCCAGTCAGAGTGCCTGGGAAATATTAGACTTCTGTGAAGTGCAGAAATTTCTCTTGTCGTTTGATTCAATGTGTTCACACTTGATATCATTGCAGTTAGTGAAATTTTCAGTGGAGAGTTGGGGGGGGGGGGGGGGCGGGGAGAAGTTATAATAAATCAATTGAGCCTGCCAGAAGTAAAAAACAAGAGCTTGCAAGGGAGGACATGCTTTAGAACAGCGTATAACTCTGAATGTGTTTGCAACCGTGGAACTGTAATAGTCAGGTTTTCAAACCCCAAATTAAATCTTCTCAATCCAATTTACATAAAATCTAATTAACCCATAAAAATATTTTTAGCACTAATTATGGAAATTAAAGTCAATGTTTTAATTAAATCCTTTTTCATTTGTGTATGTAAATAGTCTCTGTCTTCTGAAGGTGTGATGAACCTAGGTTTGAATTAAATGTTTGTGTACAAGGAAGAGCTGGATAGAGAAACGTGGGCAGGTGTGTACTGAGATCCCAGTGGGAAAACATACGATGTAGTGGGCATTACAGTTACTGAGTTTCTGGTGTCACTTGGATCCCAATGCACAGAGCACAAATATTCTATTAAGCTAATTTAATTTGGTTGAGAATAGCAAGTCCCTAATGGGATCGTTCTGTGCTGCACCAGCTTTTTCAGGCTAGTTTAGCCATGCAGTTCATTTGGGTGATGTGGAGTAGTTTGGCTTTCCCCTTGTATTGTCACATGTCCCCAGTTGGTTGTGAAGTAAGTCAGAATATTACTTAAATTCATAATAGATTCTTAGCACACTGGAGTGCTTCCTTCTACAAACTATTTTGTGGTAGCCAGGTAAAACTGCATCCAGGATTTGTTCTGGTTGTAATGGGGAAAGTGATGTCTTGAGTTGTTTAGTACATGAACAGGAAATTCTGGCCTTTCTCTATCTGCTCCCTGGCACACCATGGAGAACCATTGCACTCTTTCCCCTTCATATCCCAAGAAATAAATGCCCATGCTCAATAAAATTGCTAATTTTCATTGCCACATTGCTTTTCTTGCATATTTCTACAATCATTAGTGTATTGATATAATTACATTGTAAGCACTTGAAAACAAGCAGTTTATATCTGAATGCAACACCGCTTAGCAGCTATTGTACCTTTCAAATTATAAAATAATAAAAACCAAGGATATATCACATCAATAATTGTTTACCCGTAAATTTTGAGAATTTAAGTAGGTCACGCTTTTTAAGTAATATTTATTCTCTTTGAACTTGTGCTGCTAAAGCCAAGAGCCATAGCTTCTTAACTTAGATTTATTCAGAAAGGCTTTACCACTGTAGCAAGTAACTGAAAACAGCTTGAAATCAGCAATGTTTGTGTGCCTCATAATGCAATTTGTGCTGAGATTCAAGTAGCTATTGATGAGGATAACAGTGTTGATTAGTGAAAACAACTGCTTGGTCACATGTTTTCCCTTGTTGTTTCTTGTTTCTGAAGGAAAGCTGGCAGGTCCGAAATGTGTACTCAGGGTAGATGAAGAGATATTTTTGGTTACTGTTATAACCATTTCCATACCTTAGTATTGCCTCTGTTTGGTTCCAGCCTAAACGTTTGTGTGATTGATCTATGGTGACATCTACCCTGAGAACAGCTTCAGTGAAGGTCTCGTATTTGCTGTGTGGTTTGTTCTGGATTGCCACCACAGGGTACGAGAGGTCTTCCAAGACAGGGCAATGTTATTTTTAACCTAAGTAATTTTCATCTTTTTTTTTTTTTTTAATAGCATACCTCCACCAGCTGGTGTGCTGTCGGTTGTAGGGATGAGAAAAACAGATTAAGGGTAAGAGCAAGGAGGATTAGGGGAATTTCTTAAACTGGCTTCTCTGCCAAAGCCAGAGCATCCTATAGCTGCGGCATCAAGAACTAAGGAGCAGTGACTGGGGCTAATCTAGGCCTAGCTCCTCTTGTTCCTTCTAACCTGGAGGTGGGCTGGAACAAGCTGCTTTCAGTCTGTTCTTGGGCTGATGTTTCTGCCTGTGGATGTTGTACTTTGTTTCTGGAGGAATGGAGTCACCCAGTGCTTTTGATTTCTGTTGACCAGATAGAGAAACCGAGTGTGGGAGAACGTTTAGAGACATTCAGAAAAACTGACATAATGGAAAACTGCTGTGATGTAGCACTTTATCCTCTTGGCCTTGAACCTTTTGAGAGGCCCGTGGGCTTACAGCTCTCCAGCCATCTGTCTGATAAAGAGGCAGACTCAGGAAGAGTGCTTCCAGATGTTACATTTACGTTTCAGACTGTGTCGCAATCGCTTATTGGGGGGGGGGGGGTGAGGG
>JAOQGH010000005.1:25900759-25914918 GCA_025769975.1 Gallinago jamesoni | reverse complement strand
AATCACTTATTCCCCCCCCCCACCCCCCCCCCCCCCGCCACAGGCACACACTTTTTTTTGTTTGTGTTTTTTTTTAACGCTGTCTGAGTATCATTGTGCTCACATGGAAACAGCTAATGATGTTACCAGGTTGTGTCTCCTATCATTGGGGCATGGTGGAAGGCAACAAAACCGTTACAATTCTGTGCAGGTCCCTCCTCTGTCTGGCAGCACCATATGCTGCCAAGGGATGTCAGTGAAGTGAATTCTCTTGTGACTGAAAAATAAAAGTAAAGTGTATATGTACAACATGCCTCAAACTTGAAAAACTGTAAGCCGTGCAGGGTGTCTATACCTGAAGACAGTCAGTCTGTGCCTAGTATATGGACACAGGGAAGAATATTCACACATTACGAGTAGGATGTTATTAACTTCTTTAGAATCTGGGTCATATTCCCCTGGCAGTTTTGGGTCATAGTGGTTTGTAGAGCTCCGCAGAGTGGCAGTGGTGCCTGCTGACCAGGCGACCTGAGCAAAGGACATTGGTTTTCACAAGGACTCGGAGATTTGGTGCTCACGGGTCAGGATTTTTTCATTACAGTTGTTTATCCTTATGTCTGATAATTGAGGCAGGATCAAAGCTGAGGTGCCACATGCCCCTGCTGTAGTAGTAGGTGCTTGGGAAATTGTATACATCTTCAGGAGGTCACATCTGTGTCTGCAGAAAATGATTTGTACGAACTGTAGAGATAGTTTGGGAGGAAGACATCAGCAGTGGATTTCTTTTACCATTGGACCCCAAAAAAGACACAATTTCCATTCATTGGTGAGAAAGTCACGTATGAACAAGCATTATGGCCTCCTGAGTATTTTTTTTAAGCGACATGCATATTCTGGTGCAAATTAGGTGCAGTCTTTTAGGCTGCTGGCAAATTACCAGTGTAACCCTCAGAGTTTCCGAGGCAAGTCATTCCTGTGATGTGCATCTGTCTGCTTAAAATGACACATGGGAATGTGTGTATGTAGCTGTCAATAACAGTGTTGGGAATAATACAGCTAAGCCTTTACCTACTGCTTTAAAGATCCTTTCCCTTCACTCTTTCTCATCTGATTTCCCAAATAATTTATCTCTGACTGCTGCATTTGCATTTTAAGATTTCTCTTTGTTAGGACGCCTGCTTCAGGTCAAATTAGGGCACAGATGTCTCCAGCGTACGGTTTAGGTGCCAAAGATACACTAGACATCTGCACATACGGTGGAGGATCAGCCAGCTGTGCCTTGTAACAATATCTTTTCTAGGGCACAGAAGACTAGGGTTAGAAGGTTGCTTCCCAAAGGGGCCTTTCATACGGCTCCTCTTTTGCTGCTTTGAATGTCAGGAGTGTTTATCAAAGCCCTGAGCTGGGGAGGGAGGAAGGATGAGGAATGTCTTTGGTGTCTCTTTGAGGAATAGGCTGCCTGCAGGAAGGAGGCGGATGCTCCGTTGCTGTTGCTTCTCTCTCTAAGCAAGTGTCTGTACTAACTGTCTTGAGAGGGAATATTTGTTTCTTATGCCTTGCTGTATTACTGGGAACTTGTGGGAGGGGGCAACTTGTGGAACCTGATGAATCCTGAGTGGTTTCGACTTAATGGCCAGCCCTCACTTGCATTAAGGTAAAGTGAATTCCATGGGAGCCCTCCTGGACAAGGACTCTCACTGAGCTTGAAGGACCCTTTCTTTTCAATACTTTCAGTAATGAAAGTTCAGAAGGGTCAAATTTGAATTAACTATAGCAATTGTCATGGCAACAACATACGTCTGTCTAGTTTTCATCTAGCACCTGCCACTGCAAGGCCCTGATCCATAACTCAAGTCTTGGCCCTACCATAATCCAAGTAAATAACAACAGTATTACCAGTCAGTTGTTTCGATTTATCATTTAATTTATCATCAGCATAAATACCAGCTTTCTAACAGATAAAAGCTGAGTCAGAAAACCAGCAGGGTCTGTGCAAGTATTATGGCAGATACTAAATGGAAAGTATTTTCTTTCTTATCAGGTATGTTATAAATTTTCTCTTCTGTTTGAAATTCAAAGCAAGATATTATAATCTAAGATGAAGTTTTTGAAAGCCTGTTGTTAGGCATTATTGAGATGAATTTTCATGTTGGATTTCAACAGACCCAGTGTTAGACTCAGTCGTGACCATTCAAAAAATACTACATTATTCTTTATAGATAACTTAACATAGCATTAGCCAAGGAGTAAGGCATTCCCATGAGTTTTCTCTCCAATAAATGAAATTAATTAATAGAGATGAGATAACAAAATGCATGAAATGAGATCTGCGATCTCTACAGAAGTTCCAGCCCAGTTCCAATAATTTCTTCTTTTTTTTTTTTCTCCTTTTTGGGGGTCTGCTTTGGAGTTCCAGGGTCTGTTGGGAAGCAGAAGGGCTAAGGCACCAAGAGAAAGGTCATTCTTCACATATTTCTTGCCCAAATGAAAGCATCAAATTTGTTTGCTCAGCAAATCTGTATAGTTTGGAAAAGCTTTTAACGTGCTTATCAAAACCAAATGCTGGAGGCTTAGCCAATGCATGCAATAACCCAGTCTTGCTGAGAAAGCTGTCTTTCTTGCCGTCAGTGTCTTCCCTGCTTTCCCAGCAGGTTGGATATATTGTTTTAGTTCATTATTATGTAAATAGAGCAGAGCCCCATACATATTAAATTGAATAGGACGAGCAATCATTGAATAATGGGACATCTTTATACCCATTCCAAATGGATAGTCAGATTCTATAATAACTGTAATTCCTGATGTCCAGAGTGAGATTCTTTTGTGATATCTGACAAAGCAATCATTTCTCAGAGAGTGACTAGAAAACATACGGTCTACTTTTCAGTCTTTGACTTATGTCTGAGTGTGTGTTTTGCAGAGCGCCCAGAATATGCCACAGGAAAGGCTGAGCTGTCCCACTCGCATCTTCTGCCGAAAGCTGCTGTGTTCTTGCCTCTTGCACACAGCAATCCCAGTTGCTTTCCGTTTTAATAAGCTGTAATTCATAGCTAGATTATCTGTGAAATCTCCTGATGCAGCACATTCATGGTCTGATAATTCTGTTAATTTTTTCTCTTTGCACTTTAAATCATGAGTTCTAATTTGGGGTGAGGTCAGCTCTTATTTATCGGTGACAGTTGGCATGGATCGAGTGTTTTAGCAGCTATTGTAATGCAGCCTTCCTTGTGATTTGGAGGCAGTGTAAGATGAGAGACAAAAGATGCAGAATTGGGGGGAGGAATTTGTGCATGTGTATTTTTTCTCACACTGTCTTTGAAGCAGAAACATCTGCTGAAAGCCATAAATGGCTGAGTTCAGCAATACCACATCATGCTGCCAAGCAACTCTGCTTTCCTCTCTAACGTTCACAGCAGAGGAAATAAATCAGTCAGGCAATAAAGAAAGAAGAAAATTTAGGAAAAAGCGCCAAAAGCCAAACCTTGCTAGAATAAAGTGAATAAGATCTTTGTTAGTATTCAGCAGAGCAAATTGAAATATGTTTCTTACACATGTAAGCTCTCTATACCATTGCTGCTTGAGGAATTTTGTAATAAAAAAAATTCCTCTGAACTCAAGATGCTAAAAATTGGTCAGGAGAGACCTCTGGAAAATAGGCTACAATCTCATAAAAGATAATTAGATGATTTTAAACATTTTTCCCAACTCACGACTTTGTCAGATCAGTAGCATTGAACCAACTGACAGTGGTAAGGGATCACCTTATCTGAAACCTTTACATTTCCTTAGGCAAAGCATAATATATTAGACAGGAGAACTGTTTGTTTCTGCATTGGCTTACTGAGATTTGCTTCTACACTCAAAGTTACTTTAGTTTGGTGACTTACTGCCTATTTAAAGTCAAGAAAAAAATTCTTCTCTGTTTCTTTCTTTTGTTAGTATACAGTAATGGTGACTGCTCTGTGAGACAGGTAGAAAATTATTGTATAGATGCTAAGTCTTTGTTGTAAGTTTTACAAGTTAGGCAAGGTTGGTAAGAAAACCAGCAGACCACGGTCACAGCTGACCCAATGTTGCTGGTGCTGCGGGCTCCTACTCCCCACTCTTGGCAGAGCTCTCGCTCCACTCACCATTCCTGGCTGTCACTGTGGTTCAGGTCATTAAGTTCTATTCCCAGTTGACCTGTGTATGTAATTAAGTGGTGTTACTTGTATACCTGCAGTGACAGATGGTTAAACACTACTCTGGCTGCCTTCTTCATTCAGAGACTACATTGGCTGTCTTCTGTTGTTCTACCTCTCACCAGGCCTAAATAACGTAAGGACCTACCTAAGGCATTTTTTGCAGACTGCATTTTTTTTTCTCTCTTTAAAATTCAAAATGAATTTAAATGTATTTCATCAGCCTCTGCTATTACATGTCACATATTCTTCAGTTGGAGGTAGTTGTAATGAAAAAATAATTTTGTAAGCACATTAAAATTATCATTTAAAATCACTCATGATTGATACAGGGTTTATAGCGAAAGTTGAGTTTTCCTAAACAGCCGGCAGATGTAACTGTTGTCTCATTAGCACCAATTTTACATTGGTTTAGCTCTGCTGAGTTGAATGAAATTAACTGACTGATTCTCACTTTTTGTAATTTAAACCAGAATGAAGCTTACGAGATCATAAGATTTTTTTTTAAACTCATTTGCGGTATCCAGTTCTGGTATGAACACCAAGCCAGCATGAGGTTCTGGACTTGGACAATCTGAAGACTGGATCTGAGAGATGCTGTTAGGGTATCAGTCCTGGTGTGTTTGCTTCTTTGAGACACTGGTTTTCGGTAGCTTAGAAAACCATACTCTCCTTCAGTTATCTTCTTAGGAAAATGTTTGCTATAGCTGGGCTGCTCTTCCTACAGCTCTCTAGTATCTTTTTCAATATTTCTGTGTGCTCTTGTCTGTCTCTATCCATCTGTTGTCTCTCTTCTGCCATACTGGTAGGCTTGCTGAAGCAGGCAGCATGTTCATTATTTGTACGTATTATGACAAATATGCAGCACGGTCCTAGCTTATCACAAGGCTCCTACACTTAATACTTAAATAGTCACCTATTTAATTTTGTGTCTCTGCCTGAAAGCAGTTGAATGGATCCATTTCTGGTGTGCAGCGTGTTTGAAACTTTTGGATTCTGATAAGGGGATGATACTAATTTGTTGCATAAATATTATAGGGTGACATTACCAGTGCTCCAGACTGAATGAAGCATCATCATTATTGTTCTGCAAACACTTTACAGCATATGAGCACTGTTAGCAAACACAACAGTTCATGTAATTCAAGCTGGACATTGCACAACTCAGCAAACCCAAGGACTTCTCACATTCTGCTATGATGGATGCCGTTCAATTCACCCTGCATGTTTTAAGTAGCAGGTAGAGATAATTCCTGCTTTTACAAGCTTAGAAAGGAAAAATCTTTGCTTGTTACAGACAAAGCAACTCATGTAGTCTGAAAAATTAGCTTGCATAAAAGATCGTTGCAGTTCTCCACACATAATTGACTTACACAAGAAAGAGTAGTTACTCTATTGGCTTCTATAAGTCATCATTTGCAAGTCATAATTTATCTACAATTCAGGCTGCAGGGAGACCTCTGGTATTTCACATTCTGGGAATGAAAGAAGATGTTGTTTTTCTTCACTATCACTTCATGGTGAATATCAGCAAATACATTTTAAAAGGCAACCTTTTTTTTTCTTTTTTTTTAAATCTGTGCAGCTACAGTCCCCTAAGTGTAAATCAGTGTAGAATTTGTCTTACTGTGTCAAGTGCTTGTACAAATCACCTGGTTAGAATTGGTTTTTGTTACATGAACTGGTGGGTCAGAGGGGACATAGGAAGTGTTTGGCGGATACCGTATATTTCCTGGCAATTGAACAAGGTAGAGGTGAGCTGCTCTTTTGAAATGTAGTAGATGCCTGTGAGTTCACAAAAAAAAAAAAAAGAAAAAAGATATTGGTTGTGATCCATCAAATTCTGGCTAAATAAGACCCCTGGGTTCTGTTTCTTCCAGTAGATGATGTCGGATGATTAAGATCTGTAAGCATAGTCTTTTGTAATACTTCCAAAATTAAGAATGAAAAATGAAATGAGAGTAGAAGTGTTATACAAAAGTTGCCAATGTTTTTTGAATGCAGTTTTCCTTAAGCAGGGAAATTCAGTACTTTTCCCTGGAAAAATCTGTGAGTCTTTTTACTTAGATTTAAGATTTTACTTGATTAAAGAATCTTATTACTTTGAAGGATTGAAATGAGAAGTGTCAACAACTGGTATAAATCAGTGTAGATCTGTTGAAACAATGTCTACCAGTTTGTCTCACTGTCATTACAATGAACTCATACAAGCTTCCCGTTACCTCTTTCTCAACATGGTAGTAACTTCATGGGCAAGCAAGTTCATTAACAAAAACTGAGATGCTTGTAGAGGACTTTTTTGGAGAGATCAATGCTGAATTCTTGATTACTTGCTAGGAATTCCAGCTACAGTTAAATTTCCAGGAGAGGAATCTTAGCTTCATTGAAGCAAATGGAAAAATTTCCTTTACAGTCTGAATTTCACCCCAAGCTTAGACTAATTTTTCACTATTCTCTCCTTCCTTCTTTCTGACATACAGCTCAGAAAATGATATAGTCTCTTTCCTGTTCAAGGCTGCGAACAGCAGTTTACACGCTCCCTTCCATATGCATACCTGCATACATGATGGTAATTATCACAAAAGGAGTTTTCAGTAGCACCCAATTGATTTTTGGTTTCCGTGCTGCAAATTAATGGACTGAGCATGCACTCTTTGTAATCACACTAGTAGAAATTCAATAATGACTCTGCCAGAGTACTTGAGTGACCTCAGCCACTGAATTCATTCCTATTTCGACTATTTTTAATGAGACTGACATATTTAGCAATGCCATCGGATGGCTTGAAAGCAAGGTGCCCTGTCAAACAAAGCATTACTGATAGACCAACTAACAAGAATTTCAATGTTTCTATCTTTTCTTCTCCCCAAAATAGTTTACAGCTTCTGTGTGGCAATGTTCACTGGAATGTACTAATCAAAAGAAATTTCTAATGTATATGATCTGCATGAAATATTTCATAACAGCTCCTAGATTTCAACCAAATCAGAGCTCAGCAAGTACCACTGACAATCCCCAAAGGAATATAATCACTCTGGTTAGTTTAGCAGCTGTTCAGCTAGCTTCAGAGGTTTTAATTGTGTGTGATTATCATTTCTTATGGCATTTTTGTCATGTCTGAAAAAGTGTAATAGGATGATGAGGCTCTCCACTTGGAGATGCTATTTGTCAATTTTTATCTTGAGAAATGTTTGGAAATGTAATGAGACTGTCTGGAAAGGAGTATTTAGAGACAGAACTTGTTTATAGCTGGATATCTCTTTGGCTATCTATACTTGCATAATTCCACAGTTTGGATATACCTGCTGTGATTTTCTCACAAGGAGTTAGTAAACTCCTATGCATTACAGATGAACACTATTTAAACACATAGTAAATACAAGTCATTCCCAACAGTACTCTTACTTAGAAAAGTTAACCTAGAAATGTCATGGTAAGTGTAGGGATGTTGATCACTAAGAATTGGCTGGAAACTCAGCTTTTGCTAACGTTACTCCCAGAACCATCTGAGAAGGGGATTGTTGCCATGTTCTGTTAATCAAAGCTGCATGAATTATTTTGACAGGCAGCCTCTCCTGCTCTTTTCAGTATTCCTGGGGCTGGTAGAATTGCTGAGGTGAGATGAAACACGTAGTCATCAAACATCATATAATTGCCACATCCTTCAGTGATGCAAATCAGTAGAGATTTGTTGTGGTTCACTGTGGATGACGTATAAATTCAACATGTGGGTTTGTTAAAAAAAAAAATCCCAGAAGATACCCAGAGTCACAGAACAGACTTCAATTTAGAGCAGAACCCAGGACATTTGAGGGCAGTGTTTTTTACAGACCCTGCTGACCATGTTATGCATAAGTAGACTATAAATGTTTTAAAAGTGTGAACTTCACTATTATCCACTCCCAGAGGAATACTGATTTCGCTGGCTTTGCTTTGAGTACTACACCTCAACAACTGAATTTGAAAAGATGTGGTTTCTTTTTTTAAGAACCTTTACCACTTAATTATATTCTGCTTTTACCCTCCTTACTAACTAAAGGTTTGGAATGAAATTTGTTACTGGTTCCTGGTATACTGACAACATCTACTGCAGGATGTGCATTATGTCTTCCAGTCTGGATTTGGGCCTTGATGTCTCCTTATATCCTGTCAAATACCCTGGCAAAGATTTCTCTAGTCTGTCTTTTATATGACCAGTTGGTTTTCTGTGTAATTATACTCCCTTTCTCAGCCACTGAGGAGATTTACATTAAGCGTTGAGTTCTTTCACAGTATTAATCA
This sequence comes from Gallinago jamesoni, assembly GCA_025769975.1. Lineage (NCBI taxonomy): Eukaryota > Metazoa > Chordata > Aves > Charadriiformes > Scolopacidae > Gallinago > Gallinago jamesoni. The sequence continues at coordinate 25,906,477 of JAOQGH010000005.1, read as the reverse complement.
AGTCTTAGTTTGGAATTATGGATCCTGGAAGGGGGAAGGGTTTGTGACCATATCCCTTCATGTGAATAATATAGCAGCACGCCTTTCATGTTTGGAGCTTTAACATTTGTCTGTGAACATACATATATTTTTATTTTTATTTGCAAGGCTTCTAATGTCAAATTGTCATCATGACAGTGTGGGAGTCCAGTGTTTTATTCCCTCTTGAGATATCTGAACCTTCATGGTCCTCCTTTTAAGAAAGCACATCAAGTTCCTGCCAGGGTCTCACAAGCAAGATGAGATAACTGGCTCGAGCACATTATGGACTCCTGGCCCTTGGCCTGGCTCACTCCCCATAAAACTTCAATACAGGGGAAGGAAAGATTTGTACTTGGGCCACACAGTGACTTAAGTGGAGCAAAGATGCAGCATGGACATGCAGAGACACGTGAGTGAGAGTGCTTCCAGGCCTGTAGTTTGGCCGTGACCCCTGCATTGGATGACGAGTTGCTTTAACTATCTAAGTGCAGTAAATCATTTGTATTCATCAATATCTGTCGTATTTTCTGTGGCTCCAGTTTTGAGTTCCCCATGTACGTTAGATGGAGAGAGAAGACTTGGTTTCAGTGACACTCTCTCAAGATAAAACCTTAGTCTATTTGAAGTGAAGAGTTGATTGAAGTATTTGTCAGGCTCTATTGTAGCTCTTCCTGCATTCTGTAAAATTATTCACATATATACAAGCATGAGTTCATTTTGCCAGGAAGCAAGACCATTAATCCTCACTACTTTGAAGCCATGCCTTTGTGAACTGTGGTAGGTGCCTTAACTGTTTGGATTACTTAGATTGTTGCAGACTTCATCCCTTTGTAATGTTAATGACTGCTGAGTAGCTCAACTCTGCATGAGAAATTTTTCTTATATTTAAGAATAATTTTTCTTTTTAATCTTGTGTTTTTAACATATTTTCTAGTAATTCCCTATTTTTAATTTAATTTCTTGTATTATTTTATTATATATTTAATATTCTTTCTTATAATAAATCTTCTCATAGGAGGATTTGGTTTCTAAAGAGTTAATTCCTGCATGCTATTTTACGCGAGCCAATTGAATCAGATAATGTGCTGTTTCCTGAGTAATGTCAAAAAGTGTACAGACTGATCTTTTGTTCCAATGAAGATGTTAAAGAGGGGTTGAGGATTACTTTCTATGCAAATCCTTTACAGAAAAGTTTTACGGTAGGTACTCTACAAGATTTAGAAATGCTGCAGTTTAAACATCTATTCATGTAATTAGTCAGTAATTGTTGAGATTTAATCCTCTCTTTAGGATGTTATTAGAACTATTCCAGATATCCCTGAAGACAGTTTCAGGAAAGTGTACAAACCCTTTAGTTTTACAGTTGTTGCCAGTTTTTTCATCTTAAGCAGAGAAAGAGATAGGATTTTTTTCTAGGCACTGAAGTGCCGAGGTTCTTGCCCCTAAAGTTCAAGAGCTATCAGCTACTGATGGTCTCCAGCTTGTTTCTGTAGGACTCCAGCCTGATCTGTGCTTCATTAGGGGAAAACTGTCTCTTCCCAACAGCTTAGCTCCCTCATTTCACACGTACAAAGCAGAATTGTGGTTCTTGTAGACACCTTTTTGTTTCCAACTTTTTGGTGGCTAAATGTTGTTTTCTTATCAGAGTCTAACAGCAAAAATTCCCATGCGAGACACCTATGTGAGAGAGGATGAGCATGACTGATAGTGAGGGACAAGGACAAGGACCAGAAAGCTTTGAAACATTCATTGTGGAGCTTATGAGAAGCTCATGGAGTCTGCCCACATTACTCACTTCTCACTGTGCAAATCATGCACTAAGCACTGAGAGCACAGAGCTTGGGTCTTCATATCCCAAGGCTTTTCTACAGCTCAGAGCCTAAGGTGCTCTACAGATCAGCACACTGAACTGTGCACTAAGTCACCAGACCCCTGTACCTCATCTCAGCAGTGAGGATTTGAAGAAAAAAAAAAAAGAATCAGCAGGGCTAATTATCTGGGTCAGCAAGTGGTCAGGCTTGGCAGGACTGAAGGGAGAAGAACTCCTCTCTAAATGTGAGTAGGATAGAAGCGAAGAGGTGCTTGTCCAGACCAAATCTCTCCTGAGCCTTTAAAATTTTTCTGTCTCAAATTAAAAACAAGTGTAGATTATGTGAGCATTTTGGCTTCTATCTTCCATGTCTCTGTATTACTCTTTCTCAAATCTTAATGCTTCTGACTCCAATAGCCAAAATCTCTCAATTATTGCCACACTCTGAGTAGTTTAATGACAATAATCCTCTGTAGGGAAAAAGATAGTTTAAGTGAATGGAAGTAATTATTAGATGCAGGAAAAATATTCCAAGAGTCATTCTCTCTTTGCTAACTAGATGTAATTTAATTTTTAAAAGAAAGTACTGAATTTACTGCTCTTGGAAAGGAATCCATAACTACAATGATAGTTCTTTTTTAAGGGAAGTCGCATTTCTCCTTGGGGCTAATACCATAAGGTTCTTTGTTTGTACTGAAAACAGCATAGTGCTAAGTAAGGAACAGAGATATGTGTTATTAAATAACTTAAACTTATACTTTAAAGGTGTAACTTTGTAGTTTACTGAATACCAATTTTGGTGTTGGCTTCCTTTTGTGCATTTCTGCCCACTAGGCTGTGGAAACAGATTCAGAAAGTTTCCATATTGCCATCAGTCAGTGACAGTATTTTGACATTTGTACAAGGGAATGTATGTATCCAAACTCAAATCTCTTTCCATTGAAAATGAGATAAACTGTGATGAGACCTGAGAACTTACATTTGCAAGTCTGGAACTTGCAGGATTTCCCAGAGTTTCCTAAAAGTATGTAAAGTTAACCTTCAAGGCTTTGTAGGACTGACTTCCCTCTAGTCTCTTCTGCAAACCAGTTTCCACATTCATCTGTCTTTTTACTCTGTCTTAGACTTACTGATGTGGGTAGAAATCATCTCCCTAACTTCTTCCTCTTCTAAGATATATACTGGACATAATGGCCATTATTCCTCTGCTTGACATTCCAGGTTAAAAATACCAAATACACTCAGCTCAGTCCACCCTCTAGTTTCAGTCGGTTTCTGGGGAGGACATTGCTTGGATTAATTACCCAATTGCAGAAGAAATGTACTGGAAGTTGCTCAGGTGACCTTTAGGTCATCTAATGGCTGATGGGAACTCTCCATCACAAGCAGAGCTTTGGCCTCTGCCAGTCTCAGGGTCTATAGTGCCTGAAGAGAGAAATGGTTAATATCTTGTATCCACAACATTTACTTTAAACCCAGTGCACTTTCTCCTAAGTGGTGCATTGTGGGATAGCATCCAAACATTTCTTAATTCTAGTGTTTCAACCTCTTATGAGATGTGGTACCTGCCACTGTATAACGATGACCAGAAAGCTGTCCATACTCTGGGAGTGTTGTGCTATGGAAGAGCTGGGAAGTATGTCACAGGGGATTCAGAAGGAGCCTCAACAGTGCCCATGTATTAATGACCCATTGCCATTAAGACCATCCAGGCTTGTCTAACTCAGCCCTCCTTTATTCAGCTTAAATTTCTGCGGAACATTGATTATGCTCCCAAAGATAAGAACTTTGTTCTTATGTGGGGTCATAGCAGTCCCTGCACTTTATTGCTACAGCAATGGCAAGCAAGGGAAGGCTGTGCTACTAATTTGAGGTATATATGTTCTTTAGCTCCCCCTCTCTCTCCAAGCCTTAAATTCGTTGCCTAAAAATGCCCTTTACAGGAAGAAATCTCTAGTGCTGCAGAGCTGGCTGATTTGCTGGTGACCTGCCCGTAAGGACTGCATTACTCAGATATTCACTTGTCCTTTGAACATGAAAAGGCAGACACGTTGAGCCTGGGGTATTACTTCGTACAAAGCAAACATTTAAAAAGCACAAAGTTTCCGGTCCTTATTGGTAATGGAAAGTACTATTTTCAAAAGTGCCATTTGACATTTAGAAGATTAACTGGTATTGACTTCCTATGTGAGTTGGGCTCCTGAGTATCTGAGTCACTTTTGGAAGCCTGGGTTGGCCATCTGTTTCACTTAGGCTTTGCAGTGCCAAGTGAAGCAATGCATAAATACTTTGATGACTATAGTTTGTAGTACCTAAATTTAAAAAAGGAGTTATTTCAACAGTCTGACACCTATTGGAATTTTCAGAAGCTCTGGGGCCTTGAATTCCCACTGCCTGGGAGAAAGCAGATGTGTTAGAAAGCAACTATAGTTTGAAAGGAACTTGTGCTTTTGAAAACCCCAGAGCCACCCCATCACTTTTGAAAGTGGAACTATGGTACTTCCAAAAATTTCACTTGCCATCCCAACCAGATGTTTGACAACAGAAGCTGAAAACAAAGAGTCTTTCTTAAAATGGGGTAGAAAAGTGAGATGTCAAAAGGAAGCATATATACTGGGAACCTCCTATTGCAAACGGGTCTACAGATTGTGAGAATGTGTATGGAGGAACGGGGCACTGGGGAGGCTGGTTCTGTTACTGACTCAAACCGAACATGGGCAGGAGAGGCAGGCATGGCTATAAGACCAGCATGGATAGAGTACGCCAGCTTTTGAGCAGTGCTGTGGCATGGGAGGGATAGCAAGAGTGATTTGGGAAGAACTTGACATTAAGACAAGAGCTCTATTTTGAACTTCAAAATAGAAGACAGAAGACTTGAGATTGAGGAGTAGAGGACATAAAATTGAAATCTAGCTTAGGACAAGTAGTAGCAACATCCATGAGATGTGTGAGAGTCGGAGCTGTGTGGGTCAAAATCAGGGGAAGTGCAAAGAAATACCTGTGCCATTCCGATGAAGAAACTAAGGAAGGAGATGCAAGAACCTACTCCAGAGCTGCCCCATGGAACCCATGGGGAAGCAGGGCTGTGCTGAAGACACTCTGGGAGCAGGGGATCATTCCTCTGCTGACTGCCCGTAGTGCCCTGGCTGGTGTCCACACCGTCTGAGGCAGGAGGGGGAACAGCAAGCAGGGAGACAGCTGAGAATAGCAACATTAATGTGAAATCGATAGTCATGTTTGTTCTTGTTCCTTTCTAGTGTAAGCAGGTGACAGTTTTCATTCCCATCTTTCATTTTCTCCTATGTGACTTAGCAATAATAAACTCTTCCTTTAAGCTCAAAAAGGATGTTCATAGAAACTTTTTATTGTACCTCCTTTGTTTTAACTGGAGCTCAACAGTTCCTCACTGCCACATTGTGAAACTGGGCCAAATAAACAGCAGAGTATTCCATCCATCACTGCTTTAATTTCGTGCCTTGAAGGAACTGGCTTGTCTAGGGAAAGAGCCCACAATGCACTTTGAACAGCTATCTCCAGGCATTTAGCATCAGGGGAGGCTCATAGCGAGAGCACTCGGTGCCCTGGCCTATCTTCCTAGTGTTTCAATACCCAATTTTATTATTATTATTATAAATGTCACCTTCCTTCCTTTTTGATTTGACAGTGAATTTGATGCTGCTGAAAAGTAGCTGCTTTGAGAGCTTTGGAGGCTATAGAGAGTTTGTTGATCGAGGACATAAGGAACAGCAGCAACTTCTTACTGGTCCTTCCCTGTGATATTCTTTGAACAGAAGGATAATAAAATCACAGAATCGCAGAATCACAGAATCACCTAGGTTGGAAGGGACCTTTTAAGATCATCTAGTCCAACCAATGAGAAAAAAAAA
>JAOQGH010000005.1:25867850-25900659 GCA_025769975.1 Gallinago jamesoni | reverse complement strand
GGGCAGCCCATTCCAATGTCTTATAACCCTTTCAGTAAAGAAATATTTCCTAATATCTAACCTGAACCTCCCCTGGCTTAACTTGAAGCCATTACCCCTTGTCCTATCATCTGTAACTTGGAATCTGGAAGTCCATATAATTGTGAGCGCTACGTTTTTTTTCATACTTGTAATGCTTGATGGAAGCAGTTCTATTTTGATGCCATTGCATTTTTTATTACAAAAATTCAGTTGGCAAATTGCAACCAGTGCTCTCTCTTGCTCCTGGATTCAGACAATATGGATACAAATTGCCATGGTTTATTACAGCAACATGCCAGTGGAAGCCAGAGGGAATGGCAGCCTGAGTCTACCTCTGCTTTGTTTTACTGCGTACAGATTGTAGCAGTTTTTCCTGTTAAAATTGCCCACACCAGTCAGCTTGACCATACACAAAGTCTTTGAAAGGTATAATTGAGAGAGAATGTAAAATCCATATGGATATGACTGTGGATAGAAAGCTTTTTGTCGGAAGCTGTGAGGGCTTTATTGGGTGTATCACCATTTCTCTGACTCAAGGATTATTTCCCATTTTCAGAATTTAAAACCTTTTAAGCTACTAGTTTTTGTTTAAAGGTGATACGACATAGGGTTTTTTTTTTAATGCATTATAAATAACTGTATATTGATTGTTGTTGAAGGAATTTAGAACATGGGAAGTGTTCAAATTTATTCCTGCAGCTGGGTCAGGAGTGTATAAAAGCCTTTTTTTTTTTTGTGATTTCTTAGCTTTAACATGAATTAAACACTCATCACACTCAAGACGGATAAGGTGGAACTGGAGTGGTTAGCATGATAGTAGATGCAAATAATTTTGAAAAGAGTTGATTCCCACTGTATAACCTCACTGATTTCCTTTATAACAATGTCAGAGTACTCAAAGCCTCGCACACATAAGTAGGCAGAGCTCTGATGTGCTTATTGTTTGTGTCCCCATTTCTCCATTGAACTCCTGTATGACCTTGGGCAAGTCACTGCATTTATCTGTACCCCAGCTTGCAGATCATAAAATAGACCAATAGTGCTGTACTCCCAAGAGCTGTGCATAAAAAATTCTGTCCGAACAGTAAGAGAAAGGTATTGCTATTGTTGTTGATATGTATCTATTTAAGCAACATGTTCTTATGGTCTTATGCATCACATGAGTAAACCCACTGAAGGCAGCAGGACTGTTTACACATTGAAAGTGATTTGCTGGGCAATGGCCAGAAAATAGGGATGAACCTATAACTAGTAGATATCCCCCAAGGCATTTAGCAGCAGGAATTATGGTTCAGAACCGTGTTAGGAGGGTGGATAGATATATAAATAATTGTCATCAGGATTTAAAGTAATTCACAAGACATAGTCTACTTTGCACGTAAACAAAATGTAGGTCTTGAGGGAGTCTGTGTCTCAGCTAAATCTGCTCATGTATAAATCCTCTTTTTCGGGCTTTATATTTTGTAATCATTGTAATTTAAATTCAGCTACAGTCCACAGGATTTGCACATTTTACCACCATTAGGGAAGTCAATAGGAGCTGTGCATCCCACTCCTGTAGCTGCCCTTCAGTAATTAACTCCTTCCCATCTCCTAAATCTGGAGTCAGGCACAGCAACAGCACTTGAGACAGCCTTTGAGAGCATGCAGCCTGGGAACGTGCATATGGGGGAAAATTAATTCAGCCGTTTTGTATCTGTCTTCAAACTCCTCTCTTCCCCTCTTTCCTGAGATAGTAAGATGCTGACTTTGTTGTTGCTGGGTAAGCAACCACTTCTGCTGTTATCAGAAGGTTGACCCATCCCATGCTGACTTCTGTGCCAGGGGGTCAGACCACCATGTTCCCCGAACCCTTCGGTTTCCTTCTGATGTTTTTTGGCATCCTTTCTGTCATGAACATTGCCTATTGTTAACTACAATAACTAGGTCTTCTCCCAGGTAAACAAATTCTTCAGACCAAATTCATCAGTGAAACTAGTTGATACTGGGAGATGCATCCCCAGATGATAAAGCTTTCCACCAGAAAAATATTCTGTTCTGCTATTATCATTTTTTGGTAGTTCCTTCAAATGTTTCCATTTTATGTTGAGAAAGTTGTGATTGTTTTGTGGTAAACAACTTTCCAGGAATCACAAATGTTGCTTTGCCAATTGAAAGAGGAGACAGATGTTCCATAGAGTAGGAGAAAGAGGAAAATACACAGGCTTTTACCAATCAGCCACATTTTACTTTTTTTTCCTGTAGTTAAAAGTATAGAATTGAAACCTGCAGGAGAGGGAGTGTTGAATATTACTTCACCTCAATCATCCCTTCTAAGTATTACGATTGCAAGAAAGGGATCCTTAATATCCCCGTTACGTGTGGAGCATTTCATTAACTCAGAGAGGCACTTGGGGTTGGCTTTTTTTTTACCTGGAGGAAATAGTAAAATTTGACAGGTAATTTTGTAAATGAAGACAGTAAACAGCTGTTGAAGACGATAATGTCTGAGTGGTTTTGTTGTTTCTATGAAAACTTAGTTACACTCATTTTAGATTAATTTTTCATTGTCTTTTGTTAAATGAGAATTGCTTACAAGGCTGCTTCAAATGGAACCTTGATTGCTTTCCATCTACTGCCAAAACCATAAAAGACCCCAAAAAAATCAAACGCATAAAAACATTTATGAGCAGTGATACAATAAATTCGTGCTATAGTGCATTTTAATTTGATAAATTAAAGTTTTGCTATGCAGCAGTTTGTGTTCATGTGTGAGAGAGGCATATACGTTAGCCATTTAAATTCAATACTGTGTTAAACAGCAGTAAAAGCAATTCTGGCTGCTGTTGGGAGCTTTTGGTGTGGTATTATGAAATTCCCCAAAAGTCTGAGATGCAGTGTGGGAGAAATGAAATTAAATGTACTTATGGAAAGGGAGCTACAAGGATAGTCTTGCAGCAAATCCACACGAAACAGTGATTTAGAAGATAGAGCTTGGGTTTGCACATTGCCCACAGATTTCCTGAGTTACCTTTCCAAGTGCTGCTCGGGGCTGTGGAAGGGAGGGGGAGCCACTGCAGCCCAGGCACTGGAACGGTGGCTAAGTCCAGTTGCTAACTGCTGCAGGTATTTGGTGTGGTCTGGAACAAGTCACCCTATTTTCTCTGGGCCTCATTTTTCCATTTATAAATGGAACTAATAAACAGCCTTTCGATCTTCTTCTGGTTTGCTTTGCCTGTGTGGGCCACAAAGTCTCCAGGTATGTGAAATCATCTTTTACTGTGTAATATACCACTTAACACAATGGTGTGCCAGCATTTAGTGAAATACTGTAAAAAGAAAGAATCATAGAATCATAGAATGATTCTATGATTCTATTCTAGAAGGAAGGAAAATAGTTGCAAAGAGTCTAAGCCATAATCCAGTTCCTCTTTGGAGTATGTTAGAGGCATTTAAAGCTTCTGCTGACGCTCTGCATATGGATGATTTCACCCAAGATGGATGTTTCTTTGAGCCTGAGAAAGTGGTGAGGATCTATTGTTCGTGAGTTCACAGAATGATCAGGCAAGTGTGAATGAAGGTCGTTTGTTTTATTTGTTAGATCCTATGCTTAATAACACTTGAGCTCTGTTATGACCTTTTACAGAATTTTGTTTTGGCATAAATGTCAGGAAATGCAGGTGGGAATGAAAATATTGATAAATATATTGTTAGGATTTGAATTGTAACTTAGGCTTGCTGGAGAACAGATATTTAGGCAGCCTTAATAATTTTTGAAACATTTCTCATCACCTAGTCCTTCATATAAATACTTCTGAAAATGTTTCTAAACATTTGTTTTCCCTTTGCAAGGCTTCACACCATGAAAAGTGCTGTTCAGGAAGGGAAATCACTGCCTTTTTAACAAATTGATATTTCAAAGATCACTGCAGAGTTGTTTTTTATAGCTTCTTCATCCAAAAGAAGTTCAACTCAGATGTGCCAATACATTTTTAAGGAGCTCCTGTTTTTCTTCTATTGAGCCACTTCTCTTGACAGGCTTAATAGAAGGACAGGCAAGACAAATGACTGGTGTGAGATCATACAGTTAGTCCATGACCCCAGAAAGGGCTTTGACACAGACTCTTAACATTAGACCACGTGCTACTTCTGTAAGCCAAGAGCATGAAGCTAACAGAGATGCCTGATGCTTCACCCAGGGCCAGGCACCAGAGCTCTGAAGTAGGGAGAGAGAAAGGGGCAGCAAGTGAGCAAGGAGAATGTATCTGTGAATGGAAGATTTGATCTGAATCCCCTTTGGCAACATTCCCCTGCATGGAAAGGGACCAGGTTGTGTGGTTAATACCATAGGAGGCTGACGGTAGATCTTGGCTGGCTAAGGATAACATAAATCTGATGTGTAGTTTGAGAACTGAGAACGGGGAAGGGAAGTAGGTGTAATTTAAGACAAATTCAGCCTGTCCAACATGTTTTCTTATGTCTCTATTACTTCCCACTGTATATATATGTATACACACACATAAGTACAATGTTCATTCACAAATTTGACGTTCTTGGTTCTTTGGCTTGTCACAGATGTTTTGTGCTTGCCAGTAAATTACATCAATAATTCCAGAAGCCTTTTTTTTATCTGTTGGCATAGTGGAAGTAGTGGAAGTACTGTACGATAACTTAATACAGCCAGCTAAGATATTCTCTGTTTTTTCTCTTGCCTTTCTCTGTCTATTTCACCAAGACATTTTGATTCTCTGAACCAGATCTTCAGCAAGGGGAATTGAATAAAAATACCCTGATGTCAGGAAATAATGTCAATTTACACTACGTGACATCTGCTGAAGATGAAGAGACAATCTCTGATAGCCTAGAGTATTTCTTATTTCCTAATATTGTCTTAGACACAATATTTTCTTTCTATTGAACATTTGGAGCTCAGTATTCCTGTAAATCCTTTTTTCTATAATCAATATGCTCCATCTGCTTGGGAAACCCTTTAAATTAGTCATAAAGGCCAAGGCTCTATATAGAAGGAACTGGGAAGCACAGACCTCCTATCTGTAAAAATAAAAGCTAACTTCCTAGTGGAATGTAATTCTTAGAAGAGTTGGCAGTGCTGCCGAAAATTATTGAGAAAATATTTGTCCATTTTTAAAAATCTTGTGGATTGAACGTCATGTGGATATGAATATTTTTAGAATGTATAACAGACTCTGAAAACCATCCCATCCAGGATACATTAACCTCTTTCTTTCTGGTACAAACAGTGTATTCTGCAGTCAGCAACAGTAGGATATTTGCAGTGATTTATAACCCATATTCGGCAGTTCTATATGTATCATGTTGGCTTAGCACTGCTCCCTCACCAGAGCAGCAGAGTTAAACACCCCTGGAAATTCAACTGCTAATGTCAAAGTGCACTACAGAAATCTTATCTCTGCATTAGCCTGAATTTGAAACCTCTGGAAGTGAAAGTTTTTGCTCAGGGATTTTAGCATGAATTCCATTGAACCAACAGTGCAGGATGTTTCTGTTGTGATATTCGAGGCACCATATTGATTTCAGGTAATCTGAATGATTCTGGTCTCTTCAGCTGCAACTATTTTCTTATTTTGTGACCAAAAAAATTAGAGCACGAACTTGTTTACTTTCCGTGGCAAAGCATGGGCAATCACTCAGCCATGTGCATGTCTGTTGAAATAATCGCCAGGTAAAGAAAGGGTTACTGCTTCTTGTCCAATCCTTTGGAGCCTGATGTTGAATACTCTGCTAAGTGATGCTAAAGCAAAGGTCCTGTCTCAGATGGAGGTAATAAAAAAGGTGCAGAACAGAGGAGAATCAGACTATCACCCCAGTTCATTGAATTAGGGTGAGGAAAGGGACAACAAAAGGAAAACCCATTTCATATGCAGTGCAGCCAGGCCATCTCTGGGAGCAGAGATTACAGTTGGTGGAATATTCAATAGCAGCCTGTATGCAGCTCTCTGCTGGTGGAAAAGGTCATCTCTTGGTTTGCCTTGGGCATCAGAAAATACTTTGAAATTACCCTGGCTTCTCTAAGCTGACAGTGCTGCTGAAGAGGGCACCTGAGGGTACAAAGAGGTGACAATGGAACAGTGGCCCCACTCCCATCAAAATCAAAAGCAGAACGACAATTGACTTGAGTGAAAGTAAGGTCAGGACCAAAGTGTCGCATGAAACATATTTCAGTGTTGTCATCGTACTGATTTTTCAGACACAGGAGAATGCTTAGCAGTATTCACTGTACAGCTTCAAGAGCTTTGAGAGATGTTGACACAAATTTTAATAGATGGATCATTTCCTGCATACTATGGTTTCTGTATTTAAAGAAAAAGTGCCGCATGCTGAAGGGAATAATAATGTGTCCATGATTCACTCCTTTTATAATCTTGTTCTGAAGGGGATGCATCTGACAGATTGCTACCCCAGGAAAATCAAACTAGATTAAGGATCCATAGCTGGGAAGAGGCTGGAAGGGGCAAACTCCTTTATATTTGTGCTGTTAATTTCCAGGACCACCCAGTCTAGTTGGCTGTCATCTTTCCCCCTTTTAACCTTTTTTTTTCATATTGCTCCTGCAAGCTTGCTTTATCAAATAAGAATCCGTGACAGTGTTCTTGGATTTTCTCTGCATAGAGCTATAAGTGCATTTTCCCATTGGCAGCTGAGATGAGAGTATAGCACAGCTTGGGCTGACAGACGTCTAATGGTTGTCTTTAAGAATTGTCTCTTATCTGGCATTCACGCAGCTGTGGAGTCTATTCTGCTGGTGTTCTCATACAGGAGCAATTAACAAGCATAAGAAGACTTCTTAACGTACCCACAAAGGTGTAAATGCAATTGAATTACCCCAGTTGACCTGCATGGCAAGGTTAACTGCTGGGAGCCAGTTGAGCAGTGGTACTTTGACAGTCCACAGTTCCATGGTTATTTGCACTCCTAAGGACAGGTCCTCAGACCTGGGGTTAAGGAGGAGATTGTTAATGGCATCTGACATTTTTTTTAAGTCTCTGCTGGCATCAAGCTTTTGCTTTCTGCAAAAGTAGTTGAGGTAGTGTTACAGGGGAGATGAGGCCAAGAGGTGGCTGATAGACAAATTGATAGGATTTGAGATCTAAGATTTAGTAGAAAGATCACTAGCAAGTAGTTACTACTGAGCCAAATCAAATCTTGTTTACAAAATGAAGGAAATATGAAACTCACACCATATCAGACCATCTGTAGTGTAAAGTGCAGAGTGCAATGTGGACAGTTCTTCAAAAATAACTTCACTCTTAGAAACTGGTAAAGAACCTGAGTACGTGGCACTCTCACCTCTGAAGATCTCTTCCAGCTTCGTCACCTCCTGCAGGCACCTTCCTAGAGAAGAGGGCTATAAATCCGGTAATGTATACTTTTGTGAGGGTTTCCCTGTAGGACTGAATTTCTACTCTTTTCCTGTTCCATTTTCACTAAGAGAGAAGATAACCATTAATTTTAGTTTTGAAGTTAAGCTAATTGGACTTACTTATCTACTAGTTAAATTGAAGCAGCAGAAGGAAGCCTATCTGTGGTTCAGGAGTGAGTCAGCAGACATTCTCCCTGTCTGCAGTCTGTCTCTCGGAGTTCAGCTCTGATACATGGATTTGTGTAGGACAAATTCACACAGTTGTGAATTTCACCCATCATGACTGCAAATCATTAATTTCCACTACTTCTTCCCATGCTATTTCCGACCTGTGCTGCCATCAGCCTGCTGATGACAGATTATGAGTTCATAAGACAATGTGTTGTCACAGGTGCAGTGTCTTAAACTTGTGCGTTCCACGTGAACGTGATTACTCCTGCTTTCTTTGTGCTCTTTCTCATCTCACTGTGTGTTGCACCGCTAATCCCGTGGGCATATGCTGTGTGTGCAGATCAGCTTTTGCTATTGGCTTTATATTCCTTCAGAGCCATGGAAAGCTGGACTTTCATCAGTCTAATTCCACCTGTCTGATCAAGCAAAGTGTCAGACGTCAGCAAGAGCAGGAGTGGAGAGTAATATTGTTGAAGATTTCAATAGCAAAGGGAAGGCTTGTTCGGTAGAATCTTTTTTCCTCCTTTTTGATAGTGTCCCCTAAATGTCATTTGTATAACTACACATAAACCTATTTTGATACACCTGTGCAGAAAGGCGTAGCAAGAAGGGTGTAAAAATGCAGTAATAGTTGCTTGGGAAAAAATTACAGTAGATGTTTAAATCTTTGCTTTGGGCTGTAAGACAAATGTGTTAACTATATGGTGCATAGAGAGATTCTGTGCTAGACTCTTGTTTATTACTTCCCGCAGTAAAAAAGTTGCTGTTGTTTAAAAAATATTCTGATATTTTGCAGCCTGTGGTTCCCCCTAGCATTCTTACGCTCTTCCAAGGGGTCAAGCTAAGATGAAAGTTTTTTCCTAGTAATGGAAAGTCACCTCTGTAAAGCATAACATCTCTCAGAAGCCTCATCCAAATCCATTGGGTTTTCTTGCTTTGAATCAGGGCCTGATTTAGCAAATTTAAAACTGAGATTTCCCAACAAATTAGACATAACTATTTTCTAATTGAGGTGCTGTAGGGAAAAAAACAGATTTGGACAGAACCAGAGATGTCAGAGTCATCACTTCAAAGTTGCTCTTAGAGTTTATCTGTAAGTGTTTTGTCAGTCGAGTAGGCACTTGCTTTTCTCACAGGCCATTTAACATTAGGATCGTGTCTCCTTCATTTGTCTTCTTGAAATATTGAGGACACATTGCTCTTCATGTGCCTGACAGTCAGACAGGAACGTCTGCACTCTGCCTGAAAACTGATGTCCGCTATCAGCTCTTAGAAGAAACATTTTAACTGCAAATACAAACATTCAGTCGTCATCCATTGAAATTTTTTAAAAAGTGGCTGGCATCTCCTAGAAACTTTGATGAACATTTTGCTTAAAGATAGTTTTTCTACTATAGCAAATATCTTCTGTACTTTCCTGCTTTTTCATTCTATTAAGCAGAAGTGTCAGATACAACTGCCAAGAAAGAAAGATACAAGGCTTCTTTTCTCCATGAAACATGCCAAGTCTAGACCTGAAGACTCCATCCTGCAGATGACAATGTCTTCATTAGTAATATAGGGTAATTTCACCTTTTTCAACTCCACCCTAGAGCCGAACTGCTTTTGCCCAACAACTTACTTTTTTCTTGCTCCAAAACAAAATATTTTTTATTGTGAAAATTACAACTTGCTTCAGGAAAGCAGAACATTAAAAAAATTACAACTTTTTTGACAGAAACTCTGATGATTGCAATTATAACACAACATTATAATGTTGCAATGGGGAAGAAGTCCATGATAAATATATATAGTACCCCAATACAGTAGACATAAGAGGAAAGAAATATATAAATATCCAGAAGTGAAAGGGTGAACTTGCTGGGGAGATGCTGAATTATGCAGAAATCCAAACATAGATAGTTGGTGTAATCTCAAATCTATCAGCCTTGACAGTATCCTTTTAAATGACTCCTTAAAAATGTTAATTGCACATCATAGGCACTTCAGCAATGACATTTCTGCCATTGAATGTCATGGGGACATTTTTCCTTTTATTATCCTTGAGCAGGAGAAGTGAACTACGGGAATTAGCCACCAAATAACTGTGTCATGAAAGGTAATGGATCTACCTCCCATATTTATGTTGATTCCACTTTTAATAAGCTTCTTTTTAAATTTACAGTGAGTGAGGTCTGTGGATGGTATTAAGAAGGCAACATTGTTAAGCTTTGCTTTATGAACTGTAAAACAAAGGTTTGTCCATCAGACTTCCAGAGCTACAAATGTTGAAAGCCCTAGGGTCCGTGATTTTTTGTAAATTTGAATAAGAGCTGGTTCATAACTGCAGACTGAAAAAAATGGTCACATTTTTGTCTAATTTCCCCAGGATATTCACTAGCATCACCTCTCTCCATCATACATTGTTGTTTTTAACATGCAGAAAGAAAGAGAAGGGGAAAAGAAAGAGAAAACAGACAGGGAAGGAGAAGAGAAAGTGGAATAAAACATCTTGCAACCACTGCTGGCATTTTGGGATTTTTCACTGTGAACTCAAAATGGAGATTCTTTGTCTAAGATGCTTCTGCAACTTCCTCTCCTTTACATCTTCAGGGGAAAGAAAGAGATGTAGAGAAAAAGCTAAAACTTCCTTTTTTATTTCTGTCTAACCTATATTGCCTCTACCTTACTTTAGGAGAATTCCCTGTCAGTGATGGGGTGTTTGGATGTTACTCAGTGCCAGATGTGCTGCCTTATTGTTTCCCCATCTCACTGGAGTTGTTTGATTAATGTCATTGTGCACCTTACCCTACACTTTTCTGACTTTCGGTTGGGTTTTTTTTCCTTTCATATCTTTTGAGGACAGATTTGGTGAACTGCCTGCATAAAGTACGTTGAGGGATATTAAATGTGTGTTCTTTCTGCAGATCTAAACTTTTCTTTTTCTTTTCTTTTTTTTTTTTTTTATGGTCACCATGTAAAGGCCAGCCTGACAATGCCAAAAATAGTGAATTGAGGGATGGAAGGCTTAATGTGAGCAACAGTTACAAAACTCCCCCCACCCTCCTGTCCTTCACACTTCTCCACGCACAGCCTCGGGTTTATAGTGCTTGTCACAGTTTTATGCTATAAACTGTCAATGCACTGCAGCAAAGCTATGCTGAGAGATGGTAAAGTGTTCCTTTGCAAGTCTGACCTTGCAAGATCACACTGCCTAGTTGTGGTTTAGAGAGATTGTGAAAGAACAACATAGTATTACTCAGCATTGTGATAATAACTTTTGGACATACGCATTCAGAGGGGACCAGTCTTTACAATTATCCAGGAGAGTGTCCTAGAGGTGTAAGTGTACCTGCAAATAAGGGGTAGATCCGAATTAGACCACTATACCTGACTCTGCTCTCCTGTCAGTTTTCACTGATGTCATTCCCATTTACATGGAGTTTCAGATGAGCTCAACACTTATCCTACTGTACTGCTTGGACTATCTTTTCCCTACACTAGTTTGTGTTTTTGCTTTTCCCGAATTGTATTTTACTTTAGCATAGTAAATATGATGTGAACAACTAACAACATTACAGAGTATTTGCAATAAAATAGTAGGATGGATAGAGTATATAATATATTCTACAAATACTAATAAGGGGAGATATGAGCTGATATTGCAGAACAGGAGTATATTCCTGCTGTAGACTGCTCCTTTGTAAAGCTTGCAAAAATATATTGACTTTCTAGAAATAAAACTACTTCTCCACCTTCCCCAGGCTGATATTCTCTAGCTCTAGATTGTACACAGTATTATTCAATTCCCTGCAGCTTCTAGGCCGAGGGACTCTGCACAAACTGAGTTTGCTCTGTGATGAAATTGCAGCTGTTGAGCTTATTTCTCAAAGGACGCAGCTCATTTCAAGATCCTTTACTCTCTACTCAGGCAGCTTCACAGACACCTAGAAAAACTCTTCAGCTAAATTGGAAGTCTCTTCAGATAGCTGCCACCAACCAGTTGTTGATCATTGCTTCTGATCTGAAAAATCCCTTTACCTTCTTTGTGCACTTGAACTTGAGAAGCTGCAATTGTGGCCAAATGGAATGTAGGAGAGAGCATGGGGCTGTCACCAACAAGCTTGACTTTTCATTGCCCTGTGAATTTTGTTTATGGCCAGCAAGTTTGAAAACTATTTTAATTCACCCTTGGGTTATTTCCTTCATTGTTTCACTATAATATTCGAGACTTAGTTACATGTTTTTCCCTTTACTATGCCATTAAATGTGTGCTTTCTTTACATCCATTGGCTCTACAAAATGCAGATGTTTTATCAATTTTACACACCTGGTGAATAGCTAGCTTTCTAGGTGGTTTTCCAGTAGGTAAGTGCAGCTACCCTGTTGAGAAGGAATGGGGATCCTTATGTGCGAATATTTTTGGAGTTTCAAGCTTAGCCCAAAGCAGATATGGTAGCAGAGCAGTAAAGAAAACCCACAGTAAAAACATCTGATTTACATATGCAGTTACATATAAATATGATTTGTCTTGCCGCCTGATGCATAATGCAGTTTCATCTTCACTTTGTTTCAAAACAGGTGCAAATGCCTGATACACTTAGATCTACACGAGCAATACCTGGAGGGATGTTACGCATAGCAATCAGCAGTTAGGCTGCATCCCTTTCTTTGATCTCTCTGTCATTTGAGGGCATATCAGATCACAAGTGTCTGGTACACTCCAGTATCAGTAACCTGTTATTAAAGAAGTCAACAACAAGTGACACATCTTCACTGGAAGGGGTAGCCTTTTGGGGCTACTTCAGTAACCAGACACTTTCATGTGCCATTTTGATCGTATTTTCAAAATTTCATTGCTGATTGCGGGTACCTTGATGTTTTTTCATATCTCCTCAGAGAATACTAGTTTGGCACCTGGGAGTGTGTGCTCAAGAACTTGGTGACTTGTCTCTTGAGTCAATCTGCATTGTAGTTTCTGCAAGTATGACAGACACAAGTAGGGACCGAGAGGAGGCTGAGTCCAACTCATAAGTGGATTTAGTAAATGGAGTACCTAGTTCTGTATCAATTCAGGGGGTGTCTTTGCTTATAAATGGAATAAAACACACGTGCAAGATATTTGTAATGAGAGAATCCATTGTACAGGCTGTTTTTTCCAAGGTGTTCTCCTGTCTCTGAATATGTTTCACTGGCTGCTTCCAAGCTACCAAAGAAAGCAATTAACAGTATATAATGAAACATGCTTTTGTGTATTTGATCTCATCTTGCTGCTTTTAGCAGGCTCAAAGAGCCATGTAATCTAATGCTGATGATTGGAATGATTCTGACTTCCTTTCTCCATCTGAAAGCACTGGGCTTGGAGTGAGCCTCTCTGAAAATCTCTGCTCAGGGTCTTTTTTCCAGTGATGTCCATTGGAGGATTTTTAGTGCTTACATATTTGCTGTCTCCAGAAGAGGAAAATACTGCTTGCTTACAGTCATTCTGGAAAGATTCCAGTGCTGAATGAATACTAAGTAGAAAATGTCCTTCTCAGAGGCAGGAAGAGATGATGAATCACTGTGAAAGCTTATTTCTTGACCAATCTGCCTATGTATTTTGGTATCTGAAATTATAATGAAGACATTAGCAGACTAGTATCTTGCGCAAACTGAATGGAAAATGTAATAAAGGTGGGAGATGACGGTGGCTCAGTACTGGGATCTGCACGTAGTCTTTATACGACGGCACCAGTCTGAAACAGAGGGTCACACACCTGCTTCCTTTGGGAAAAGGGGAAAATCAATCTCATCTACCTTGTGCCTGGATGTGATGTAGTATCAGAGAAGACTAATGAGCCTGCTATCTTGACTGCAGCATTTATGGGTGATTAGTGACTCTAAAAAAGCGCTCTGTATAGAAGGAAGAAGTTAGTGAGTTATTGTGATCCCCAGTCAGGTCTCCCTCCTTTAGTGACTGTCTTGCTCAGCTTTCTGCCTGTCTGAGAGAGGAGCATTTCTGTTTTTCTGTACTCTAATTAGCAATATGACTTTTGCTGTTTGTATTGAGGTAGCAGTTAACATCACTGAGATTAGCATCTAGGGGCAAGGCTTGTACAGAGAAGTCAGATAGACAACCGCATACTCTTTATATTCTTTTTTGAGACTACAAGAAAACATTATTATTCACCTTGTTCAACTGGGAAGTAAAGGCACAGGAAGATCACACCCCAGGCTCTCTCTGCCTTATGCCACCCAGATAGTGCATATTTTGTCAGCTAAGAATTTCCCTTGCAAGGGGGACCTCTCAGCATAATGCAGCGGTTGAACCATGAGTGATCTTCTGACTCTTTCCTGTATGCGTGTTGTTGAACCAGCTGAGATCCTGCGGCTCAGGACCAACATGATAAAGGTACCATATTCAGGTGCCTAAAGTAGCAGACAGACACCAGAAGTTTTGTAAAGCTCCATGACGCCTAATTCCTATTGATTTTATTTTAGCTGTAAGGATCTGTATCTTCATGTCTTGCCTGAGGTCATTAAAGGATGCTGTGGAAGAGCTGGGAAGTGAAATGAGATTTTCTGTCTCAGTCCAATACCTTAATCAAAAAGCTATGTTTTATATCACAGTTTATGACAAGAAAGCTAAGAAACCTTATTAACTAATCTAACTCTCATCTGGACTGTATGAAGAAATCAAGTACAACATTATAACATCCTTTTGAAGGATACAATTATACATGTATATTATGTTATGTCGATTGAGAGTTTTC
This sequence comes from Gallinago jamesoni, assembly GCA_025769975.1. Classification (NCBI taxonomy): domain Eukaryota; kingdom Metazoa; phylum Chordata; class Aves; order Charadriiformes; family Scolopacidae; genus Gallinago; species Gallinago jamesoni. The sequence goes on along the minus strand of JAOQGH010000005.1, from coordinate 25,886,355 downwards.
TAAGTATTTTCCTTTGAAGACCTTCATAATACTTTTAATGTGGTAGTTTTCCATGAAATTATGCCCTCTCTCTGTGTTAATTGCCAAAATAGATCATCCTTTGCTTTCTCCTCTGCTGGTTTTATGGTTTAAAGATGAAAGCTAGGCTAATACTGCAAAATAAGAAATTTAGACTGCATTTTGTCTCCAGTAGTTGGCATTCTTCTTTAATTGCCACATCTTTTCCACAGGTTTTCAAAGGCATTACCTTTGTAACAGTTCTTATTGATGACCTGCTGAAAGAAACTTGTATTAAGCATTTGTACTCCATTTGATCAAGTCTTTCAAAAGGGAAATGTGTGGCTCAAGGTCCCAGACATGGATTTTACATTTAGCTCATAGGTGTCTGGTTCAAAGCAATCTGTGTTGCCAGTGACCTACCCTTCGTTAGCATTGAGTGCTGACTATGTAAGCAAATTGATGTGTAAGAGCTGCCCACATAATTTAATCATCTTTAATCAGTCACATTTTCCAGATCAGGTTCTAATCTCTGTGTTTAGCTTTTTATTTTTCTTACATTGCTGTGTGACACTTCCTGTCCATTGAAGATGGACAAATGTGGTTAGGAAAAGGTGCAGGAGGAGCAAGAAATTGAAAATAGCAAGAATCAAGAAACATATGCCCTGTACCCCTTTATAGTCTTTTCTAAGTTGAGAAGAGGCGTTGCTGTATGCATTTAGGTGGGCTGAAGTACAAATTGTTCCCGAGTCCAGTTTGGCTACTGGCTTTTGATGAGAGTTTATCTCTGTACAAGGTAGTAACATACTTCCATACATTAACTTTAGTGAAGATTAAGATGTACAATGTAACTGAGGGATGATGCGGTTTGTACTCTTTTCAATTTTTTATGTCATTTCGTAAGTGCTGATCTTGCATTAAGATGTCACTGTCAAACTAGATAGCATTAAAGAGGGAGTTGCTAAATTCTCAGCAGGTCGAAGTATTCTTGGATCCCTAGGCACTTTCACTACAAATCTGTTGGAATAAAGGATGACTAAAAATGTTTTTAATCTAGGCTTTTTAAAATTTCTCTTTTGAGAGCCACTGTAATAAATCGAAATTATTGATTTAGCCCATAGCAGTCCTAAGATTCACTCATTTAAGAGTCGAAACTGCTCTATTACTCAGAGCAATAACCCAACACTTTGAAATCTCTCATTAGAGACTCTTGGTCCACACATGTAGACAGGCGTTCAACAAAGATTTCCGTTTGTTTATGGATCTTACATCAATTGAGATCTCTGCACTGCTTTTCTTAGTAATTATCTGCCTGCCTTCTCCTGCTGCACCCCGTGAAAGGCTTTGCAGCACTGGGCCTGTGATACACTATTTCTGGGCTTGGCTGAGCCCTGGCCATGTGTGGTCAGTACAAACCATTTCAGCATTGACAGATTTAACATAATTCCACCCCTTACTAGACCTCTGCAGAGAAACAGCATCTATTTTGCATTCTAGCATCTGTGGTATTACATACTTCATGAATCTATCTATGGGCTTACACGAGGGTTGCGTATAAATGATACCATGTTTTAAATCCCCTATGTTGAAGGTACAGTTAAGTACAGTTTTTGATACAGCCAGTCCTGGGTATCCATATAAGAAAAATCTCCTTCCAAGGGTAAATATCTCTCAGGGCACTGAAGGTTTGAATGAGCAATAAGTAGTTGCAAAGGAATACTTAATATTGTACTCAAAAATATTCTGAAATAAAAATTCCTGGTTAAATTAACACTAACTGATATAAAAAATGTGGTTTCTGTCCATATAGTTAGCAAGCTCTGGTTTGAGTTCCATGGCAGTGTCTCCTTATATCACTTATGTTTTGCCTTTTATGCATTTTTTATTAGCTTTCCATTTACAGAATATTTCTGTTCCACCTTCTTTTTCTAAAACTGCTCCTCAGAACATTCCCACAGCTCTGCAGCACAGTTCCTCATTCTCCTGGGGTAGTAATTTACTGCCTGTGCTGGTAGTAAATACTGACTCCATCACAATATTTATGTCAGTATTTATGGATATCACAGACATCCATAACTTGCTGGCTCAGCTGCTGTAACCAGTAAGTAGCACCTAATCATTGCCCATCTGCTCCAGCAAAGGAGTAACTCTGGGTTCGGTGCTCCTCACTTACGCCTGTGTGCTCAGACCCAGAGCTGGAGAGGCTGTTTAGCAGATCAAAGGGAGTTCTTACTCCCATGTGCAAGCGTGTGGTCCAATCTAGCCCTGAATGATTAGCATATTTATAAATTAAAATAAATCCAAGGAGTGAACTGACCCAGGGGAACTCTCAATCCCATCAAATTAGACTCATATATCCACCCCAGAGCAATTCCTTAGAAGCCCTGCCTTCATGAAGCTTCATTTGTAATCACTACGTGCTGTGTACTTCAGAAAAGTTTTATAATTACTTGCTGTTCCGGCTGCTGAGCAGTTCTAAATGTTAGATATTAAGGAATTGCTGTTTCAGTCAGTGAACAAGCTCTGAACATTAAATGTGCTTCATGAGGAGGTTTTTTCTCAGCCGTTACACATCTCTGAAGGCATTTTTTTTTCAAGTGGATGCTTTCCCAGCTGTTGATCATCTCTCTGTTTCTTCTGTATGAAGAGAGAAGGAGGAAACTGATGATAATGTGGCACTGTATAAAGGCTTTATCGCTGTGGAAAGAGATGGGTGCATTACTCACAAATGCAGGCGTTGAAATAATTATGCAGGTCATCCTGAAAAAACACCACTAAAACCTTTTATCTTATATCATGCAATTTTAAGAGATTTTTGTATCACATATTTTACAGAAGAAATATTTTAGCAATGCTTTACAGAATTCTGTAAAAGAATTTTGGTACCATATTTTGTATCTCTCTACCAGTACAGCTTGATACCCCAGGAAGAAGCAGCCTATTTTTCTCATGGGTCAAGAATACTTGGCTGAAATAGCTCAACGAGTGGTATCAAGTGCTTGGTGAGAACTGGAAATCCAAATTAAGCAGGTGGTTTTGAGGCAGTGTTGTAAAAGGTGATAGCAGTGATTTCTTTCACAGAATAGCTCATGAATTATCAAAAACATGCCTCATGTACAGAATAATGTTGGAATTTAAGATGCATACACTGGAGACTATTTAAGACTAGAATCGAGTGCCATGGTTCCTGTTTCCATCAATACCAGAATGATGGTTCAGTGGTTAACAAGAAATTTGGAAAAACACAGATCAGTTCCTTACCCTGTCCCAGTCTCCCATATGACCTTGTGTGTGTCACGTAGCCTCTCCTTCAGTCCTCATGCACAATTAAGACAGCTACGTCTAAGGTGGAACGGAGAAGAGATTTAGGAGTATATGACCCTCAAACTCCACCACAACAGATGGTATATAAGTAGTGCACGGACAGTAAGTCCCTCATTTTAGTCCTAGAAGATCACACAGTGGCAGATGTAAATGTCAGTGGTGGAAAAGTGATTCTGATAATTCTACGTTTGGGAGGAAGGAGGTCATTTTATGTCAGACTTGTTTATGGTGGAGTTTAGTGCTTCTTAGAGATACAGGCTGTTGCTTGTGGCTCCAGTGAAGATAATATTGATGAGAATGCAACTGAGGCCATAGCAATCAAGTGCGGTTTATGTTATAGTTGTGCAGTTTGCCATGCATTACCGGATTTATATGTATGTGTGCATAATAGATGAAAAAATGTCGACATTTTCTTCGGTTGTGGTAATCAAAGTCATTGAGCATCATGGACTTAAAATATAAAATCCAAAAGATGTACTACAGTCCTCTATATATTAGTAGGTTGGAATGAAAGAAGAATCCCTTCATGTGAAAGCTACAGGATATACATGCATGTATGAAATATGGAATAGGAATACTGAGACAATAACTTAAAATAACTCTTTCTACACTGAGAGCTGACTAGTCCTTGCCTGCAACGTGATCCCTGGAGAACTTCCCAAATGTGTCGACATGTTAACTTGTGTGCATGCTAACTGTAGCCAGCCTGGACTAAGGTTCATGCTGCAGGTGATCTCAGGAAACGTGTAGAAAAGATGTGGTCACTTCATACTGCCTGTTTTCAATCATAGGACATCATTACAATGGTGTGTGGATACCTGGATATGGCCAGCTACAGCAGGCTGTGGTCTGTCCACACTGCAGTTAAGAGCCATGAAGTGCTATATAGAAACAGGACGCCCAAAGATTTTGTTGAGTATTTCCCCAGTGTAACTCAAAGCCAGGTTCGGGTGTGCGCTGCAGGTAAACAGTATGCACAGCTCATGAGCAAAACACCAGGCAACTCAGAAATTGTCTGAAGGACAAAACGAGGTGTTGTGAATCAAGAGCTGTGAGCTGTAAGGAGGTTATCATCCCTCACCTAAGTCAGTGCATCAGGAATCAGCAGGCTGGCTGGAAACAAGCTCTTTCCCACCTACAGCTTCCCACCTAGGGCTCTCTGATCCTACCAGTAGAGTTGTGGGGCCTTTGTTGTAAAGCTACACATTTCACATCTGCTCGGAGGCTATTTAGAGAAGTGTAGACTTCTTGATCAGGAAAACTTTCCTGACATACTATCTCTTAGAACAGCTTTGATGTGTGCAAAAATTTATTCTCTATTTAGCATAAGTGGAAGCACTGAGATAGTCAATCACATGTAAAAACTTTTTCTCCGTCAGTTACTATGCATCAGATCTAGAAATGGTGAAAATAATGGCATTTCAGGTGTCATTAATCTAAGGCATAATGGTGCCTTTAGCAGCTAAATGAACGCTGTAGCTCAGGTGATTCAGGTATCTTTGCATATAATCATGCTTTCAAATAAATTACAAAGTTCAATCCAGTATGCATTCATTTTGTGATCTCTCAGAAGCGTGTAAACTACAGTTATCACAGTTGCCTTGTATTTACAAGCTGTAAGATTTATTTAGTAGGAACTCTTCAAATGGGAATAGGCTGGTCTTGAGTTATGAATTGCTAAACCCATCCATCTATCACATTACTACACAAAAATCACTCTTTAAATGCATGGAGGAAGTCTACCACTATTGCAGAAGTGTTACAATGTCTCTACTTTGACACAGCAAGAAAACAGCAAGGAAATAAATTTAAAGCATTAGGCACTATTAAGACTTTTCAGAGTAAGCCATCCAAATGAAAACCCATGATCAAAATAATAATTATCAGGGGAATGCACTTGCTTTCAAAGTAATCATGCAAAGTAAAGCTCAGAATACGTCTTAAGTAATAAAAAGTAGTGATTTCTGTTCAGAGGTAAAAAGAAACTCTAGCACTTGAGAATATAAGTGCTTTGTACATGATCAGTTTTTGATGGATTTTCTCAGAAATGGGCCTTCGTGTATTGTACATAAAAAAAAGAGGAAAAATCGAAGCTGTTATGTGATGAATGCATCCACAGGTGTGATGAAGCTGGGATTGGGTTACTGAAGCTGGGAAGATGCCTGTCTTTCTCTTCATTTTAAAATTATTACATCGTAGGGTTAGGTTGAAGTAATATTCTGTGAAATATTAAGATTTTTTACACTGTGGAAACACATTTGTAAAGTTCTAGAAAAGTTAATGTATAATTTCTGATGCAAACAATTTGTACTTTTAAAAAAATAATCAAACTAGCAGATCAGCTGGCAAATTCCTTTCATATATTCTTTTTATTTCTGATGTAGTTAAAGAAACTTAATGGAAGGGAAAGAATCTCAGCACATCTTTTCATATTTGTTATTCAAATTAACTTATGCCTCCTGACTCTGTAGTATATTTTACCTACCATAGCTTTGTTCTTTCTATTTGGTCTCGGCTGCCTGGGTTTTTAATTTCCAGACTGTACCTCTAAGTTTAAACTAATCTTGTCAATTTGCTATTTAATCATGTTAATTTTTTTAATGGCTTTCATGCAGCATTTATGAACTTCAGTTACACTGATTTTCATTGCTAAGGATTTATGTGATTGTGATGGTGGACATATGCAATGAATCTTGTTTTTCTTTTTGGCTGCGCTAATTCTGGGCTCTTCAGTCTTTATGAGCTGCACTGGACTTAACTTTGGTTGATCAAGGTCAAATCCATCTTGCAGTAGGGTTGAATCATACTTGCAAAATCATAAAAAACATGTAATGGAATAAGTTTATTTTGCCTTATCCTGGATTTTATCCGTTTACGTAGTGTTCATAGTAAAAGCAACTGACCCATTTTGAATAATTCCAGTTTGTATGCTCTGAAAAAGTCATAGATTGAAAAAAGCCTTGTGTTATATCTGCATATAAATAGCTGCATTTTCCAGTAGCTAATATGATTCACTTCATTTGCCTTCTTCAGCAAAAGTAATAGTTCTTCCCTTTCCCTGTTTTCCTCTTTTCAGAAGTAACAGTTTATTCAATGAGGTCGTGCAAATGAACTTTGAAATAGCCAGTTTCAGCAGCCTTTCTGGAACACAGCCCATCACCTGGCAGGTGGAATACCCTCGGAAGGGGACAACTGACGTAACCTTGTCTGAAATCTTCATCTGCCAGAAGGATCTTGTTGGAATTGTTCCATTGGCGATGGTAAGAAACTGCTTCAGCCTATTGCTCCATCAGAGCTGTATGTGGTCTGAAAAAAAGTATACCAGGCCTCAGATAGACTTGCAAAGGAGTGCTCTCTCCCCTGCCTCCCCATTTTAGAGTGGTATAGGACTACTTGCTTAAATCATGCCCTCCTTTAATGGTCTGTACACAACACAATTTCAGTTCTTATAAACTTACCACAGAGGAAAGAGATGCTCCCACTTTAAAAATCTCTCTCAGGCTTTAAATCCTTAATTTCTGTCATGCATGGTTCTCTTCAGGCTACCAGCTGGTAACACAAAGCCAAGTAGATGTACCTTCGCGTTTCTAATTGCCCTTACATAGCTTGAAGTTGCAATCTGTAGAGCAACTTTAGAGGGCCTCAAGCACCTTCTGCTAAAGCCTAAGTTGCTTGGAACTTAGTAGGCTGAGGCTGATACTAATTTCACTGATTGTTTCCCAGTGTAAGAACCTGTGGTTTCAAGGAACAAGCAGGAAATAATAATAGCCTCAAAGATAGATTTAAGAAAAACGAAGTATAAACTTCCATGTAGAAAAATTCCTTGGGTCAAAATCTACTTGTTCTGCTTAGTGTTGTAGCACCAGTTATGGGCTACCTACCTCCCTATGAAATCATACCCGTTGCCAGTCTCACAAATGAGATTTGTGGAAGCAGTGTCTCCTTCTCTTCCTCTGGCCCAGCGAAGATGCAATTACTTCTGCAAAACAAGGCTGGGACAGTGGAAGAACTGAGACTTAGCAGTTATGGCTCCCTCCTGCAAGTGGACAACCTAGGATTAAATTCCTGCTTCAAGTCAAGCAAACAAGAAATTTCATCAGAGTCTCCAACATCTCAGCTGCACTGGTTTTAGGTACACATTTTATTTTCTGTGGGATTTAGGTACATGCTGAGAACTTTTTCTATGCTCACAGGAGAAGTAGGCACTGAGCATTTGTTTTGGAAGTCCTGCTGGACCTCAGGAAAGGGAAAAGCACAAAGTTGCCAGCTACCTAGAACAGAACTAAGTGGCAATTAATAGAGGAACTGCACATGCTACCATTGTTAGAGGTAATCTAATCAATGTTAGAGCTCAGGATTTGGAAGGAATTAGACTCATCCACCCCACTTGTGAATTTTGCCTCTCCTGTGCATAATCTTGGTTGTGAAATTCCAGCAGTCATTTCTTTGAAAGACGTTCAGTGGTTTGCAGCAGATAATTAGATGAGTATTATTTCCTGGAAGTCCTAGTCTTCAATATATTCTTCCCCTTTGAAGAGCAAAACTGATGCTCATATCAAATGAGGTCATGCCCAGCAATTTCCTGATCCAAAGTCTGTTAAGTCAGCAGAAAGTGCATGCTACATTCCAGATCTGAGAGGGGAATAATTGTCCTCATTACCTGTGGAGTTGAACAGAGAATACATATTTGAGCATCTGTCTTCTAAATACTTGGAAGTGTGCATAAGGAATGCTTTTGTGGTCAGATTTTATTTTTATTATAGATGCATTCCAGAACCAAATGAAATCCATTTGTTTATGGGCAGACTTAACATCTTCTTGTTCTTTTCTTGAAAAAAACTAATCAGCTTCTTCTCTGTATTCCGTATATTAGGGAATCAAGATTTTTTTTTAATATCACATATCAGAGTCTAATGTCTTTGCACATGCATAGACAGTTCAAGATTTACTTGCAGACTTGTGTCTATCCTGGATTAAAATTCATCGACCTACAGGGTTACTTTAAGAACCAGAGGTCTAAATGAATGAATTTAGTGTTGTATAAATCACCTAAGGTAAAATCTTATATTGCCAACAGATATACCTTTAGGCACTCTGGGATGTGAAAAGGGGTTCAAACGATGAAATCATTAAACCTTTCTCCTTGCAAAGCTTTCTTGTGTTTGATTATCTCATTTCTGTACCTTGTGATAACACTTCGCTGGAGCCAAAATACACTGTGTTAACAGAATCCGGTTGGATGGGATACCAATGCAAAATTGGCTTTGCTAGCAGGATATTAGTAGATAAAGGGAATTTTCAGAGTTTTCTGTTAGCTGACACTGCATATCCAGCCAGGGTGCTTTCTTCATTTACGCATTAATCTCTGGCTGTTCTGATTACCTGGCAGTTCTCCTGTTCAGAAACAAGAGTCACACTGAAAAGAAGGAGGGTGATACTGTCTCTGCTGAGAAGTCAGACCATGCTCTTAATCTCAACTACACACTGTAAAGCAACAGCACGTCACTGCACACAGAAATTAGATCTCAATGTTTATCAGCAAGTGTGTTTCATAATCCTCTAGAGGGTAGATTTTGTTGATTTAAGCATGGAGTGTTCCTCCGGCAAAACTGCTAACATCGGAAGTAAAATCTGTCATTACAAATTTTTAAAGGTGGACAGAAAAGGGGAAAGAAGGAGCTGCCCAAAGATGCTCTACTGGATTAGGATGTGGTATCTGATTGAGTCTCTGCCATTGGTCTGTTTGGCATCCTAGGAAGTCTTTTGGGGACGAATTCATCAAACTTTTGGTTTAAATATTACATAAAGGTTGTCTCAGACTCATGGAGTAAAGCATGTCTCATGTGTGCCGTTCCAAACTTATGAAGCAAGAAAGATCATGTAGCCTTTATTGCCCTATGCCTGATTATGTTACAGGAAAAGTAGTGAGATGAAAAACAAGTGGGCCTTCAAAAGGTTAGTGCAGTTGTGCTGCTACAGTATTTTGGAATGAAAGAGATTAAAGAATTGACATTGTCAGTAAGAACTGATCCTGGAATTTTAAAAGAGCCTTAGAGGACTTGGCTCAGTGGAGCAAGTGGTAGGAGACAGTTGCTGAAAAATCAATGGAAATTCATCATACATTTGAAAGGGAGGGGTTTAGTTCAATCCATGTTCTTTGTGCCTAACTACGGGGCTTAATAGTGTGTACAAGCGAGAAACAACATCACAGCAATGCTGCTGCAGTGAACACTACAGTGAAATAAAAGGAGAAAAAAATACCAAAACTACTGGGCTGAAAATATGTGTACTAACTTTTTCCCAGAAAAAAAAAAAGAGATGCAAATTTGAGGTAAGTATATTTTTTTCCTAAGATCAGAAGTTAATCAATCTGAGTAATTTTGGAGGATGTTTCACCCTTCAAGGTATTAGAGAAAAATGAGACAGAAGAGTTAGGAAACTTTATTTCTAACTGGTTCTGTTGCTTTCAGGAAATATATGCCACTTGGTTCTGTTGCTTTCAGGAAATATGTCCCACTGCCTGCTGACAGGAACAATCCACCCCAAAGATTTAATCTTCTGGTAGAGAACATCTACTGTCTATGTTGAGCCCTGTTCCAGCATTTCTGATTTCATGTTACTTGTTGCAGGATCAATTAGGGAAGTGCTTTCATAGAAGCTTAATTAATTATTTGGTAAACTGCTTTTGAAAATGTCCTCAATTGATTACAGGTAACCTCAGAACTTGACAATTAAGGTGTGCATTTTCCTCAAATTTCTATCCTGTCATGAGCAAATGCAGCCAGCTATATTGTTTTTACCACTTGACTAGGTTAAGAAACAAAACCACAATCATTCACATTTGTAGCACGCACACGTGCACACTCAAATCCCACAGAAGGAATCTGTATGTTTGTGTTCAACATGGGACCATGTTTTATGAAATTTAGTGAGATTTCTTTTGATACTTTAAATGGATATTATGTATTTTTAATACCATTAAATTTTGCTTTGGGCTAGAGCAGGTGGAAGACCTGTGTGCAAGTTCATTGTTTGATGCCAGTAAGGGAAATCAGTGCTAAAGGAGAACTCCTTCCTCGGAGGTAGATTGGCAAATCAATGGTTTAATATTTATGCAAGACCATCTGTGTTCCTGTATGTGAAACTCAAGTAGTAGTCCTTCAGTAGCAGGATAAACTGTCTCTGAATTAGTTCATCTCTAATTGTGACTTGCATGAAATTCAGATATTTAAAGTGCTGAAGCATAAACACAATGTCGGGAGTCTAATCTGAGAGTTCTAGTCTGAATTTACCCCAAAAAGATGTTTGTGGCCATGGGCAGCCATGTAACTTGCTCATCCATGTATGTTTCCTCTTTAAAATAACACTAATACTAAATTTTCAGTGGGTCTTTCATCTTTAATTCATCAGGCTCTGTAATCCATTGATAACTGCTTGTGAGTTAATCAAAGCTGGAACAGCTCTTGGGCATTTCTTGCTGTTTCACACCTCACATGCTCAGAAGTTCACTTTTTCTCCCCAGCTGTATCAGTGGGTCTAATAAAAGATATGGTCTGTCTCTACACCTCTTGCCTCTCTACTGATGTTGTTTCATCAGGAAGTGCTTGGTTTACATGTACCTTTCTTTACATTCAGAACTCAATGTATTGACAGTTCTGCTGCAGAACTGAATGGACATCTAAGATGCAGAGCTGTGACTCAGCCAAAAATACTTTTTGACATTTTTATGTATGCTTGTTAACTTGCTTTCCATTAAAACACAGATGATGGAAAATTTAACACCCAAAGCAATGTTTGTTTTATATACACATTTATGTATGCCATTCCCTAAGGTAAAGATTTTTTAAAGTATTTTTTTGTAATGAAGTCCCTGTAATACCATTTTAAAATATGGATCTAAATAAGTGGAGTTTTCATCCCTGCAGTCTGTGACTTCACACCATAAAGCTCTATCTGTTTCAAGGTCACAGAAGTGCAGAATTCTCACTCCTGTTAATCTTTCAGTCTTGAATGAAGCCAGGGGCACCAGGCACTGAGGAGCTTTCCAGAAGATAAAATCTGAGGCTATATAAACACATCCATTCCCTGATTTGCTTATCACAAACAAATGAACAGATAATCTATGCATCAAACTTTTCAGCTGACAGGTACCATCTCAGATAATTTAATTATGAATCACATCAAATAAACAGTGTGAGTTAAAGAAAATTTATTTGATGTAAAACTATCTTATTACTATTAGTAACACTAACTGGGACAACCTAAATCAGATGTGGAGCCCTAAATAACACCGTGAAGTCAAGAATTTTTAGAGTGCAATTACAAGACTGAGTGCTCTGCATGAAAGACCAGAGTTAAAATCTTTGGATGTTAAGGGAGAAGCACTAATAGAGATCACTTATATGCCAACAATTACCATCATGGCAGGTTACAATTGTCTAAACCAGGAGAGCATTCCTTCCTTTAGATTTATGGTGGATATAATTTCACTAAAGTTTGTGTCATTGCTCTGTATTTATACCAGATGAACCCAAGAGCCCGAATACCTGCTTATAAATTGGCCATGTCACATAGTGCGTTGGGCTGTGACTAGCAATGCATATTGATTAATCTTATCTGTCAAGAATTGGCTTTTTTGATGTCTGCCCATCAGGAAACAAAAGCAAAAAAGGATGAACTGTTGTTCATTGATCTTAAACTGGTCAGAAGATGCAGACAGCATAAAGAATTCAAAATGGCTCAATTTAACAGTGCCTTTTTAAGTCCAAGTCATCATTTCTATAAGCCCTGCACTTTTGCCTCTAGCTTCTGTTTTCCTTTTCTTTGCTACAATCACATTCAGTCCTACTTTTTGCAGGAAATGAGAATAGATCAATAAGGCTATCTCAGCTGGCTGGAATTAATTTTTCTGTTGGGTCGAGTTGTATGTCATTTTCTATGCAGCACAACAGTATGTATAATTTCCTCTTCCAGCATCCCTTATATCTGACAATGCTATTGAATGGATTACCTTGAGAGTTTTAAAATGCTGAGGAGAGATGAGGTCAGCTAGCTTCCAGATTTTTCATGTATTCTGTAACAGCTGTCTGCCGTATAGAGAACTTTTGAGTTTCTTTGCTCTATTAGAGAAATATCAATATGAGGCTTAATATGTATTCTTCTCAGCTTTGACAAAAAACTGCAGAACACTGAGAATGTGCAGTGAGACAGACAGTGACTCAATTATCAGATGCTTGATGTTGTGGTAATACCTAAATGCTGCCCTTAAAGAGGAGTGTCTCACAGCACTAAATGCTGCACAGACAAGTCAGAATCCTTTAGAAAATTCTCAGTCCACAAGCCAAGCTGGTGAAAGTCAAGGTGGTCTTCAAGGTTGGATGAAAGTGAGGTCCATGAATGGGAAAGGAGGGATAGCACAGCTGACGCTGGGAAGTAAGATCACACTCTTGTCCTAACACAGCAGGCACAGGGATTCAAGATCCTCCAGCCAGTCCATGCTTGATGCTGATCACTTGGGCATGGTAGTACTGTCCTGGGCTTTCTTCTGACAGTGTGGCATGGTGCAGGGCTTCATGGAGATGCCCATGTGCTTCTGTACTGATTCTCAACATTGCAAGTTAGCCTGAGTTGAGTTGTCCATGTTCTGCTGCAGGTAATTTTGTTATTGGTTCATGGCACTGCATTGTGTAATGTGAAGTCTGGAAATTCTTTCGTTCTTGTGATTTATTGGGCAGGATTTTGGGACTGCTTTAAGTATTGGTTCAGGTTTGTGTCACTGTTCCATCAGAATAAGACATCTTAAATAACAGTTTATATTTGAAATGACAGCTGATTAAAATTCTGATTATTTAACATAACCACAAAGGCAATTTCACAGCTGCCACACACATGTGAGCAGAGACCATGCGGAGCCATAATAATGAGCCAGCAGAAAAGGAGCTCTGCACCCAGATGATAAGTGCTTTAGAAGGACATTCCAGGGCTGTGTGTTTTGATGCTCTAGCTGCTAAGGACTAGCCCTCTGTGCCCTCCCCTGCTGCCTTCACTGCCAGATCAGATGGAGGAGGGCAGAGATGTGCTTCTCAGCAAGAACAGGAGACCAATTTCAGAGGCTGATATTCAGCAGAAGTTTGTAGCTGAAACAGAACTAGAATTTAATGGCAGAGAAATTACTAATTTGTAAGACTGCAGCGTGTTGTTAAGCAATTCAGGCTTTGACCAGAGTTCACCTGTGGCCAACGATGGGAGGCAAATGTTGTGCCTGAATCTCCTGCAGCTCTGCAGTTCTGCTGTGAAGGAGTTGAAAGAAATACCTGGGGAGATAGAAGAACATTGCAGGGGGTTGTTCATGAGGTGCTGGCAGAGCTGGAAGGGGAATTGAACTCAGCAGTCTCAATTGCTAGATTATGCCTTCTCCTATGGAAATTCATGTAGTAGTTTTCACATAAACTGGTGCACTCTCATGAGCTATAGCTAACAGTCAGTTGTCTTAACTTATAAATACAAGTCCAGGCACTGTCCAAACTTATTCCAGACAACAAACATTTGTGGTTTACCCTAGATAGTAACTGGTCTCCACCTTCTCATGTTGTCACTTAAAAGAGATGCCAGGCTGAACGGGGACTGCTGGGGACTGCCAGAGAGACCAGGTATCTTTGCAAACATGGTTGCTCAGCCAGTTGATCATTAAGTGGATTAGCTGTGACCCATAAGGAGAAATAGGAACAGTTTCTCTTAATTGGCAACTTTTAATGATTATTTTGATCTGTAAAGAGAGTTTTAATATTTCTGTGGAATACCTCATTCTTCACAATCAGGTGAAATAACTAGCAGAATTGTGAATTGTTTAGGCTGGAATCTAATTAACGAGGTTCTGAGTGCTCCAGCTTGGCCAGCAAGACTATCTAGACAACAAGGAGATGCTTTACTGTAATGGAAGATAATGAGTGAACATGAAGAAAAAAAATCGCCAGGACTTTTATAAGCCTTAGTGTTATAATGAGCTATCCTAAGTATTAAAAAACCCAGCAACTTTTCACCTTCAGTTTGCTATTAGATGCGTGTTTGCCTTACCCTGCTTTCAGTTTACAGTTCATTATCCAGCCAGACTCTCCTCACCAAGGATGTTTGTCATGGAATTCGTTAGGAACCTGTACTTCAAACTCAGCAGTTCTGCTTGTGGGAGATAATGCTAAAAGGGCAGGGTTCCGTACAGTCCTGGGAAGAAAGACTAGCACCGTGCTTCTGGCTTTTTCTCTGTGCCTGGGCAGCAGCTGCCATAAGGAGCCACAAGTGATGGGATTTGATCTGTTCATAATCCCAGTATCAAAAGGGTACCAAGACTGCACGAAAGCTTGGGCTACTAACAAACCCTGCTTTGCTAAGCTAGAGGTGCTGTATGCAAAGGTCCTTCTCCAATGTCCAAACTCTCCAGACAGAAGCACATATGCTATACGAATTAACAGGCCAAGGCTTCTACACTCTGGCAGTGGCCCCATTGCTGTGGTGTGGTAAACTGTGGGACCTGGCAGTGTAAATCCTCATGGACAGTGAAACTATCAACATTGGGTTTTCCCCTAGAAACAAATCATGCCTAATATTTAAAGCACCACTACTGTAGCATGAGCATCAGCAAGCCAGCATGCTGGGGGAAGAGGGAAATGCAAATGGGAAAAAAAGTAACACCGACATTAATTTTAATCAGGTCCTAGTCATCTGATTTGTCCTCCGTATTTTTTTCTCTAGCAAAGCTGATTGTCTTTCTGCAAGATTTGTTACCTCACAGAACAATAATATAGGCTGTAATGATGTAATTTATTGCTGCAATTTGCTTTTGGAAATCCTCTATTAGTGAAAAATAGCAACAGCGCGGTTTCATTAATTACAGTAGTTGAATATTGAATGCTGACTGTCACTATCAGGATTAGTGACTGTGTTGTATTTCTGCTCTCCAAGGCCCTATAGGACCAGAGCTGTGCACGTTCTGGAGATTGTGAAATGAGTATTTTGATTAAACTAAATAAGTGTAAAAAAATATACTACAAGTTCACTGGGGAGTTTGAGAAAATAGTAAAGGGAAACATTAGGCTGTAAATTCAGTATTGAAAGCACACCGGTGTGTTACTGCACCGCATAATGTGCCTGCGTATAGTGTGGTTCTGCAGCATAGCCCATTTATCTATACCTTCTACCTCCAAACTACTTCTGTCAGTTCAAACCTTCAGGTTCATTATTGAGTTTTACTCTCAATATGCCATTCCAGAGAGAACTACTTTATCTCTTTTTTTTTCCTCAATATGGAAATTTTTTACCTTGGCATAACACTTTTTTTTCATTTGCATAAAGCAGATTTTACCAGGATGTAGTTGGGGAAAGAGCATGTGGACAAAATCACCTTGTCTGATTTAAAGGTGAATTCTCTTCCTTTTGTTTTCTGAAGCAGTGCACAATTGAGTGAAATCCAAAAGGCTTGCTATAACCTCTTTGTGATCTTGAGTTCTCATTTTGGAGAGCTAACAGAAGGTAGAAGGCCTCCTGCTGCATATATTATGTCAGCAGCAGAAACCAAAGCGATCAGTCTAAGACCTGGGTGTACTTTGGAATCATTTTGTATAAGCTACTACGTGCCTGTGTGCCAATAGCAAGAAGTTTTTATATGCCTTGAAGCTTCGCTTGAGCCAATTGAGAAGTCTATGTTTTAGATTCTGGATCTGAGACAAAATGTCAATTGCAGGCATTGAAAAGCAGTGACTAACAGCGGAGCTGCCAGCTGGCACGAGGTATCCTGCGGCATATGTTTTAAGAATGCCTGGAAGCTTCAGGAGTGAGCGTGGTACGGTAATAAATAAGTCATTCAAGACTCAGTAATCCCTCTTCACTGCTCTTACCTCATTGAAATTATGGACTACTCGTTAAGCTCTGGGAGACTCTGATATGCAAAAGTAGGAATTGTCTGATGAATCAGGGGCCCCATGTCTGGAGTTGGTTTCTGCCTCTGTTGAATCTTTGGCAACACTCAGGTCCACAGCAGTTTACTCATCTTTGAAATGGACACAGTAGTTAATATTTCTTACGTTACAATGTAAGTAGCTGGCTTAGAGGATCATTCTATACTGCTGATTCTTTCTGAAGGAAAATTCCCTGCTCAAATGTCAGTGCCAGGCTCCCCCACTCAGTTCTGGCAATATTGTTCTAGTCCTGAAGAGTAAAAGTATAAGCGAAGCAAGGTTTGTGGCTAGAGGTAATGTCTTTTAGTAGGCCATCCAACAGCGTTAGAAAAATTGGCCAAGCTTTCAAGCATGCAAATCTTTTTTTCAAGCCTCTTTCAGTGTTGTAAGTTGCTGTGAGATGCTCAGATAAAGATAATGGTCACTGTGGTTGCTCCAGGTTATGCTAACAAATAAAGTACTGCTTTAAACAAATGGATTTGATCCCTTTGTCCTTCATATCACTGACTTACACAATGATCGTAGCAACCTATTTCAAGGGTGCTCCTCTAGCCAGCACGATCTTGGAAAGCAACCCCTGAAGGTAAAACATGTTTTTGCTTGAGTAGAGAGGAAATAATCGCATCTGTGATTATGCATACTTTATATACTTTGCCTCCCTCTCTATATATGCTGAGTTTATTTCCTATATAAGGCCCACTAGTCTGTTAGACATCTGTCTGATCAATAATTTAATTTTCCTGTGTCACTCTCACATCTTTTTAACTGTATTAACTTTCTGATGTCTGTACAGTATCTGCTCTCATTAATGCAATAATCTTGTTCCTGCCCTCTATGTGCTTTGCTTATGTGGACCTGCTATGAAGTCAGTGAAATCAATATGCTATTTGAAAAGGAAAAATAATCTAGGGATAAGGATAGGAAATAATAATGAGTATTTTCTGCATTTTTATTACTACTTTTTCATAGCAGTTTCATAAGAATCTCTATTGTGTCTTTGTTATGGATTTTACTTACTTAAAATTAAAACTGAACAGCCAAAATAAGAAAAAAACAAGTAGCCCTCTTGCTGATTTCAAAATTGAAATTGAAATTAGCCTGAAATTAGGCTAAACTAAATTGAAATAATTTAGCAGAAGCTGCCTTCTTCACTTTGACTGTGGTTTAAATAGAGTTCTGACGTACACAAACTTGAGCCAAGTGCTCATGTGCACTCCACAGCCAAAAATTGAGGACCTTAAGGAACTTGTAGAAAATGCACACTGCCTATTAGAAGGAGAAAGTAATTCATTAATAATGCATGACATATTAATCTACACAAATAAAGCAAGTTCACAACCCTCCACGGTGGGCATAAAAATCAACCATGTATCATGCAGTACCCCAGTTACTTAAAGCAAGAAATTGTCCTTGGGACTTAATCCTTGAAGTCCATAAAGCGTATAAAATTGCTTCACCCCACCTGCCACCCCACACTGGGATCAGCACTCTGCCATTCCCTTGAAGCAATCAGGCTAAATAAGATTTTACCTCAGTTTTCCAAACTGAACAGTTTATCCATCATCAGTGTGGCTTGTAGCAATATATAAATCTTCATTCATATTTAGTAGAATCTGGGACTCTACCTGAAATTCCAGGAGTGGATTATAGTGGGCACCATATTTTCATTGTCTGTAAAAGAGTTTCTACTTCCACCGTAAATAAATGGAGTAAGGACAGTAGCCCCTCTGTAAATGGGGAGCTGAAGCACAAAGGCAGATTGGAAAATTAACTTGCACAGGTTAATTCAGGAGAAGAAAGGAGGTCATCTAGGTGCCTACACATAAGCGTGTAATACGATTAAAGATGACATAGAGTCTGAGCCATCCATCCAGGACTACCAGGTATGACACAGGACCTACAGGACACCTGTGCACTTATGGAGGAGCATCTGGAGGCCAGGTGTGATACCTAAGAACATGTAAATAGCACTCTGTTCTTAGGGACTTCGATCTTTTCCCAGATCTGCAAATTGTGAATTGAATCTGTTGTGAAGCACGTTGCCAAAAATGGCTTCTTTTTCTGTTACTATGTGGATATCTTCAGTGTATAGTTTAATTTCTCAAACTATACCTCCTTGAGAGCTTTTCCAGTTTCACTGAATTTCACTGAATTATTAGGGTTGGAAGGGACCGTAGAGATCATCTAGTCCAACTCCCCTGCTGAAGCAGGATTGCCTAGAGCATGTTAGAGCATGT
>JAOQGH010000005.1:25764262-25867750 GCA_025769975.1 Gallinago jamesoni | reverse complement strand
ACCTCCCTGGGCAGCCTGTTCCAGGGCTCTGTCACCCTCACCGTGAAGTAGTTTTTCCTCATATTTGAGTGGAACCTTCTGTGTTCCAACTTATGCCCGTTACCCCTTGTCCTCTCACTGGCAACCACTGAAAAGAGTCTGGCTCCCTCCTCCAGTTACTGCTGAACAGTACAGCACTACAAACTGAAGCAAATAAAATGTGCACATAAGTATTCGTAAACATGAGGCTCTCACTGTAAGGCTTCTTCAAGCTTTTCTTAACTCCCATCATTCAGAAACCATGTTAAGATTTTCATTCTTTCTGCCCAGCATGACTTTGGGCTGCTGTTGTGCTCCACGTCTCTACAGACTCCACCCATGTCAGTGACGATGCTGGTTTCGTATTGACCACAGTGAACATCTGCAACATGTTAAGGGATAAACTCACAACAACAAAAGTATTGTTATGATCCAGATCATCACTAAGTGGCAGGAAAATGTGTGTGTGTGTCATATCTTATTAGCATAACAGCTAAAAAATCAATCAGTTTTGTCTGAGGAGTAGGACCCCAATCCTCAGGTGGAAGTCAGCAGAGGTTTATAGAAGTGCCTGGGTCTGACTAAAGAAAAGCGCATTAGAGAGGACTCTTTAGGGTTTACTCAATAATGCTTGATAGAATGGACCTCACCTTTACTGAAGCCACTGGCAAAATCACTGTTGATTTCAGTGGGGTCGGGTTCTAAAAAATTATGTTTGCAAAATATTTACAGTAAGAAATATCTGGGGTAGAAATGTGTTTATACATAAAATGAAAAGTACTGCCTTTATCTGCCTATAATCAAGAATGTGGCTTCTTTTAACATGGAGTGCCTCATAATCTTGTTTCCATTATAGGTGTGTGCATATAGATTACTCACATATATTCATGTAGTGTGTAATTGTGTGTGCATCCGTGCATGTGTCCTGATATGCTTGTATATTTTCAATCTCCAACTGTCTATTGATTACAGCTATTACAGCAATATTATTATAGATATATAGTCAGCTATATAACAGGGCCGCAGGTTTAATTGAAATGAACATGGGAAGAATTTCAAATTGCTAATGAAAATTGCCTTTTTACTGCCAGCTATATTCCCACGGTTGTCACAGGCTGGAGACATCGTCAGAGCTGTGCTGGTTCTGCTTAATGGTGGAGCAAACCCAATTTAACCGGGGGTCCATTTCCAAATAACTTCCTCAGACTCTTGAAAAAGGAAAGTAAATGACTGACAGTTCTTGAGCCCAGAAAATACCCTTAAATTGACAAATTTCACATATTAGTCTTTTTGCAACAAAAGAGAACTGTAAGCCATGAAATTATTTCAGCGAGAAGATGTTGTATAGCTCCATCCATGGCTGCTTAAGCATCCATGAACTATTCCATTATAAGATCACCAGGTGGCTATTGCCTTTCTCTCCCATTCAGGCTTTACCAATATTCCCACTCCCATCTGTGATAAACTTAATAGGACCATTCAGCAATGGAGAAAACATGAGAGGTGTTCATCATAGCTGAAGGCTTTCTCAGACAATTATTCCTTAGATGTTTGAGTAAATGAAAAGCTATTTTTGTGATTAGAAAGGGTAGAATGTGTTGCAGTTTCTGAGGCCATTTTATTGGCATAGCTTTTGGAATCTGTAACAAATATTTATCCTTTCCTGTGAATGTTGTACCTACAGTCACTGAAGTAACGCTCTTAATATGTTTCTCTCCACTCTATTTTTCAAGTACGTGGTTACACTTCTAAGAGTGCTTGTTAGATAAAAAATAATATGTATGAATACTTATTATAGATCTTGTCATATGTCTACTTTAGATGAAATATTTATAACTTACGCACTGTATAAATGTATAAAAACATAAGTTTTCAACAGAACTTAGGACAGTTTATTGCTTGTATTCATCAGGTGTAAGTGTATTCATAAGTATCTGGATGTATACTTACAGCCATAAATAGCAATGCTCTGAAACAACGGCAGGGTAGGTTCTCAAGTATGTCAGTCTCTGAATAACGGCTTTTAACCTGTCACTTCACAGCTTTTCATCTGTTTGCATTTTCTATGCTCAAAATAGTTGATAATGATGCTGGAGTTGGGATATCTCAGGTAATCACTCACATTTCAACCCATAACTACAACTTTTTCTTTCCTGGTAATGTGTTTTCTATGTAAGTGCTTTCATTTCTAAGACAATTTAGCAAAATTCTGAAAGTAAGGAATGAAATTTCACAAAGAGGAGCAGGTAGTTTCCTGTGTTACACCTAAGTATCTTTTAGAAAATCAGGTTTTTTGTTTCACTTACGTCTAAGTATAGAGAAATAAAATGTGGGCTTCTGCTTCCCATCTTCTCCACTCACCTTTATGTCCTTATTCTATATTTTAAGTGGTTATAGAAAGATGAAATGTGCACTTCTGCTTCCCATCTCCTGCAGTTGTCCTTGAAACTTATTTTACGTTTTAAGTGGATCCAGAATTGTTTCCTTTGAAGTCATTTTCAGTTACAGACTCTTCCTCCACACAGCAGGAAATACCATCTTTCTTTGAAAATACATAGTGGCCACTGGATCCTGACATATCTGTTCTAGTCAACAGGAAATAGACATTTTAGCGTAGTTGGTTTTTTAGTGGGCTGCACCTAATTGAATTTAGTGTCACAGCTCCTACAAAATAGAGAGGCCCCCAGCCAGAGGCTCAGTCAATGTTTGATACACATTGATTATGGTAGACACTTTAAAAAGACAAACTATGCACATTTACAGCTGTTAAGATGGTAAAGAAAGACACAATCAAGCATGAAAATGTTCAGTTGATTTTATTTCATGTCCTTATTAATTTGCATTTTCCATCACCTAGGGCGTTAGATTATCTAATGAAATTATTTTGTTGGAGTAATTTAGGGTGGTAGGGAAGGTTTGAAGTTATTTCTTGAGGACTCGATTAATTAAAAAAGAGTTTCAAATGCAAGTGTAATCCATTGTCATGTGTGAGCTAAGCATGTTACTCTCTGCCCGATTCAAGTAGTGTAACAGTTCTTCTGGCAAGAGGAAGGAGGGAGTTCTGGAGACTGCTGGTCTGCAGTCTTGGGGGCATCTGTCTGACATCTCTTCCCTTGCAGAAGGTCTGCTGGTTGGAATGCCTCCCCAACATATTTGGTAAATAGTTTGATCCCTCACAATTTAGGTATCTGGATCTTCTACACTCCTCCAAGGGTGCAGATTCTCCAAGGAGTCAGTGATCATTGTTTTAACTGAATCCGTGCTCTCTGAGGGAAAAGGACCAGATGTTTCTCATTCTACCTTGCTTTATGTTAGGTAAAGACAAGTTTTAAAATAACACAAAACAAGGGTTTTATATATAAAAAAAATTTAAAGAACCATAAAGGATCAAATCAAGACCCATTTAGCCTAAGTAGTATTTGAGGGTCCATACTTTATAAATAAAAGTAACTTGATTTTTTGGGTTTGTTTCATTTTGATGTAACACTGGGGCTATGTATTTCCCCAAATATTGTTGGAAAATAAAATGGAAAGAAAACTAGAACACTTCAATATTTTTGGAGTATTTTATTCAGCAAGAAACCAAAATCAAACTGTGTCAGGTGGTGTGGGAATGATTTTTCTCATTCCTAGCTCTGTTCAGAAAACAGCAAAAATCAGTTATTCACCAAGATGTGCTGAGAATCAGTTGATCTGGTTGCTCTTTTTTCTTCCTCAGTGTAGAAACAGTCTCTTATTATAGTCACTGCTCTGCATATTGACTTCCAGCTATCATATGGAGTCAGAATGGGATTATTTCTATACAAATAATAAATACAAATAACATTGATATTCAGGTGGTGGAACTTTACTGGTAGAAATATTAATGGAAGTGCTTAGATTCTTAGATTATAAAAGGGAGAGGAAATAAGATTTCTTGGTTAGTCTCAGTTCTGGTGGCAAACTCTTAAGTTCTGAGTTGGCACTGTGAGCTGCATATGATAAACTTTAGTATAAAAATTACAATAAAGTAAATATTTACTGAAACAAATTTGTTAAAAGAAATCTGAATTTGATTCTCAGTTGTTCATAAGTGACAGGACCTTCACAGGCATTATAATTTCCTGGACCTACTGGCTAATAAGGTTTCTTCTTCCCACCTAGCTTCAAACACATTGGAAATGAAGAGCCAGATCCTGGGTAACCCTCTTTAACAGATCTCAGAAAGCTACTATAATTGCTGTTTCCATAAGTATAATTGCGTTTCCATAAGCTCTGAAGAAAGGGCATTCATTAGCCTGCAGCTTGAAGCAAAATATTTCTTACTGTCCTTTTTGGAGGGTTCATCCTTGTAAAGCAGACAATGTCTGTTGCATGTTTTTCTGCTACCCAGAATACTGTTTATGGTCTTTGCATATGGGAACAGTTTACTCTGATAAGATTTTACTTTTTTATTCAAAATTACAGGCAATAAGAAGTGAGATCCTGTTGTTATAATAATCTGGGTAGCATCAGACCTCTGTACCTGATGGAAGTCAATGTGGCCTTCAGACTGATATACAGATCTGAGTAATGGCTTTATAACATTTTCCCATCATTTTATGTCACTAACTGTAAACAGAACGTAGCAATTAAAGTCATGGTTAATTCTGTTCAGTTGCTCCAGTCTCTTCTTACTGTTAAAAAGAGATGCTCACTTTTGAGTGATGATAGAATTACATTTAGCAATACAGCCTGGATCTGCTAAATCAATGTAATCATCGGCTATGTTCCCTTTGCACGTTCAAATGCTAACAGGGTAGATTCGCTACAAAGAAAGTGTGGATTAGTCATCCAAGAATCCAAAGATATTTTTCTGCATCCCTATCTGTTAATATATTCTACATTCCCCTTTTCTGTCTGCAGAGCATAATTTATCAGCGCTCAAAAATTTCACTAGCAGAGTATTTGAAAACTGTACAAGCAGGGAAGAAAATGGAACGGTCTGTTGCTAATGTAGGGGGCCACTAATTAAGATTTATCTCAATATGGAGACTGTAAACAGAGACAAGATCATTGATTAAAAAGGCATTGCATTTGCAGAACACTGAGTTCCCATTTTGCAGACACTCAGATCTTTGTCATAAATTACATGGTTCACAAAAAGTACAGGGAAGATTGTGCTGGACTGGAGACTTTCCCATCCCAGGCGAGTGCCATTTGCTTTCTCTCCTTCTGGCCCCAGGAATCTGCCACTGTTTTCTTGGCAGTGGTCCAACCCCAGGAGAAATGGGTGAGGGGCTCCAGAGTAGCCTAGGCCTTTACCTCTATACTGATGACAAAGCCACTCTTCTGGGAGGTGAGAAATACGAGTTTGAATCCCTTCCCTATGTCCCTGTTTCCACTTTTCCTCCATTTACCTTCTTTATGACTCCTGGAGACCCACAGATACCACATTGATCAAGCTCTTTAAAGAAATGTGCATGCTAGGGACAGAACAATGCCAGCGTCCACCTTTGGGTCTTTCCATGGGTGATGTTTTGTCTGTGTTTGACTCCTGCATTATTTGTTCTTCAGGGCAGGTCTTGTCCTTCATTTTTGTGCTGTGTACATTGTTGGCCATTTAACAAAGATTTCACAAAGAGAAGATATTTTACAGTGTTGTCGTGTGTCTAAAAAAAATTAGCATCCAAAAGAAACTTTGAGATCCTTTGTTCTGCTTTTGTCATCAGAAAGAGACTGGGAAAATGGCAACTTTTTTTGAATAAGTCTGTTTCTTCTGTAGATTTTGAATGGCCTAATTTTTCACCACTTTTAATTGGTGCATTAATTTACATTTTCTTTGGCACTATGGGCTTCAGAGTCATGGAGTAACCATCCCTCCAGATCCATGTTTGAATACTGAGAGGTGCTATTAAGTAAACAGTGTTCACCCCTTTGGTTTTACAGCTTTAACGGCATTAGCTCATTTCTTTTCCAATGTGATATTACTCGTGAACTAAAAGTCCTCCTGTTATAAACTGATGAATGAAGCATTTACATGTGATGGGCCAATAGGATTGGAATCAAGTGAAAGAAAAGAGCAAATCAAAGTCCAACCAACAATATTTGCCCTTCCCCACTGGCTGCCATGAAGTGAATTTGCCTCGGGGAGGTCCTCAATCATATGCAAACTCTTTGGCCTGTAGAAACACTCCTGTTCTTCTGAAGTGTGTGCTAAGAATTTAAAAAGAGATCAGCTTCTTTCCCTTCTTGTATATACTGTCTGTGAATGTGGAGTGGCAGAGACTCTGGTTGGCAGAAAGCACAATGTGTAATTTACTTTTAATCATGGGATTATGTAGATAAACAGTCTGCTGCCTAACAATGTTATTTTGTTAATCAGCTGTAATCTTAGTAGTATTAATAACTCATCTACAACCATTGTGTTACCAGACTCTCAGATGAGGGTAACAATTGTCTGCAGTGCAGTACAGCTCTGTGCATCGCGCTAACTAGGATGCCCTGGAAACTTGTGATGCATCACTTAGTGCTCATCAGTAGACTATTTATGGTGTTTGCAACTGGTGTATGTGGAGTTTACTTTATATCTCCCACATCTCCATCTTTTTCTCTTGTAAATGTGTTGCCAAGGTGTCACAGTTCATCAAAGGTGATGGGTTGAAAATAGTTGGAAGCACAGTACAGCTCCTGGAGCTCTCCTGCCTAGGCATTGTCTCCATTGCTCAAAGCACGCAAGGGCTTGCTGCTTCTGTCCTTTTTCCATGAGACAAATACTGCTTTGATTTTAAGGTAGCCAGTACTCAACTGCGTCTTTTCCAGAAATTTCTTCAATAAAATTTCCTTATAAATTAAAACGTAATTGGCTTTCCTGTCACTCTTTCAGGTCTACAGCACAGGTTTGTTACTCACGAGGTAGTGTGTTTGTGTGAGGGAGAAATCTTAATGGTAAGCTACGATTAACATCATTCTATGAGATTCCACTTACAGAATTTTCATCCTGTAAACAGGACCATTCTCATGACCTCAGGCTCCCATGGATTTCTCTTGATAACACCATCTAATCGGATTTAGGGTTTAATTAAACAGCTGTCACTTTGCTTCCTCATTCTGCTGCAATTTAATGTTGAATTAGTTCCTAAATTAGTCATGGCTGAATGCTTGCCTTCTTACAATTGAGAGGTTGGATGAACATAAGGTTTGCTCTTCAGCTAAATTCAAGCAACTAAGGCTTATATTCTGTATTTTTGCTCTTTGCACAGAGCTTCCACTGACATAAGTGGAAGTTCCCTAACTGAAACAGGGATGGAATAAAATGTGAGATTCCTGCAGAGTCAACCATAGTGTTACCTAACTTCAAATGACCAAATGTGAGCACACATGAGCACACAGAGCTTCTTCTCCGCTCTGGCTGGAATACATAAGCTTTTTGGATGTTATTTTCCCTTTCTAAAACTGTAGTGATTTTTCTGAATATCAATTCTGCTGAGGTTTCTGTGAAGTAGCATGATGAGTGCAGCTGTGGAAGAAAATGTTTAGACAAGTCCTACTGCTTGTGGACTTTATCCAAATTAACCCTGATGCAACCAAGACCAAGAGTAACAAAAGTTTATGGTACTCTGAATCTTAACATTGGCTCCAACGAGGAAAGCTCAGAGATTTCCTGTAGAGCGGTGATGCTTGCATCAAATTCTGTGTAGTCGTCTCCCTGAACTCAGGTCTCAGTGTGATATAATCTAGTGTCTGACTCCCTGCCTGACTCCAATCTCACCATTTTTCTTTGAAATGCCAATTAATTCTTTTCCTGATCTACTCAAATGTAGTATCAAGATTTGTAACTGTGGTAACGTGGTACAGGTACACACAGAGGAGTTCCAAACCATTAGGATGATATTACTCCCCAGTTCTAGCCTGTGGGCTCCTTGATAAAATCTTCCTTTTTTTTTTTTTCCCAAATCAAGAATGCATGCGAATGAATGGGAGTACCTCTTGATCCTAACTAGTTGCACTTGAGTCACAGCTTATCAAGTGCTTACCTATAAAGAGGAGCGAAAGCCACCTAGCCCTCTTACTTTGTTTATCTGAGGAAGGTGGATGAATGGTAAAAGTTGTGTAGAGGAGGTACGATTCTGTGTCCTTTTTGCAGAGTATGATGGTTCATAGAATCATAGAATTGGTGTTTGGAAGAGACCTTTAAGATCATCAAGTCCAACTGTTAACCTACCGTTATTACTAAACCATGTTTCCTCAGTGGTAGCTCTACCTGTCTTCTAATTACCTCCAGGGATGTTGACTCAACCATTTCCCTGGGCAGCCTGTTCCAGTGCTTGATAACCCTTTCAGTGAAGAAATTTTAGATTGGATAATATCCAGTCATCTAAACCTCCCCTGGCACAACCTGAGGCCATTTCCTCTTATCCTATTGCCTGTTACTTGGGAAAAGAGACCAACCCTCACCTCGCTACAACCTCCTTTCAGGTAGTTGTAGAGAGCGATAAGGTCTCCCCTGAGCCTTTTTCTCTCCAGGCTGAACAACCCTAGTTCCCTCAGCTAATCCTGATAAAGCTTGTTCAGGCCCTTTGCAAAAAGTTGGGTTTTTGAGCAAGCAAGTGCAGTGCTGATTTGAGTTAGACTAGCAGACATACTGCATGGGCTGGGAAAGAGCAGATGTTTTGTTAGTAGATAAGGAAAAGGCTGTGGTGAGTAAAGGCATTTACTTTGTTCTGTTTACAAGAGCTAGCTTGAAGTTAAAACGTATCAATACATTAAAAAAGTAATTTCTTACACACATGATTCAATTATTTGCTTTTGAGTATCTCTTCTGATTTGAGCCTTATATCTAACCTCTAGAGTCTTCCTCTAACCATTATAAGAGCAAGAAAAAAATGTTCCTTAATGCTACTGTTTGTTAATTAAATATATTTAAATAGTAATGATTTCCTTAATAAGCTGAATTCATTGAAGGGATGCCCTGGTAACAGGAAAGAACCATCCTAATTGGGAGTTTGTAGGTGATTCTTCCACAAGAAAACCAAATCTTTCTCTGCAGTGTCAGTCAGACGTTGTTGGGATTTGGTCATTGTGCTGTGAGGACACTTTGAGGCTTACAAAGATGTTCAGAGCTCGAGTCTCCCTTCTGTGTACATGAGAATTATATGTGCAGTTCTCCATTTCAACTTTGGAAATGACAACCCTTGCTTTTTTAGAGATTGTAATACACTTACAGAATTTTCTTTCCAACCTGGATGTTGATGTTTACATGTAACATCCTTTTCCTGCTTTTTCAATTTACTTTATGCTACTTTCCCCATTTTTGAATTTATTTGGAACAAGTCCAAACATTGCTATCTGATGCTTTCAGGTTTTTGCCGCACAAAATAAATTTGATTTTAAAACTTTAGTTGCTGCCTGCACAGAAAGTAGATTAGTTCTTTGGAGGGATTTTAAAAATTAAAGAATGTGGAAATGGCCAAGATATTGTGATTTTGAAAAGCGCCTACATTTTAAGTGAGTTCTTAGTCTCTCTAAAGGTTTCTTAGTAATCTTGTTTGTGTACTCCCAAATTAGCTTGCAAACAGGATAGCACATTGCATTTAAGAATAAAACATAAAAATCATCACCTATACCAGCTATTGTATTTCATATTCTGATGTGAGAGCAATTGTTTTCTTAATGTTGCTTGACATAATCTTAAAGATTCAACTACTGTTTTTGCTTATCCATGGGTAATCAAGGGTATTAGAGGAGGTGGCAGAATGCAAGGAAAACAGGTTTGGGTGCTGAATCAGAGCCCCGTTGTCTGTGGTGCATGTTCAGAATGCTCAGTATTGCAGAACAAACAGAGAGACAGAGTTCTATTTCGGCTGCTTTTATGAGTTTCAGTTCAGCTTTTGAGGAGTCTTGGACCATGGATCCTTTCATACATTATTTACAATTTCTGCCTAACAGCTTGTGTACGGCTCCAGACAATGGGTCAATTCTCTGTTACATTAAAGCCTTTGGGTTTATTGCAGCAATATAAAGGAAACACACAGGAGGCAGAAGTTGTGCCATAAGGCTATTCCATATACAGGGATATGGAATTCTATTTTAGTTCTAAACAAAAAGACAATAAAATAAAGGCTTGGTTCTTTGGTCTTTTTTTTTTTTTAATATCACAGTTGAATACAAAGGGCACTTCCAGTCAGAGTGAGGGAAGTGGCAGATTTTGAAACTGCTTTTAACATAGTGTGTAATACATTAATTGCTTATACTTCAGTATTTCTTACTCTGTGTAATACCAATGATTTATGAGTGCTTTCAGTGGAGATGGAATAATGAAGGTTTCCATCACTGCTCAGTGCAGTAGCTGGGTGACAACCAGTTGCTTCCCAAGGCTAAGGATATCTAATGATTATAGTGGTACTAGCTGTGAAGCCATTAGATAATATATACAATATGTTTCTATCTCCTTTGTACACATCATGAATTTGACATTCCTGAAGTTCATATTGGACTACAGAGAAGGGATATAAAATTTCAATAGCCCTTTATCATGACCAATGAGGCCTTTTACAATTTTCGGGCCAGATGTATCTCTGAAGTAATTAATCAAAATAAATTCATTCAGATGCACACTGCTTCCTTTAATGAAACCATTAGCAAAGGGCAGAAGATTGAGGTTTCTAATTGCTGGTCATGTGCCAGTAGGCAAATTTTCTGTCTTCTCTCCAGAAAGGTCTTGGGAAATTTCAAAAGGTTTTTCAACTTTTGTAATAATGGCTTTATATCAAGGCCACTTAGAATTCAGATACACCAATAATGACCTATTGGAAAGAGGGAAACAGAAGTGACAGATTATTACTTAACAATTGGTACATCCGTTCTGCTCTATATAGTGCAGAAAGCAGGAATATCAGTCACAATTTCCTGTCAGGCTTTTCTATTTTCTTTTTTATTTTATTTTTATTTTTTTCTATTTTATTTCTCTTTTGTCCAGTGAAGAAGGATCATATTATTTGGGATGGGTGAAGCAGAATAGGGTTATTTCAAGTATAAGATGTATAGATATTGTGTTATCATTCAATTTTGAAAAAGTGGAGACTACTAAAATACAGGATTGGAGGGAACCACAGGAGGTCATCTGCTCCCTTTGCTCGTCTACCTGACTCAAAGAACCTATGTTGTTTCTGAATGATGCATAACCTGTTCTTCAAAGATCTTTTAGGCTAGACTGTGCTTTTGCTTCTGCCCCAGACAACCTATTCCATCTATTCTATATCATTATTTTTGTAATAAAAATTGCCTTAATGTCAAACAGACCTTCCTTATGGTTTAAGTCCATTACCTCCGTCCCTGTCGTTGACCATGGGAAATACTTTATTTTTCCTCATTTTTGGAAGACTTTTATGTGTATGGAGACAGTAATCATCTTTCCCCATAATCTTTTTAGGCTAACCAATCCCAGTTCTTTCAGCCATTCCTCATCGATCTTATTTTCTAATCTTTGATTTATTCTCTTTTTTTTTTTTCTTTTCACTTGAAAAAGTTTTTCTTAGCAGCATAGCTCTCAAAATCAGACATAGTCCTTTAGCTGAGGCCTTGCTAGTGCTCAGTAGGAATACCTCACATCTTACAGGTGATACTTCTCTTTATGCAGTTTACTGTGGGAGGGTTCTTTGGTTGGTTTGGTTTTGTTTTTCAATCACAATAACACGCATTGCTGATTTATGTTCAGTTTGTGATCTGCTATAGTCTCCAAATGCTTTTCTAAGAGCAGCTTATCCTGTTGAATCTTTTCTATCCTATATTTATAGGATTAGTTGTTCCTACAGAAAAATAGCAATTGTCATTTAACTTTATTGCATCCCAATTTTTTAAACCCTATCTCCAATACCACATTTTAATCCTGTCCTCTAGCGTTGTGGCGGTGCCGTGGTGTGGTCTCAGAGCTCAGCTGCAGCCCTGGCTGGTGGTGCAGCAAACATGGTTTAGCACGATTCTTCTGGCAGCCTCACCAGCGCCCGGGGTGATGCCAGAGCAGACCAAGCAGCTGGTCTTTTCCTGGTGCTATGCAGGGCTGGGGAATCAGGAACACAGGATCCTCGTGCAGGTCAGAGTGCCTCTGGTTTTGTCTCCTGGGCTTCCCACTTCTCTTCTATTTTTCCTAATATTTGACTTCACGTTGAGGCTGAGTACTCAACGCTGCAGGCATGAACAAGGCTGTGCTGGAGGAAGTTTTAGTGTCTCCCAGGCAGTTTGTTGCAAGTTTAACCTGATGATGGATTTACTCTGCTGCTTGTGGCACAGAAGTTTCACCTCATTGCGTAATCAGGTCTTTGGTTTATGTTCTTAGCAGTCATGCAGGGCTTATTTCTTTGTTTATTTTGTGTATATATGATTTTCTGATTTGTCTTTAACTTCATAAGTTACCATTAAATACAAGTATGGGTAAATCCCCAAGCCTCAGAGTATGTTTTGTATTTGAAACTCGTTGCTCTATGGGATTTCTCTTCCTCTGAATCTGTCCCTTTAAATTAGATTTCTCTATCGGTAATACATATCAGTTGCTAAGGAAAAACTGAATCTGAGTAGAATTATTTCAAAGCAGAGCTGAGATAGCCTGAAAAGATGTCCTGTCATTTCCATAAACTCTTTTGCTGCTCCTTTGCCCTGGAGTCCTTAGTTCGCAGTGTTTAACACGGAGAGTCACAAAAAAATAAGGCTTTAAGGGATCAAGGCAAAAGATTAATTTCAAAGGACATGCAGCACTTGCAGTAGCCAAATACCCAGCAGAAAATATGTTGAACTTGCTTTTTGGTGAACCTGTGTGGGTTATTTAATGTTTGTTGCTTTGACAGTCTGCAGACAGAGGAATGGTTGGGTTTGTTACTGAGGGTTTTTCACAAATGAGATCTGCTCCTTTGCATCTGTTTCTGGACTTATCAAAATGCCAGTACATGGAAATAAATACTTCTGGAACAAAATTTTCAAGTTTGGATGACAGAAGTTAAGCTCCAAAAGCCATGCAATTCAATGCAGTGCTCAAAAATGCCAGTTACCCGGCAGAATTTGTATGGGGAACAGCTGGGGGTGGTGTCTGCCTTTGAAAGTCAGGACTTCCTGAGAATAGCCTTAGATTTCCTAATAACATTATTTATAAATCTGGCAATGATTTACCATGTTTAGGTAGCTTTGTTTTCATATATGCCATAGGAATTATCTAGGGTTCTTACTTTTCTATAACAGTCAACATTCGTTTTTTAGCAGTTTTGTTTGATGGGATCTCTTATGAGAGCTGTAGGAGAACCTGAGAAATAACAACTTGGAAGATGAAAAGAAAATCTGACCTAGATTTCAAGCTCACTAAATCTGAATTGAAAGCAGTAGCAACAGTATCAGTGCCCTGTTTTGCTGCTGTTGACATCAGTGGCCTCAGTCCTCATGACTTTGGTAATAAGGATTCAGCTGAATATTTTATTCACTATATAGAACTCAAAGTTGAAAATTTGGGGAAAACTTCAAACTGCATGGGAATCTTGGGAATACAGCAATACTGAAATGGTTCAGGAGTTAGAAGAGTTAGCTTGGTCAATAGTGCATTGAAAAGCTTTTATATGCCACAACCCAAGTTCAAACTTCAAATTTCCTTGTTATTTTCCCTGAGGTTAATAGAATCACTAACTCCTTCTGGATTCTTTACATTGCTTCATTGGCCTTATCAAAGGAAATTAAATAATCTTGAAACAGTTCCAGATACAAAGTTCACAGAGAGGCCCCGTCCTTGCAATGGGCTAAGACTCAAAGAACAGTATTTTTACTTTTGAGGCTCTTATATCCTGCCCCAAACGCTGCAAATCAAATCCAATTTAGTAAAAACTCTGAACTTGTGTTTTGAAAGGTAAATAATAGGAAAAGCTCCATATACTGAGAAAGTGGAAGCTAGCTGTGATGTATGCCTGCCTGGACTGAATTTAGCTGCTAGTCATATTGCTCGGTATTCAGCAGTGTGCAATGCAGCTGACTGTGTTTATTTAGCAGCTAAAATATGATTGGGGTTTTACTGTGTTTTACCAAATTGCACCTGTTTGAAACTGAGATGAGATCGTTAGCCACTGACAGCTAATGCACCTTTCATGAGTATAAGTCCAATTGAAGAGCTGATACTTGCCTCTTGGAAATCCCTTTTGCTGTCTCTGAACAGCCCTGTGCTTTGTTTTGCGTACAGGATACGGAAATTCTGAACACTGCAATTCTCACGGGGAAAACAGTGGCGGTGCCCATCAAAGTGGTCTCCATTGAGGAGAACAGTGCTGTGACAGACATCTCGGAATCCGTTGAGTGCAAATCCTCTGATGAAGACGTCATCAAAGTAAGTTCATGCTGTGTATTAGCTTCTGAAATTTACGACTTTTTATAAACAAAATGATAATAGCCTGGGAGCAACCACTAAATCTACTGCTGCAAATTAATTGTACTAATGTTTGAAAAGCATAAGAAGGGGGATTTTTAAGGAAAGAGAGAGTTAGGTGCAACAGTAGAGTCACCCCACTGAGTTTCTGTAGAATTTCAGTGTTATCATTTTTATTTGTGTCCTAATTTGAAAATGTCCTGGTGATGTCACCTCAAGTCCTCTGGGCACAGAGTTCATTCACTGCAAAAACAGCTCTGCTATTAGTACTGCCTCTCCAGATGTTTCTTATCACCTTTCCAGCTGTGATTATCACCTCACAGCTGCATCAGTGGAATGGATTGGATGAGTGTTCCCCAGCAACTGCAATGCAAAGTCATCCTGGTCGACTTCACATTCTGCTGAGAGCTGTTTTGAATTAACAACTTGATGTTGCACAGAAGCAGCTAGAAAGCATTGACATGACTGGTTCATCAGTTTAGCACCAGCAGTGTAATGTCGCACAGTAACAAACACCAGCGGGGTAGTATTGTCTTAAGGCAACACAGCTCTTTCTGCTGTGAATATGTAGTGGAAGCCCTGAAGACCATTCACAGCTGTGCAGGGAGTCAGGAAAAGAAAATGCTCTGTATGAATCCCGTTGCACTTTCCACACGGGACATTCATGGTGCATGGTCTTTGAGCAAGGGTGATTTTTCCCTTGGTCCATAAGCTCTTTTGAATAGGGGTTTTATTATATTATGTGTTTTTTACAGCATATTGCACAGTGGGCTTTGTTATGGTACGCTTTACGTGTCTTTAATATGCAATCAGCTCTCTTGGATGTATGGTATACAAATAGTAATCCCGCAGCTTTATGTATTACAGTCAGTTCAGTTTGTAGGTTCATGGAAAGCAATAAAACTCCTGTGAACTTGCAGGATACAACAGTTTGTAGCACTATTGCAGAATTTATGTAAAAGCATTTATTATACCAGTAAGCAAGTAGGTAGGAAAAATAGTCATACTTTGAACTAATGAAATAATTATAGAAGACTTTTAGAGAAAGCTTTCTGCTTTCACTGGATTCTTCAGAGTCAAACAGATCTCTCCAGTTTGCTGGAGTTTGAAGTGCTCCCATATATCAAATGCTTTACAGCATTTTAAATCTCAAAGAATTCCTGTTAACATTTTTCCTAAGGTAGCAACCCAACTACAAATCAAAGTAAAAGCTGGGATTTAATTAAGGGATCATCCTGATTGTAACCCTTCTGGAAACCCCATTCCTAAGTAAGAAAAAATGCAAGGTGGCATTCAGAAATTGAAGAAACAAATTCAGAAAAGGATTACTCTGATCATCCAGATTAGCCGTTGTGTTTTAACAGTTTACACAATTTCACCAAATAATTCCAGCCCCATGGGGATTTCTTCTTGCCAACAGTGATAATGACCAGTGTTAATTCTCCCATTCGGAGGAAGACTCAGGTCAGGGAAAAAAATATATAATTGGTGGGCATTTGTTATGCATCACCAGACGATGCATAGAAAATGACAGCACAATGATTTCCCAAATAAAAATCCCTCTGCAAAAATGTCTTCTGTTTTTTATAGATTTGGAACATATTGATCAAGGAGAAATTAAATTCCTAAATCTTAGCAAAAAAAAAAAGAAAATAGAGTGTTCTTGCAGTAATTGTAGTGCAAGCTGAACTATTGCAGTTCTCCAACAGTTTGTTTGAAAAGAATGTTTTCTTGAAGCACTATGTCCTTTGATTAGCACTTGGGATCCTGCTGTGCTCTTCTCTTATTTTCTACAGAAATAATTTATCTCCACTAAAAGAGTTTCTTAAAATGGAGCCCATTTGCACTATCAGAACATTTTTAAGTGGCTTCTAGAAGCCTCTGTGTCTACCCACTCTGAAGTTGAAGTGAAACAAATAACTGAAGGCTACATGCAGTGTTTATTGGAATCGACTAGAGGAATTTTTCAGGTGTAATTTCTTTCTCTTCAGAAATGTTTTGAAATTGCTCAGATGAATAGAGAAACTATCTTCTGTGTATTTAGAAATATATGCAGAGTCTCTAGAGGGATGCATCTGTGACATAAGTGCTAACTGCTATAAAACATACTGCTAGTTAAAAATAAGAGTTCAGTGAAATGCTTTGAACAAAACAGTTTTATTATCTCATCATAATGGAAAAAAGAGTTTGGTGGTTTTTTTTTTAAATCTAGATTGTTCTAGTTTCCAGGAAATTTCTTTAGATGGCGAAGTGAAGTTTGGGGTTCAAGTCAAATGGACATGGTCGTGTTCGTTTTGATTTTAAAAAACACTCAACTTCAAATGGAGCACAAAGGCCTTTCATCTTTAATTCATTCTGAAATTCCCCATCAAGCTTTTATGTTAAATTCTTTGGTTAGATCATCTTCCTCTGTAAAATGCTGGTTTTGAGACCTTGTTGTGAGTAACCTTTCTGTTTCAGAAAAAAAAGTCCAGCCATCATGAATTTGATCTGCTGAGAAAAGATCACAGTATCTGCCACAAAGAACATGTGCTTGTGTTTACAGTTCATGTTCCCAAGCATCCCTGTCATAACAGAATCAAAATATATTTACAGGTGTGAAAGTCTGTAGATTAAAAACCAAAAACTAAGGAAAAAAAAAAAGAGTTGTTGATGAGAGCTATTTAATACATAGACATATTAATATCTAGAGGTTCACAGAGATATTTTTCTTTGATTTCAATTGTGGGGGATTTCTGATAACATTGGATTCAGGGAAAGATACAGAGTTAGGCTAGAAGTTGAAGATGAAGAGAGCCTATTGGCATTTGGCTTGTAACACTTAGTCATCAAATAAACAAGTGTCCATTTGTATGGTTATGTAAAGAATCTAGAGGTAATGTTTCTGCCCAGCAATTTGAATGGCCATCAGATAAAAGCTTATTTATATTTATTTTTACAAGTGCCTTCAATTTGGCTGCAATTACATTATTCTCAGTAACAGAGCCCACTGGAAATCTAAGCCAAAGATATATCTGCAAGTAACAGGTAATAGTTTCCCCAGTGATAAGCATGGTCTTGAGGCAGCTGAGTGCAGTTTGTGTTCTGTCTTAGTCTGCTGACGACTACTCCTTTTACATTTTTATTGTCTCATAGTTTCAACTCTTTACTTCCAAATTTACAGTTGATTTCATGAACTTTAAAAGTCTTCGAATGCTCTAGACCTTCACACAGTGTCCAACCTTTTAAAAGTGGACACAAAATTTATTGCTGCACTAAAAATCAAGCAACAGCCAAATTTTACTTTGCTAAGCTGGAATTTACCAATAGAATCCATATATCTGGATGCATTAATAGTAACTGCAGTTGCATGCATAGGCTCCTTTTCATCTCCTGGAAATTCAAGCGGAACGTGTCTGCTTTTGCTGGTGCTTTTGTATGGGTTGTGCAAGAACAAACACTGCTCCAGGTTCCCAGCTCACCTGGCTGCTAGAACAGATGCAGTTTCACACTGAAGAAGAGCAGAGCTTCCAGAGACTTGCAATATCTTATGACATTTCCAGATTGAAGACTCTTGGTAATGCTCATGAACTTGAGGATATTTTTTTCCATTAAAATAACTCGAGTTCAAAAATCTTCAGTGCTATGTGTATTTTAGAAGCTGCTGTAAGCATTTTTGGGTTTTTATTTTGCTTTTCTCCTTTTGCTACATGAGGGTGTGCTGTATACATGGTATTATATTCTTCTTGTATTGCTGTTCTTTATATTTAGTAAATTCAAAGCTGGCTGCTAGCATATTAACCTTGAACCATACTCTCAAGATCTTATTTACTAGTTTCTTTTTATTTTTAAATGGCATTAGTAGCTTTGAGATGTATTCAGGTAATATTAGTCCACACATGCAGCTGCTGCAGTTGTCACTGGAAACAGAAACACAGATCTTACTTTTAAGATGTCCCTCAGTAGTTGTTAATGAGCAGGGGGCTCTTGGTTTGATTGGGACTGATGAGCAGAGGATGACATTAACCACAGGTAAAGCCACTGCAGGAATGTTAGAAATTTCTGTTGGGAGCTAAAATCCAGGACAGGGTGTCACAGCTTGTCCCTTATCACAGTAGCTTGAAACAAAATCCCAGATCAAAGCAACACTGAACTGTTAGGGGCTGAAAATCTGGCTGGGGGTTTTGTGGCTGAACTCCAGCTTAATAACTAGAAAAGACTAGAACTACTGCTGGTATCAACACTTTCCAAGCAATAGTGATGGGACTTACAGACACCTGTCAAGGTTACAGATCTTGTTTAAAGGCCCAATCCATTTACGCACATGAGTAACTTTACTGTGAGTATTGCTGACACAAGGGAACATACTCATATGAAATAATCGTTTAGGATTCATAAATGTTTCAGAGATTTTGCCATTTGTGGTGGAAACAGTTTATGAAATGAAATTACTTCTTACTAAATAGACACAACTACATGTTGAAATGTCTGCTGGCCATTTGTGAATTTCTTCATATTAAAGGCCAGTCTGGATGCTGTGTAACACATGATGCAGGAACGTCTCAGTTTGCCAATAAGGAAGCTGACAGATGGACATATTCATGAGAGATAAATAAATAATTGTGTACTAATTGTAGTAATTTATTTTTTAAATTGTATATCTGGAACCATACCACAGTACCCTGTTTACTAAGGAAAAGTCATCAGCACTTCATTATTTAGATGATGCTTTGCACTGTTTACACTTTGATAGGCATAGGAACCCCTAGTTAGCAGCATCCATAGATATTTTTATCAAAAGTTGAGTTGTACATTTTCCTGACAGTAGGTTGAATGGGTTGAATGCAGTTGCAACCTGAGTGGCTGAGCTACAGGCAGCCATTAAAGAATCAAACTCTTGAGCCTCTGTCCAGTGCTTATTAAAGTGCTGAACTCATTAAAGCCATCAGCAAAACTCACCCTGAAATTTTAATGGTATGGGGACAGTCCCTCAGGCTCTTTAATGTTTTGTCATAGTACCATCATTATTCCAGAAAAAAAGTCTTAACAAAAATGAGGTCAATGGATGCCCTTTCATCCTATTGTTTAGGCGCCAAATAGAAAGATACTCTGACTCCAATCAGTGCCTCTATACGGGGGCAACATGGTCATTTGCTCTCTGAGCGAAGGGGCTGATGCCAGGGTTTGTAATTCAAAAGCAGGCTTCTGCCACTAAAGGAAATCATCCTGCCCTACCTGGAAAAGTGTGGATGTTCATGCATGAGCAAGGCTGATATTCTGTTAGTGAGAGAGCTGGTGGACTGATGTGGGATAGTGTCCTGCTGTAGCACCAGCTTCTGCAACCTGCTCTACTTACTGTAAGGGCTCAGCTGGTTCCTGGATCCCCTTGAACTTTTTAGACATTCAACCAGGAGAGAGCAAAACAGGTGCCCAGGGAATGGTGAGACGAGGACAGACGATGAGAGAAACATTGCTGTGATGGAGGAGTGTGAGGTGTTATGTTAAAGAAAGCACTAGTGCCAAAATGCATTGATCCATCAAAACCTGTATGTAGATGTATGGGAGTCAGGGGGTGACTGTCCTTAACTGGTGCACTGCAGTGTCAAAGGATATGGAGGTGCTCAAAACTGTTGAGGAGAGGCCTAAGTATCTGGTGTGTTGCTCTCCACAGAGCTAAACCAAGATCTGGTCCTTTTCCTGTTGAAACTACAGTGTTACACCATGAGCATTACAGAACTGATGTCGTAAATCTGTGCTTCTGGTCCTAAACATAGCTTGTCAATAATTGCACTTGGTTCAGTGAAACATTATAACAGATATTGCCCAAATATAAAAGTGAGGAATCTCATAAGTATCTGTCAGGGGAAAGCTGTCTGCTCAAAACAAAGCTTCCCATGGCATGTAAGGTTTCTTCCCTGTGCTTTCTTACCAGTGGCACCTGCAGGCAGATAATGATGTAGTGGGTTGTGATGA
The DNA here is from genome assembly GCA_025769975.1 of Gallinago jamesoni. Lineage (NCBI taxonomy): Eukaryota > Metazoa > Chordata > Aves > Charadriiformes > Scolopacidae > Gallinago > Gallinago jamesoni. The sequence goes on along the minus strand of JAOQGH010000005.1, from coordinate 25,847,433 downwards.
AATGTGATGCAGATGGTGATTTCAAGGAGAAGCACAGTTTTAGAAAATTTTATCCCATTAGAAAACCTGGCACATCATGGGCACGTTACATTTTCCCTCAGACCTTTCAACTCCTGCTGCACGCAGCTGGGTAAGCGTCCAAACTTGCATTGCATTTCTGCACCTCGGCATGCACACACGTTCCTCATGTGGGGCTTTATTGCAAAGCCTTCAAGACTCAGAGGATTTAGGGCTTCGTATTATGTTATTAGTGTAGGTTATAGGAGAAAATAAAAACAAGGGGCTGACTAGAAAGACCTGGTTGTTCCTACTAGCTATTTTGATTGAGGAAGAACACTAACTTCCAATATAAAGCTCCTACAGTGAATGTAATGCAATTGATTTATTGCTCATTTTTTACTTAGGTCAAATAAAACTGTATTTGGAGTTTGTTAGCCCTATGCAACTGTTGTAGAGCTGAGCATGCTGAATAATGAGTAGATGGATAAACTGGTTAAAGCAGGGCTCATTCCTAACTCAACCCTGTAAAACAAAGAGAGAAATGAAAAGTCACACCAGATAGGGTTTCCAGGAATCCGGTGTGGTCTAATAACAGACAGGCCATATTCTCTGCAGTCACTTTAATGTAATGCTCTCTTCTGTGATTTTATGGCAGTCCTGCAAGATTCAGTGACAGTATGGAGGGGTCAATCTGAACAACAGCAGCTACTGCCTGTCCTCCTCCGCTGTAATACACAGGGCAGCTACTCGTGGGGGGTTGATGCCTCTTTCAGATACATCAGCCCACACAAATTGTGGCAGTGCTCTCATTTCAAAAAAATAAGTTGTTGTGTAACCGTCTAGAAGGAGTGTAGAAAAGTTGGACTACCCCTCCTAAGGTGCCTGAGTGTTCATTTTTAGGCTTGCAAGCCTTCCCTTGGTTAGCTCCAGGATCAGAAGCTGAAAGCTCAGTCCATGTGACACTGCGCCAACACAGATACGCTGCTTTTGGGGTCTGTGCTAGGGTCTCAGCACAGGGCTATAGGGACACACACACAAGTGTGGGATCTCTGTCACATCCACTGCATGGTGCAGATACCCACAAGGTCCACCACAAATGACCTTCCTGAAGTTTATGTTTGGTAGCTGATGAACTGCAAATACAGTTCCTACTCCCCACACCCTAATATAGCCTTGGAAGCCCTCAAAAGCAGAAACTGTATGTCTTTGTGAGTCCAAACCCAGCAGCATGTTTCTCTGATGGCTCCTCTTTCTTCTTCTGATGCTATGAGTCCCTGTGATTTGTGTGAAACAGAAAAGCTTTAAAAGCAGGAAAGAAAGTCACAGCATGGAAATTCCATTGTTTTTCTGTTCTGAAGCCCTGTGACTTCCTAGGTTTTTCTTCTGGCAAATCTAATATGTTATGCATATATCTATTGCATATAGAAAGTTTGCCTCCTTGCCCTCCTCCATACTTTTCATAGTACTATGATTTACTGGGATCAATATACATCAGTAGAGTGAAAAAACTTCAGAGGAGCTTTAGAAAAATTAATCTTTACCACACGCTTCTGTCAGATGCAAATATCCGCATATAGGCCAGCAATACATGCAGCTTTCAGAGATGATGTTATATCTTTAATGTATACCACTGCTCCCCAAGCAGTCAGCCTCTGTGGAAATTGAAACTCAAAATTGACACGGTCTGAGATACTTAAATTCCACAATAAAAGTTGTAAATACCTTGCCATCACATAGTATGCAAAAATTTCAAGGGCAGCTAAAGAAACTTTTAAACCACATCTTTGCCGACTGCTTTCCCTGTCATCTCATGCCTTCACCCAGCTCACTGCCTGCGTTAGTGATGTCAGTATGGAGAACCTATACATCCCAAATGAAAAATCAAAGCGGAATGGCAATAACAGTGCCTCAAGTTCCACAGAAAGTGCTTCAAAATCAACTTCAAAGCTGCAAGATCAAGACCAGGAAAGTAAATGGGAGAAACAACATTAGTCTTGTGACAGGTATAGATATGATGGGGAGATAAAGCCGTTTTCTCCAGACCTTTCTAAGTAAGACAGTGAGAATAAACGGTTCACTCTTTTTTGCCAATAGCTGTAATTTCCACATTGTGAATTTGTATGTTTTAGATACATATTAAGTTAGAAAATGACAAGCATTGTGATGTTCTCAAATGTGCAACTACTGTCGACAGTATGTAGATGGAAATAAAAGTCCCTGCATTCACCCTGTGATCCTGCTTTGCCATGCAAGATATTTGGGGCCATATATAGTCTGGCATATCCCTAGTGAGTAGGAGCCAAACTCTCTGTTCAGCCCCATTTTCAGAAATTACTTGACTCGAAAGTGCACAAAACAAGACAGATTTTGTTTTACGTGTTAATGCTAGCTGCAGAGAGCTCCTGTGGCTCAGCGCAGCTACAGTTCAGCTTCGAAAGCTGGTCATTTGGGAGCAAATATATGCCCTCCAGTCTCAGCTGGCATTTTGTGCCCCTTTTACTCTCTCAGTTCTGTCGTAGTGAATGATATTCAGTTAGTTAAATGTATTGCTTCTGCTCTGCAAAGCTGCCAGTAAAATCTTTGTAATGAGATTAGATAATGTACAGCCTTTTCCCTAAGAAATGCTCTCTAGCTTTGGGGGTTTTCTACTTAGTTTTGCTAATCTGGCTGCTGATACTGAACATGCAGACCCTTCTCAGCAGAGAGAGTCCAAATTGCTTCTAAACTGTGGCCCTGATTTTACAGAGTTCTCCTCTACTTTGATGCTCTGGGCTTGATCCCCATGTTATTAGTGTGGGTTGCTGGGAACTTTGCCTGAGGACTGATCGCAGGGATTGAAACCGCATTTGGAATGTGGCGGCTGTTTACAAGCACAAAACAACACCAACGCACAAACCCTGTTATCCATCAAAAGCTGCAGACAGTTCATTCTAAGAGAGGCAAAATGAGGCTTAAATCAGGTATTAAAGTGTAATACCTGCCCTGCCCCCTCATCACTGCTTCCAGACTGGGAGTAATTATTCCTCAACTACTTCAAGAAACACATCCATTCTTTGTCTTTTGGTGGGCTGTAGGTAAAACCACCTCTCAGGGTTATTCTTGCATGTAATGTGAAAAAATCAAGCCTTTCATTTATTAAGATGACAGTCTTACCAATGGTAAGTCTGTGTTACTGTATTTACCTTTGTGCTCGCCCTGTGAGGGGAGCTTTTGGCTTCACTTTCCGAGTCACTGAACACAGTAATCAGTGGGAACAAGGGGTGGCTCTGGCAAGTCAAGTTACACTAGCAATTAGCAACTCCTATAATGGATGCTTCCATTTTAAAGGCTGCTCTAATGGTGTCACAAAGCTGTAAATATCATTCCACAGATCATGGAAGAACTCAAGGCTGAAGCTTTAACTCTTATCACATTTAAATGGTTTAACATGAAAAAATGAATGGTATGTGCCTTGAGACAGCTTCCGTTTTCCAGTAGTAGGTTTTTGATTATTCAGGAATATGCGGCCAGGCATTGAAATCCTTCTTATGAAGCAGTTACCATCACCTAATGTTCATGTAGTATAGGATTTCCTTTATATATAAAACCATACTGTTTAATTGGAATCAAGGCTAGAGAACTATATAGAGTCATTCTCAAAACCACTAGAATTTAATAGAAGATAATTCCCTTGCTACAGAGGATGATGTTAAAAAAGTATCTTTGAAGAAATTCTATAGCAAGGACATAGATATTACAAAATTCTAAAGGATTATCCAAAAAGGTTTGTGGAACTATTGTCACTGTCTAATATTTTCTATATGATAGTATATGTGTCAGTATATTCAATGGATAAGTCATTCTGGTGCTCTGTATTCCTTAGTGGAATGAATGACTTTGTTCACAAGGCGTAACCTGCATGAGCTTCAATTGCCCTTCTGATATGTAAGAGTGATGGTACTGAGCTGAAATACAAGGAGTATCAAATATTTAGAAAGTGCTGAGCATCACTATTCTTTACTAATTATCCTGTATTTTTTTCAGTGAAATTGAGATTCCTTTAACAGATACTAGAAAAATCTTTTTGCTTATACAAGTGCTTTCATAAATATTTAAACATTTATGTAACCTTTGAATATTTTAGCAACATTTACATTAGTATAACAGAAATGGGTAAATGAGTTTATACACCAAAATACAAGATGCTGAACCTGATGAATACAAGCAGGACATCTACCATTATTGTTATCTCCTCATTTCTGTTCAGTCTTAAAGATCTGAGACTTTTTAAACCTCGGGGTATATAATTAGGGATTCTTCCTAGAAAATGTCTGACAAATTTGCAGTGTTCATAAACTTGACAGGATTGCCATATTAAAAACTAATCTTTTTGTCCTTCAGAACTGTCCTTCAGAGACCTGTTGGTGTGAGCTGATGTCTCCAGAGGTGGAAAACCAACAGGGGAATAAGGAAGCTTAAACTAGACTCAGAGAGTGGGCACCACTTATTTATTTTTAGGTCTTATAGTCATTTTTTCCACTGCTGTGCACAACAGATATGAAACGGAACAGACAATTTTTTGAGTTCACCATCTTTTGAAAGACAGCTTTAGCTTACATTTGACATGAAATTTGTCTTTTGTAAACTATCTGCCTCTGCCAGTAATTGAATGAAGATTTTGCAGGAATCTGTAGCTGAATCTAACCCAGCAAAACAGGAGTATTCTTACAGAAGTGTCAACAGCCCCTTTATGGCTGGAGAGTCCATTGCAGTACATTGTCACATCCTTCATAGGGACTTGAAGCAGCTCATGCTCCCTTCTTGCAGTTCTGCAATACAGAGGTCAAGGTGGGATCAAGACCTTAATCTGAAAGGAGCAGGTAAAGAAGATGCAGAGGATTTGCATTTGACTGGTAATGGTACTAGGAATCTCCTTAATATTCACTGCAGGTACTGTTCATTACCAGGTGGAAAGGTACATTCACTCCCCAGATCACAAAGTCACACAGTGCCATAGGTGGTGATTCAGGACTGACTCTCTCTTGATTTCCAGGTGGTAGTTTTCTCTGTCAGCTCAATAAAATGTGATTTGTTCCATAGAGAATCTATCCAAGTCATTTGGAAAGGCAGTGGCCTCTGTTACAAAGAGGCACAAAAATAATGCCAGAAAGGAGAAAGACAAAGAAGAAATCTCTAGTGAATTGTGCTTAGCCCTGCCTTTTGCTGTCTAGCTTCTTATTTTAGTTTTAATCTGGAGAGAGAAGTTAGAAAAATAGAAAAAAAAAAAGTGGGGAAGTAGCTGAATGCAGCTTAATAATGAAAGAAACTGCTGAAGTAGCATCAGAAAGCTCTTTAAAATGGAAAACTTCTTGCTGATCTGCTACGCAGAATGGGAAAAAAAAACAGTCACTTAAAGGTGGTGGCTAAGCACGCTTCCCCTTCATCCTCTCTTACTTCTGATTCCAAAGATAAAAAGTACTTTCAGGGGCAAAATGCTTTCATAGTAAAAGCATAAATACTACAGGAGATGAGAGACAGAGGACTGTGCACAGAGTCTCCAGCCTCTATTAGAAACTTCCTTAGGGTCCTGTGGACAGGGCTCACAGATGAGATCCAGTCATCGTACTGTTCAGTGAACTTCCAGGAGCATTGCAAACCCTGGAGGGAAACAGAGAGATACTTTTATCTGTGAAAAATGCTTAAACAAATATACTCTTTTAATTAAAAATAATTTGAATTCTGATATGATCCAGTTTAATTTATTACTCTGTTTCTTCTCCTTTCCATTCTTCCTCTGTGATTCTATGCAACAGTGTTTTAGGTTGTCCATGCCAGTCTTGTGTTTCCATCCCTCTTAACCCCATATGTGAAAAGATCAAAACAGTTTTACCAAGTCTACTTTGAATAACTCTAAAAAGAAGTTCACTGTGGTATTATTTCCATCTGAGTTAATCTGAGCTAAGGGGGTCTGTTATTGCACCGTATAACCCCTACCCTTTTTTGTGAGAGGTGTCTTAGCAAATCAGACCTTACACATGGCTTGCTGATGTTGTAAACTGTAGCAGAATCAGTACATCTGGATTTGTTCTCAGAGGCTGAGAAATCCTTTTTATTTATTTTTTAAGTGACACTGTGTGAGACAAGGGCAAGGAAAGCAAGCCCACTTGCTCTCATTCTGCTTAGCCTGCTATAGCCAAGCTTAGCTGAGGTGTGTTGCTTACAGAAGCTGTAGACTATGGAATAGCTTTAATTCAATGTTTCTTGAAAAGGATCCTTAATCCTGTACATAAGGAAAGCACAAGCATATTGTGAATTAGACACAGAGATACTGTTCCCTTCTCCCTTTCATCTCCTGTGTAGCGCTAGATGGGAAGTCTGTTGCCTTTCTTTGTCAAAAACAATCAATGTTGTTTCAAGAATGGATACCTGAAAGCACAATAGTTAAAATGCATCCAGTAATACAATCCAGTGTAACTTTGCTCCTCCTGTACTCTCCACGTGCTCTTTATCAAAAATACAGGAACAGAAGAAAGAGCATGTGTAAGGACATTAGCAATGCTTGTACTTTGTGAAAAGAGTAATGTTTTTCTCAATGCAGCTCATAAAGATCCGCCACTATTGCTGATGTATGTCCAGTAATAAATATTATCCTGTAGCAATTTTAAAGGCTGTGTGGTAGCTACAACAGCCACCTCCTTAGGATGCTGTATATATTTGTTTAGCCATTTGTTTGTTGCATACCCATGAAGGCATATAGCAGTTTTACAAATACAGATGGAGATTGGATCTCAGCCCAGAACCATTTAGGAATTGCAGTTTTGCTACTATTGTTATTGTGTTTTTTCCTTCGCAGTCCCATTTGTTCTGCTACTGACAACATTGGGCTTTGGATAATATTAAATCGTACATCTAGACTAGACTTGGTCAGTCTGAAGCTGAGTATGTTATCAGAAATCTTTTATCAGCACATGCGTGTGGTTTACTCTGTGCATAAACAAGCAGCTTGTACAACTAAGAAAGTTCATTCATTTGTCTTTGAGATCAAGTCCATAGAAATTAAGAGGATGGAACCAGTTTCAGGATGGCAATGGCTGCTCCTCCAAGCAGAATTAAATCTTATTGACAAGCCTCCCAAAAGCTTCTTCTTAAAAGAATATAGGGCTAAAGAATGAAGAGCCATATCTGAAGCTGCTTTGTCAAATGTTCTAAACATAGGCTCTACTCCCCAAAGCACACTCATTACTTCCCATTTGGCTCCAGAAGTTGTTCTGCACTCCAGGTGCAGTGCAGCTCTCTGACCAAGGCTCCCTGGCTTGGGTTCTTTACACCATTGGGGAAAATGGACAGAAAGAGTTGAATTGACTTTCCTGAAGTTACTGAGAAAGACAGAAGTTAGGCTCTGTGTAAGCCAGGTCTTCCTTATATCCTGGACTTCATGTTGTGCCATAGGTAACATTCATATGTGGTATATCGTTTAGATGTGAACTCCTTTTAACTTCAGCCATCTAAGAATTAGGGATCTGGTCTAAGATATTTCGCAGGGTCTCCATCCCTGGTGTGGAGACAAGGGCAGCTGCAGGTAATAACACTGCCAGACATTGAGAGAGGGGAGTCACGCACCGGCCATTCCTGTTTCCATGCAACTGAGACAGCAGTGAGATATGGGGCTTGTGTTAGACATCAGTAGCTCAAATAGGGGAGCTCAGTGCCCTCAGTATGTCCTAGCGGCTGGGCACAACTCCCGGCAGGAATGCCTCTGCGCTCAGGAAGTCAAGGCAGTAACTCCTGACATGTAGCCCTTGTTCACCAGTGCAGTTGGAGTTGTTTTCATGAGAAACATTTTCATGATGCTTCCTCTCCCTGGGTGAAGATGATGCAATGGCACCACAGAAAGCAAGAGCAGCCCATCTAGGAAAGAGTTCTGAATCACTGCATGGTATTATATATTATATTATGCACCTCTGCTGCATAGTACTTTTAGATTAGATCAAATAGTCATTCTGAAATAGCCTAGTGTGAACTAAATCCTTTTTTATATTGCCATTCAATTTAATACATGTAAAAATAGGGCATGCCATTCATAATGAGAAAATGAAGAAATTTCTGCCACCTTCAGGCTTTTAAACCTCTATTGAATGGTCTGAGAGAGAAGCCTAAACAGACAGATGGGTCAGGTTTGGTAGTACTTAGTACTGCTTTCAGTCAACAGAGCCCAGTTACAGCATAGCCCACTTAGGGAATGAGTCATAGAACTATTTGTATTGTGTTCTCTGAAATTTCCTTTTGCAATCTCACCATCAGATATTTTACCAGAATGTGAGCAGCGCCTAAACCTGACAGAGGATACAAATGGGATGTGTATATCAAACTGGGAACAGTTTAGCTCCTATGTCTGTGGTCACAGAGGACACCCAGCAGTTTGATTAGACTGGGGACATCAGCATTTCTAGCTGATAATCTTCATTTTAATAAAATGGTGTCCAGAATGGGAGTGGGGATAAAAGGGAGCAGATGATAATAAGTATATGTTCAGGTGGGGAGACACATTGCCACCACTAACAGTACTCATTATGGGTGATGAAACAGAATTCTGACGGGATGAGAACAGGAACAGGAGTTGAAGAGATCTGCTGGGTTTACTGTTAATGTCTGCAGACATGCCAGCTCATTTAGTAACGTAACAGCTCCCATTGCTAGCCACTTAATGTATGATTAATGTGCCACAGGATTTCCCTAGACATTTATGACACCTTTAGGAATAGATATGACAATGACTTTATCACATGGAGTCACTTCATACTATCTGCATCCCTCTTAATGATTTATATATTCAGGAGTGATTTTATCAGTAGTACTCAGTAACATAATAAATGAGAAAACTCAATGGTCTGTAAATTACAACATTGATTAAATAAGTGATTAGTGATATAACTCTTACATGACTATGATAATGCATGCTTATATTTCAGGACAGCATTTACATGTTAATGATGAATCCACTGCAGTGTTTAGAAATACTTTACAGCTTTAATCAAAATGTAAACATTTATAAACAGATAATGTTTATTGTGGAGGAAATGAGTAGGCTTCTGTTACTCTTTGGTGGATGAAATGCACTCCAGAGCCAGCTTTGTCTTGAAGACTGAAAGCAGCATCACCCCCTGATGAATGTGCTTATCGAGGCAGAGCTTTGATTTGCTGCTCGCCTCCATTGAGACCTGTTTTGGTTTGTTGGGTTCCTCTTGACCAAGCTGTGAAGGAGCCTTGCTCATTATGAATTCCACAGCGCTGTGATCAGCTAGTGGCTCACTAGATAACAAACCAAAAGTCAACCACCAACTTCATAAATAGTATTCAGTCTTTAGGCATCTCCAGCATAATTATGCCTACTGAGCCAATGGATTTTTGTGTTTGCTGCTGCCATTGTAAAAGGCCATCATTAACATTCATAAAGAGAAGGGAGCCTTTTTTGTTTGTTTTTGGGATGCCAGGATTACTCTTTGAGCTCATTTTGTCACAGTGATTACCTTTTCTTCTCTCTCTCTCTCTTCTTCCCCCTTAGGTTTCTGACAGATGTGACTATGTTTTTGTCAATGGCAAAGAAATGAAAGGCAAGGTGAATGCGCTTGTGAACTTCACGTATCAGTATCTGAGTGCTCCTCTGCAAATCACAGTCTGGGTTCCACGCCTGCCTCTTCAAATTGACATTTCGGACACAGAACTGAGCCAAATCAAAGGCTGGCGAGTCCCTGTTGTTTCCAACAAAAGGTGGGTTTGAGTTGCTAATTTTTGGGGATATTTTTGTAAAATGAATGGAGTTGATTTTAACTCTCAGCAAGAACAGCTGCAGTACCTGCACCCAAAAGGCAGAATCTTTCCCTGAGGAACAGTAGTACTGTAATACCGAACTTTGCACCCATTATCTGCAGATATAATAAAGCTTTTTAAAGTTGTTGGAGTTTTTCTTCTGTGCGTGTGTCGGTTGTGTGCAGCAGAGCATAGTCTGGTGCTTTAGTAAAGTGCTTTAGTAAGGACCACTTAGAGCGTTGCTGTTGTTCAGTCATACCAGCTTAGGTGAAAAAGTGGTATCATTCATTTGTGTGACCATGTCACCATGCTAGGTAGCCATGAATCACCAATAATCCAACAAAACAGAAGGGAGGGCTGTTATTTAAGTCTCCATTAGGACTCTAAGGTTAGTTTTCACTAATATTTCTTTATGTTTCAATTTCTTATGAAAAAAGACCAACCAGAGACAGTGATGATGAGGATGAAGATGAGCGGAAAGGAAGAGGATGCACTCTGCAGTACCAGCATGCCATGGTGCGAGTCCTCACCCAATTTGTAGCTGAGGATTCTAGCCCTTGGGGTCAGCTGAACTACCTACTGGGCTCAGATTGGCAGTTTGACATTACAGACCTGGTAAAGGATTTTATGAAACTGGAGGATCCTCACGTTGCCAAGCTACAGGAAGGCAGGATTTTGATCGGACGGGAAGTAGGAATAACAACAATGCAGGTACTGTGCTCACTGTGCTCTCGACTACCTCATTCTGCCATTCTTATAGGGAACCTGTGTTGGAGGCATAAATAGCAGTTGTCTGCTGTCTTGAAACAGGATGGTTTCTCATTACATTCCTGTGACCTTCTAGAGTGCCACACACAGCGTTAATGCAACAACACTGATGCAAGCTAGAGGTGGTCCAAGGCATGCAGCATGGCCAAGAGCTGGCAGCCATAGAGCCTTCAGAGATGTTTAGGAGGGGCAGCACTTTCCAGGTTCAGTGAGAAGTCAGAGCTCTTGCCTCATGTGAATGCAGGCTACCACCAGTCAGCTGATGGGCCCCATTTTGACTATTTGAGACAAAGATCTTTAGATTGTGTCAAGTTTCTTTTGATTTTTTTAAACATTAATTCAGGGGAAAAAAATACAACCTGGTTAATAACCCTGAGGGGTACAAGCAGCCAACTTATCCCGTTTGTACCCCAGCTGAATCCTTACTAAGCCAATGCACAAAGAGTGAATATAGCTGATATCCCCATCCCTGAGATGGGGAATGTGGAGAAGACAGTATGCAAATGAATTAGCTATCCTTAGTTCCCTAAAGATAGCAGTATGGCCCTTAGTTTCATTAAGAGGAAGGTTATTCTACTACCTTGATGTTCCGCCAGATACAGAAAAGAGAGAGAAATGAGAATTTCTAGGCAAAGAAGTGAAGGACAAATCCTAGATGTTGCTAACCTCTCTTTGAAATGGTTAGGAAGTAAATGTGATGAGCTCATCCATATTGGACACGGAATAACAGGGAAGAACACAACTGAGATAGTACAGCTTTCAGTATTGGATGCAATGTTCTTAGCTATAACATCTCTACTGAATATTTTTCCAAGCCAGGTAATGAAATCAGACAGCCTTTTCAGTGTGCTCTGCCATTTCATTTCTATGCATAAAGCTTTGGAGACAAGAAGGGATGATGACCTTAAGAAAGGTTATTTTAATTGATCAGCCTTTCCCTAAGTTGATTCTTTTGTGTTTCTCCAAAGGTTTTGTCTCCTCTGTCTGACTCCATCCTGGCAGAAAAGACAGTGACTGTGCTAGATGATAAAGTGACCATAACGGACCTTGGAGTGCAGCTGGTGGCTGGGCTTTCACTCTTTCTTCAGCCAAGTGCAGCAAGTAGTCGAGCTATTGTGGCTACAACCATTGCCCAAGAGCTGCTTCATACTCCTAAGCAGGTAGTGTACCCTCCTTATTTACTATTGTTGCCTTTTGGGATGGGGCAGTGTTTTCTCCATGTGACATGTGAATGATAATTCATAACAAGTTTAGAAGTTAGGCTTTAAAGTATTGGTGTAGTACGTGTCTGTGTCAATTGCTTTCCTCTGGAGGTACTCTGAAATTGTCTTTTCATTTCTTCCCTTCAAATATGGACTTCATCTGCAGTAAAAGTTCTGACTACACTGACGTTTATATGATTTAAATTTTTAATACTCTTTCTTTAAATGATGCAACATCTGTTATTTTCACAACACAGGCTGTCTTTAGACAGTGATCCTTGTTTGCTATATGAACATGCCCTTGTTTTCCATGCCAGACAGCACCAAGTTCTGTGTGTCACAACAACTTAGTATTTTAAAGAGCTATAAAATAGAGGCAGAAGATAGCCAAATATAGTCACAGCAGACTGCCAGGCTCGTCTCTCCTTGTCTTTTTAGATGGATTTTAGGGGGTTCATCATTCAGTTCGTTAGGGTATCACTGCATTTTTACTTAATTTAAGTCAGCAGATTTCTATCTCTGTAAAGGGGGTCTTTGCAGCAGCATGTTTCAGGTCACAACCCACTTGGAAAAGAAGACTGGAGAGTGCCACCATATCAAGGCAAACAGTTGCTCTACAGACTAAAACCAAGGATCAGTAGCAGTGGAACAAGTTGTGTGTTCATTGCTCTTTCAGTCCTTTGAAGAGGTGGACTGGGGACCATGCAGTTAACTCTGTCCACAGCTACTCGTCTCACAGAAGCTGTATTTCATCTCACACAGATAGCAAGAGGTCTCAAGTCAAGTTTTATGGCCCATTTTCATGATTATTGCTACCTAATTTTCTGCAACATAAAAATAATTTAGATTGTTTTATAACTTAGTGACAGGAAAATGTCCAAACTAGAAGGACATGCTGCCCATCTGTTCCATTTACTGCATCCTGTAAACATAAGAATCTTATGTAATTAACCCATTTATACCCTTCTCCGGGGCTTAGAAACCATGTCTGACATATTGTCTTCAGACAAAGACTGTAAAAGCAAAAGCTAAAGCATGTCTAACCCAATTCTGTTATGTAGGACAGAGCACTATTTGTCCTGCAGCATCATTGGAAGAATCATGGCTTTGATTGCAGATAAAAGAGCTTGTGAATCTGGACAGGCTGCACAGATATATTGTCAGCTTTATAGATGATCTGTCCTGAGTATGCAAAGATATTTATCAACATCAGGTTATGGCATATTATGACAGGGCATTTTAGTAGTGCACAACATGACATCTCCTATTGTATATGGCAATATGATATGATGTGTCATTATATGTCACTACAATCGGCAATCTATGAAATAATGGAAAAGAGTAAAAATGTGTAAACGTGATTTGTTTTGAAGTTTTTTTTCCCAGCATCTATGTTACGGAACAATTTTAGTGAAATATTTTGTTGAAGTTGATGTTCTTTTGCAAGATAATTTCCACTTCCTCAGAGTGGCACATTTCTGACACAGAAGTGACTGGACACATCAGGCTGTCATTCAGAGCAATGGCTTCTGCTTCTGGTACTTCTGGGCAGCGTGGGATGCTGCTGTCCCTCCTGTCCTCTTCCTGGTCCTACAGATAGTGCTTACTGCATCATGTTCACCAAAGACTGTTAAAATAGGAGGCAGGAGAAAATCAAGCAATTTTTCTCAGTAAAAGCAGTTTAAAATCTGTTGTTTCTTCTCCAGACTCCATCTGAGAAAAAAAAAAAGGGGCCTAGACTTTATTAGAAGGCAGTGGAAAATCATCTCTACAGCAGGATCTGGAACACCCAGGGAAATCTGGTTGCTTAGTAGCAATCCCAAGTTTGTCAGTTTTTCCCACTTCTATGCACAGCCTCTTCTGTCCCAGTTTCATGCAAACACAGAGCAGTGTGTTCTTGTAGAGTGCCACTTCAGTCTCTGCTTCTCCTCCCAGCTCCTCTAGTCTGGAGCCTGCACATCCCTTATGCTTGTCTTCCCACCATGTCCCCTTTAACCAGGAGTAAGAGCAGTGTCCCACCTGCTTCCCAACTGAAGGTTTTGCTGGGAGCATCACCTCTCACTGTGGGGAATTTGTGAGGGCCCTTTCCTCAAGCACTGTGAGTGTTTGCAGTCCTCATCCTGGTCATGCCAGGTCACTGTGGAACCTGAGCACAGTCCATAGTTACAGGGGCGCTTTGGCAGTGCCTTTGTCCCAGGGGCCTGAGCTAATCCCACACACTGTGACATTCACATCCTACTTTACTGTAAGCCACTCATTTGTTCTCAGGCCTAAATCCTACTCAGCCTGTAGACAGGGCTTGCCCAAGGAAGGGCTGTTGAAAAGAGACCTCAGGGACTTGGTATTTGCATCACCAAAAAAATAAGACAGGAATAGATTTCACACTAGACAATACATTGAAGGAAATATTCTTAGCATAGGAGTGCCCTACAGAGTCACATCCATCTTTCCTTTCATTTGCAATCTGAATGGAAGATATAACATTTAAGACACTTGCCCTTAGAAGAATTAACGCAAATGAAGGAATGCTTGTGGCTAAATTTTGCAAGAAGTGACTCATGATTTGGAGTAATACCAGCTGAGATCCTTACTGAGCTCAAATTTTAGAAGGGAATTACTGAGTATTTTCTGAAAATCAAGCCCCTTTGAAATAGGATTTTTTTCCAAAGGGGCAGCCCAGAACTAAGCACATACTTGGATGTTGCAAGGACTTCATTATTGAAGTGTGTTTTTTCCTCTCAAGCAAATTTACAAAAAAGCCCAAATAACTCATGCAAACTTTACTGATGCAACTGAAAAACAAAATAACAGTCAAGATAGCTGAAGGTTTTATTTCTCTCAGGAGTGATTGTGCATGTCTCAACATTGTTATATGGAAAAAACAGTCAATGTGTTCTTAGTCAAGTGTTTTCCTTGGCTCCACTTTAGCACCTTCCATAGCCAAGTTTCAACATAGATTAACAAATGTCCTTGGGTAACTGGTACTCTGGCAGGCACAGTGTTGTCCCCAGCAGGTTAAACAGGACATCTGTATAGTGCAATGGATGGCATAAAATATTATACAGATTGTGCCATTACAGATCTTCCACTATCATAGGAATTAAACTAGTATTTTTGTTGTGACTGTCTTTCAATGAATAAAATTATTACATTAGTTCCTTGATTATAATAACCATACTATGTCTGCATAAGTAGCACACAGCAGCCAAAACAGCAAGTCCTGAAAAGTTGGCAGTTTCTCCAAATACTTAGGAACCTAAAGAGGATAAGCTTTTTTTTTCTTTTCTTGGATGCCTTAAGTTAGATATCTTTATCTGTATTTGGGCAACTAATTACCTGAGGTGACCTTGAGGGACACTGAGCCCATACTTCCTCTTTTTTTAAATCAATGGGGAGCTCATTGGCACTGAAAAGTGGATCAATTATTTAGATACCTAAAAATAAATGCATGTTGGTCAACTTTTAAATATCAAAGGTGAAATATCTTGCAAAAACCTGGAAACTATAGCTGTGAACAGTCTATTTTTAGTGTCCATCTGCTCAGGTAGGAAACCTGTTCCATTTGGCTTACTGATGGTTGTTAAAATCAACGCTGCCATCTTAAAGGCTTCTCTAAAATGTAAATAAAAGAAAACCTACAGTGTTTAAGTGTTTTCTGAACTGAGTGAGCTTCAAGGACTCTTAAATTTCAGCTGGCTCTGCAGGGAAGCTTAGTCACATCATAGCTTTTTTCATCACTGTAGGGTATTGCATGTGGTCTAATGAACTGAAATGGGAGAGTGGATAAAATAAAAGAAGGAGAAAGCCTTTAATAGATAGCTATGTGTATTAGTTTATCTCTCTGTGCTACTAGAAAACTGCAGACATTTTCTTAGGGAAAAAAGAGCAACGTTAACACCTTCTAAAGGCCGAGTTCATCTCCTTCATATGTGCAGCTCCTGTTCATGTCAGTGACAAGACGTAACCCTGTGAGGTCATCTGTAACCTCAGGGAGTGTCCTCCGAGATGTCAGCTCTCACTCTGATAGGAGGTGAGGGTGCTCAGCACCACCTGAATCAGGGTGACAAGCTAGTTGTTTGTATGTCCCTGCCTTTTGGATTGACACAATACTGTCCTGTTTTATATTACGTCCTTCATGCAAACTAGTTCTGGGAGTTCACTGACATCTCACTGTTAAGTAGCAGATATTAGGAGTATTTTTATGGCATGGATTTATTACCCCATTCTGGCAGTATAAATTACACTTAAATTGTATTTATATCTTCTTTAAACTGACAGAACAATATAATGGCTCACAAGTATGACAAAGGAATTAAGCAGCATGGGAAAGAGAGAAAGGATGTATTGTTAGATAAGAATCTGAACTCTTCCATTGCAAATACAAGCAAATTCCCAGTGGAAAGAAATGTCACATTAGCAGATTGGACAAAAAGGAGGGAAAGAAGTACACAGTAGGGGAATGCATGGTTTGAATTAAGATCTGAGTCTTGGCTGCCTTTCATTTCCACATCATAATGATCAAGCCCAAATTTTACTACATAAGCCACAAGCTTAAAAATAAATGCACATGTAATACTTTGATATTTCATGTGATAAAATTGCTAGGGAAACCCATTTCAGCATTCAAGTCCCCAGACAGAACAATGGGCTGGTCTAATAGAAGCTACTAAGAGCAGTATTCCCTTGCCTTCATTTGAGAGAGGGATGTATTTGTTTTCTGCAGAGCCATCCAGCCATTCATTTCTTTCCTTTGGTGTCCTGCCTTACTTCAGGACTATTGCAGCTGACCCCAGCAATCGAGCGCTTATTAACAAATATTTTTATTTGTGCTTTAATGAATGAAGACCATTAAAAGGGCTCAGAATACAAGGTAGCATGCTCTGGAACCAAGCTGGCCCCAGCTTTGTGGAAGAGGTATTGAAGGACACTTTGTAATCACTGACTGTGATGCTACAGATGGGCTCAGTGGAACATCCTCAGATAAGCAGACTATCAGATGCTTTAGAGGGCAAAATAATCATCGCTGTGGCTCCCAGATTTTCACAGGCAACTCATGCAAGTCATAGCGCAGTGGGACTCATTTAGATCTCTGTATGATGGGCTTTTTACTGAGCTTCCAAACCAGCTCTGCTTCCTGCATTGCCTCCTTGTTTTATCTAGGTGGAACAGACATAGCCAGCAAACAATAGTGTTTGTGGTGACTCGTACAGCAGGGTTTGAAGTATTGTGATGATCCCAAGGGTCTTTTCCAACCTAAATGATTCCGTGATTCCAGGTCAGGCAATACATGCACTGGTTTCCATTAGTGCCATGTTACTTCTGTACCCTGGTAATTTCCCCTTTGTTTTAACCACCTAAACATAACAAGTGAGATAAAACTGCTAACAAAAAGCAAAATGCAAGATTATCCAAGAAGATTTATCAAGTGGCATCTTTGGACTGGTAAGTAGCAATGTAATTCAAGGCCAGAAAAGAAGAACTGGCCAATTTGCTGGGCTGGTGTGTAAGTTATACCTTATGGAGGAAGAGAACAGCAAAGGCACAAGGGAAAATGTAGACAAAATGTGTCTTGATAAGGAAAGGTTTTTATGTACTTAGAGAAAGCATGATATTTGATAATCAGCAGTGGTTGTGGGAAGCAGTTTCATCATCCCCTCTGGACTGGATTTTGCTGTCATTAACATGATCTAATGTACATTATCTGACTCACTTCACATCATCATAGTCACCATATAAATCAGCCTGTTCTCTACAAGACACTGGCACTAATGTGTAGTTGTGGTTCATTTGTTCTGAGAGTGCAGCTGAGTCCGTGTGTTTGTGTGTTTGTGCATGTGAAAGAGAGGAACGGTGGAGGCAAAAAAGACTGGAGGGCCAGATAATCCCTCAAACTATTTGTTTATGTGTGATAATTAATGAATACAAGCATTTGTCACCTCAGTGTTGAGAACATCAGCCAACGGGCAGCAACTTTGCAGGTAAGAAGGCTCCAATCCATCTTCATCTGCTGATAGTAATTGGAGGTCCTTGTCAGAGATTCAGAGGGGATTTATTGATGCGGTACATAGGATTTGCAGAAACAGCTCTTTGAAGGACATGGTATTAAATCATTTCTTTTTTCTTTCTTTTTTTTTTTCTTTTTAGCTTTTCAGAATTTATAATCATTTGGGAAATTCACTTCCTTCCCCTGCCTTCAGCAGTGAATGAGAGGAGATGATCTCTTGCCAAATAGAATATTTGGGCTGATACAGTATACTTTGGCAGGAGTTGAGATTCTGTCCCTCTTTATCTCATTTGGTTTCTTTCCCTCTTGATTAATACTGTCTCTAGTATAAGCATGACAAGTTGTGTTGTGAAAAATTAGTTCTTGGAAATAAAAAACCTCAATGCAGGTTGAAAATAATGGCTAAGCTATTGCACACTTCCGTTATCTATAGTAAATCACGTATGTGCCTGCAAATTTCAGCTGACTGCCATTTCATTTTTCTCTATCTCTGCTTCATAAAACCAGGAATTCAGAATAGTGGATAAATAGTGTAAAGAATAAAAGTTGACTTGAAGTTGCTTACAACTTTGTCAAATTCTAGCCATTTGGGCTGAATTCTTCCATGTTGTCTACCTCAACCTGTGGGCTGTTAAAGCAGAAAGGAGTCGGGATAAGAAAACCAAATAAGGTTATGGATATCATGAAGAAGACATAAAAGAACAATATATGGCTCCTTGTGTTCCTTTCCAGTGCCTGAATGGAGACCTCAGATCCCTCAGAGGTGCTGTCCTACCACCAATGAAACCTCCTTGCATAGTAAGGGCCATAATCAGACCTGGTGCTCTGCAATGCTAGGGTGGCTGTGTTTGGCTATTAAGCACTGCACAAAGGATTTAGTAACCCAAATCCTTTTGTAGAGATGTGGAACTATGAAAGGCCCCAGCAGAGATGGGAGGAAACACAAGCCTTGTAATTTCCAAGCTTAACTGTACAAAATTCTGCACTTATTTTCTCATTCCGGTCTCCAAATGAGAGTGCCACTGGCAGACGGTGTCAAGACTGTCAGATTATATGCTGGAAATGATGCTGGTGTTTTTGCGTTCCATAGGTTGATGAAAACTAAGTGTATCTTACACACCTCCCCTATGGTACACGAGGCTGTCCTGCTGTTTTAGAGATAAGGAAGGCAACAGGGTGTTGAATTGCCAGAGGAGATGCATCTTTTTCTCTCAACACATATCCATTAAAAAAACCAAACCCTTTACTTTCCCAGAACTGGGTTTGCTCTACTATAGATTTCTATGATATAAATTTAAGCTGTGCCCTGAAGCTTTATGTTTCTGTCTGTTCAGCCATTTCAGGGTTGTTTCTCTCATGAAAGATCAGCTGTTTTAATTTTCTTACACAGTTCAACCTTCCCAGCTTCTGAGCTACCTTGGCTCCGTTTCAGCTGTTTGAAGTGCATTTGAATCACCAAGAACTTTGCCTGTTGTGCCACAACTTATTTTTCTTCTTTCAGTCCCTCAAGAACTTGCTGATAGCACTTTGGAAATCAAATATTCAGTATAATCCAACCTTCTGCACAGCTAAATGCCCCTTGCTGTTTTCATTGAAAAGCTTTAAATTTAACTAGAAGGGTAGCAATTCCCTTTGTTTATAACCATAGCGTAACAAATTGTAGCCAATTGAAAACCATATTAGGTTGTAAATTTGTATTATGACTGGACATTAACAGGGTGGCAATGTTTTTTCCCGATGGTGATTTTCAGCCCAGTTGTTCCGATGTACCCAAGTGTAAAGTTATTAGGGCCATCTGCAGTTTAAATCTGGGAAGAAAGGAACTTCAGTTTCATGTGAAGTTGCACTCCGGCAATCTGCCTGCACGTCTGCTGGCTAAACAGGCAAGACACAGAGCAAATGAAAAAATAAAGAAATCTCCTGCAAAGAAAGCTACTGAGACGTGGAGAAGTAAATATCTATATCATCTGGATGGGATTTCAAATGGCAGAGAGCTGACCTCTAGCTTTGTGTGCGCTTCTAATGATGACTTCTAACAGTGCTACCTGCAGAGAACAAAGACAGTCCAATTAAATCCAGGCCATTTGTATTTTTATTGTAGAGAACATACCAGAATCCCCATCCTCCTCTCCTTGACACAGAAATGTGATGGACTTTTTAATTATCTCAAGGATAAAGTATGTTTTCCTTAAAGCAAACCTTTCTCCAGCAAAATGGCAATTGTTCTGTCAGTTGTTTTTTTTCCAGTGAATCTTTTGCTCCAACCATTTCCAAGATATTGTGGTAGCTCTTTATTCCTGCTAAGATATTTATGCCTTGTTTAATTTGACAGCTCTCTGTGACACCTGTGCATGGGGAACATGAGAAAAATAAGTGTTCTGTCAAGTGCCTCTGGTAATTTTTCTGGTTTGTCTCTTTCAGGTTTTGTATGACAGGAATGACTTTCTTTATAAATCATGTAAATTGTAGCTTGTTAATAGGTACTTTGGTATTATAGACATCCCATATAAATTATTTTATATGTTCTTTTGCAAAACATTTGCAGGAAGGATAACAGTGGAACCTTCAGTGAAAAATGTGACCAATTTTCTGCCCCATCAGTTGAAGCTTGGTTTGCTTTAAATGCGGTACAGAGCCATTGTCTTCCATTTCCTCCAGCTGCTGTTCAGAGCTGAGAGATTGATGAGCTGCAATGGGTTGAGCTGTTTTATTTCAGACCCTGTCTTTAACCGTATCCCTCTCCTTTCAGGAAGCTGTAGTAAGCACCTGGATTCAGTTCAGTGACAGCTCTGTTACTCCGCTGGACATTTATGACTCTAAGGACTTCTCCCTTTCTGCTGTGTCATTAGATGAAGCTGTTGTCTCGATCCACCAGGATGCTGCCTTAAAATGGCCAGTTGTGGCAGCAGAAGGTGAAGGTCAGGGCACTTTAATCAAGGTGGACATGATGATTTCTGAAGCCTGCCAAAAGTCCAAGAGGAAGAGTGTCCTGGCTGTGGGGAATGGCAACATCAAAGTCAAGTTTGGCCAGAATGATGCAGACTCTGATAGAGGTGGAGATTATGATGCTGATGAGATTGAAAACCATGCTAGTGACCGGCGGCACAAAGTGTCAGATCAGGATCGGTATGGCCAGGATGGACGATACTATGGTAGCTCTTCAGCAGAGCGAGAGGAAGGCGCAATCAGGAAAGTCAGCACCACAGCGAAATCCGTAATAAAAAATAAAGTAATTAAAAACAATAGGCTGGATGGTGGCAAAATCTCAGACGATAGCCAGCTGCAGAACATTCCTATAGACTTCACCAACTTCCCTGCTCAAGTAGACCTCCCAAAAGGCAATGCGGGCATGGAGGAAAATGACCTGGTACAGACACCTAGGGGCCTTAGCGATTTGGAGATCGGGATGTATGCTCTGCTAGGGGTCTTCTGCCTGGCAATTCTAGTCTTCCTAATAAACTGTGCAACATTTGCACTGAAGTACCGTCACAAACAGGTTCTGGTGGAAGGACAGACCACCATGACCCATTCCCATGACTGGGTCTGGCTGGGAAATGAAGCAGAACTGCTGGAGAATACAGCAGATGCATCACCTCAGCAGGATGAGCACACAACTATTATCGACCGAGGGTCAGGTTGTGAGGAGAGCAACCAGCTTCTCAACGGCAGTGCTCAGAAGAATATTCAGAGCCAGGTTCACAGGTGTGCTGACTCAGGGGGCAAGCTTGGAAAGGAACAGAAATCTGAACCTTTACATTCACCGACATCTAAACGGAAGCGGGTAAAATTCACGACATTCACTACCATCCCGCCCGACGATGGTTGTCCTACTGTCAACTCAATCCTAAGTAGCAATGACGATGACATTAAGTGGGTGTGCCAGGATATGGACCTGGGGGACTCCAAAGAGATACGAAACTACATGGAAAAGTTCAAAGACAAAGTGTAGCTCCTTGCTGGTTTTTTGAGTTTAACCACACCTTGATGCCTTCAGTTCTACAGTATATATTGGGACAGAAGAGGGGGAGGGGAAGGAACCACCAGGAGAAATGATGAGGCAGTTTTTATAATCAGGGAAAGAAATTTGCCAAACTGTTGATGGTTTATTTTTGGTTTTCACTTTGTTTTGTTTTTCCAGCAGTTATTCAGCTACTCATGGATTTAGGAAGTGGAATGTAAATAGCAGCAATGAACAAGGAAATGGTATGACCAGTACGATGAACTGGGCAAGATGAGGTTGTGAAAATTTGTTTTATGGGTCATACAAATAATAATGATAGTAATGTTTCAAAGTACCAAAAATATTTGTGAAAAGAAAAGAGAGAATATAGGAGCATGAAAAGAATTAGCAAGAGACAAACAATAATTTATCTGTGTTTCTAATAAAACATCACAATTATGGACATATGACCCACAAGGAGATTTTTTAGATTGTTACTTGAGCTGTTTCTTTTTATCTCTTCATTTGAAGTGAAGATGTGTCTTTGGCATTACATATGGAGAAGGAAGAAATTACCTGGTATTTTTATTTTCACTTTTCTGTTTGTCCTGTGTCAACTTTGTAAGTTGAAACAGAATAATTTTCCCTTTTATTTTTCTTTTAAATATCTTAAAGCCAGGAAATTTTTCAATTCACTAAGTTCACAGTGGACCAAGAACATTTTGTTTGTAAGTTATCTATAAATAATCTCCTGTCATTTAAAGAATTCAGGGGATAAGTATTGACTAATAATTTCCATGTGGTGTCTCTTCTGAAAGCCTAAGCCTCCATTGTTTCACCCTAGCTAGAAATATGTTCTGTTTGGAAGAAGTATTCATCTTACTTTCAGGTTTGGATTGTTTATTTAGTTGTTTGTTTGACATTTCCACAACCAAAGTTCCCATCTTTCACTAAGGGAAGAAGGTGCTGTTTTATGTTAGCTTTTAGAAATAACAACCGATGGGAATGCCCCACTGGTGCATTTTCACTGTACCTGGAACTGAGACCATCACAGGCCAAATGTGTAGAGCCTGGATTTTGGGATGTTTTTAGTTCGTAATTTCGTTCAATAATTTTCTGTTTATTCTAACATGATGAGCTATCATCAAGTTCAGAAAGCTATGAGAAGAATGGACAGAAGAACATTGATTGTCCCCACACTTTTATTTCCTTGTAGTGGAAGAGCTGGCCTCTGGACAGACTGTTGGGAGGGAGGGAAATATTGCTGAAACAAGATCAAGAAATATCTGGAGCTATTTTATAGATTTTTTTTGATTATTTTTTTTGGCCATTGGACCAGCTAAGATGGAAGATTTTAGATTAGATGTAGAGCTGATGTTTTGAATAAAAATGCAAAACCAATAATAAATCTGAAGCGAATACAAACTAGAGTCATAGATTCGTTGTGTAAACTGGCAGAACTGTGTTGACTCAGTGCCAGTTTACATGAATGGAGGATGCAGATCAAAATCTATACAATGAGCAAACCACTGTCATCCAAAACCTTTTGTAACTGCAAGGAAGATGATATATCCAGCCTTTTGGAAAACAGTATTATGTCCTGACTGTTAGCTGGAAGCACTTACATTGTCCTGTCTTTACCCATGTATTTCTTTTTTTTTTTTATTACTAAACTCAGTAGTTTGGTTTTTTTACTTGGACAAAAATCAATCCTGCCACCCAGTAACATAGATGGACGTTTTAACAAGATATGCCTAGTATACATTGTAGACTGAAAGAATGTAATATTTATTTATACATGTTATACAAATTGTAATTAAAATGCTTTACATGGCTTAACAAAATAACCTCTTTTTTTCTATGGGGAGGGGCTCCTTCTGTCTATTCTGTGTTGAAGTGCTGCATCCACTGCCTAACGGCTGCAACAAAATTTAAGCTGCTTTCTGAAAAGACGAGAATAGAGATGTATGAAAGTTTTTCACTGCTCTGACCCTTCTTTTGTGAACTGCTTCCCCTTCCCACCCAACATGTGGTGATGATGATGGATGGCAGGAGAAGACAGCAGTCAGGCACAGTTCATGGCCATGTCACTATTCATCTTGTTCATCTTCATGCCTATCATCAGCACGAACAACGCCAGGACTCTTGCTTCTGATGTGTGCAGCCCAGTCGTAATTAATTATGTTGCTTCTCTGATTGATACAGTAGGTTCAGATGGAAGCAAGTTTCACTGAATCACAACTGACATATACAAAGCACCCTGTATCCCAAAGGACCCCAAGCTACTTTACAAGCTAAGCACAGTGATGCATCAGCCACACCTCAGGGATCAGTATATCTTCCTGGGAAAACACAGGTGTCTCTGAGGTGAAAAAGGCACAGAACTGCAAAACACAACAGCGGAGGAACAAGAAAGATAGCATGGAACAAAAATAATACACCATGATAGCGCAGAATATTATTGCTCAAATTGCATTTTTAAGAAGGCTGTTACTGTCCTGACCAGCCCCTGTTACAGCAAGTATGAAGAATGGCATCTCCAGTAACCCAGTGCTCCCGAACACGTGTACTGGTACAGCACTGGCTGGAGAGGAAAGGGGTAATTACTAAATCAGTTTCTAGTCCATGCACCCTGACTTTGCTCTTTGCTTTTGGCTGTTGAGGCTTTATAGGATCAGAAGAGAAAAGAATATCTAACATAAACAGTTGGCTACTGAGAGAAAACCTTGTGAGTAGAATTCATCTTGCTCTGTATTTTTACAATGACGTGTGTATGTCTTTCTTGTCTTGCTGTCTCACCGCATTGTCGAGGGAAAGTATTCCACAGAGAATGAAAACATTATTCCTAATTCACCTCCTCTTCAAAAGCTCAAGTGCTTTATTCAAGAAATTAAAATGTGTCTTCACTGAAATTAAAAGGGTGGAAAAGTCAAAGTTTTCCATGAGAAACTGTTCTGCAGTTCCTTTTCAAAAACAGCTATGTAACTTTTTGTTGAAAGACACACTTCTGTATTAATGCAACTCAAATTGGATTCAACATTCCCAAGGAGGAAAAGAACTCTTCTGTTGTGAATAGGAAAATTATAGCTTATTCATTGTTTCAATATTCATTGAAATAGTCGACATTTTTTGCTTTTTATTTATTGCCTGCATGTATAGTTCTGTGTTGTCTGTTGATTCAGACTTAGGCAGTTTGAAATGACTGCCTTTTGGAAAAATTAATTTTAATATACAGTGGTGATCATAGTGGCAAGATTTCATTGATGATTAGCCATGTGTCACTTCTCAGTGACAGTATTTTGTCGTTATATTTAAATTAGAATAAACAGTGGCTGCAAAGTCCCTCTGAAGTGAGTGGTTTGAGAGGCTTGCACACGTAGAGTCCATTGACTGCAGCCTCTAGCACTGGGTTGGACACTTGCCGTTCACAAACACATACGGCATTTTGCGCACGCTGCAGATTACCATGGACATTTGTTACAGTTCTGACTTAGTCTTTATCTTGTCTGTGCCATAATAATCACTTTGCAAAAGCTGATAATCACGTACAACTGCCAACTCGAGCACATGCATGGCCAGAAGGAGAGGCTTAAGCAGCAGGTTCTTTAGCAGGACTCAGGGGCAGTCGGTGCAGTCATGTTTCCAAAGCAAATTAAATAGTAACATCACATCCCTGAAGCACATAAAATGGTTTTCTCTGATGTTTTTTTACTAACACATGCCTATTATTGATGTCTTTTAGTTCCTGAGTTATCAACTAATGGACTTCAGCTAATCTCCACATTGGCAACATGGTGGGGTTTTAAAGCTGTAAGAGGAAGCCACCTGACGTACTGCCTATCGTAATATGACATCGTACTATAGTGAAGAAGAAGAACCACTGCTCCAGGTTCTGTACCATGTGTTATAGTAGTCAAAATGTGGCAAATGTGTTCAGACAGGGTATGACATGTTTAACAACAGGGGCTCACGATGCAAAGTCTGTGGTGGTTGCGAGGGAGGACTTGGGAACCCTCTCCACTCCCAAGACCCTGCTCCAACTATTCTGTTAGTCACAGCTACAGCATTTCTGTCTAGATCCACACCTGCTGTAAATCTTCGTGTCTCCATCGAAGCCATCTGGTAGAGCCATGTTAATTGGCAGCAGCCAGGAGCCTGGACTTTTAATATATATGAGAATTCCCTGACTGTTTGGGCAGAGTTTTAAAGCTGCTTTACTACATGATAAACTGAATTTGTGTGCTTCCCAAAATGAGGGGTTTGATTGCCCCTGCCATGAAAGTTGGAATAGATAAGGCTACCAGGAGTGCTCTGGAGCCTTGGGTGGGATGGGGGCAATGCCTCTCCTAGCACAGCCTGCTGTCTTCCTCAAGAGCAGGAACTGTTTCATGTGTCTTGATATTTCCTTTACTAGGACCTGCCAGCCTGTCTCTGCAGGATGTTCCTTCAAACAAAGTAGGGAGAGTGTCTCCTGCTGCCGTACCTACCTGCTGCCTAGGTCCGGGCCGGCTGAGCTGTAAGAGGGGCTTGATTGCTTTCCTGGAAATCCTGGCACTGTGTTCTCCCTGCTTTTTGTAGGTCTCAATCCCACAGGAAGCTTAGAAAAGGCCATTGATTTTGACTCCTGTAACTCATGGCTGAACAGGAGCATGTCTTCAAAATTGCATGGTCTTTGCTAAGGAAGACAGGCTGTATTTGAAGAGACAACAGAGGGAATTAAAAACAAGGAAAAACTCAGCCCTGCCTTCACATTTAATTTTTCTGAAGCTACAGAACATAGTGCTTCAGAGACAGAGGCAGATACTGAAATTTTTCAATTTATCTTCCACTGACCAAAAATTCTGTCAAAGCCCAATTCTGAGTGAGCCACCGTAAATGATCATCTCAGCAGGGAGGAAACCACTGGGCTGTGAAATATCATTTATTTGAGAAATTCACATTGGGTCAAATGCCAGGATTTACATTTCTTAAGCTTTGCTGTGCTGCAGTTACAAAGGCACTGGGATCGGGCACAGAGAGCTGCTCTGAACATCGCTCTTGGCAACGTGCCGTCCTTGCCAGATGAGGGAATCTCTGGGTGCCAGGGGTGCATGGCTGCAAAGATAACGCGCTGCAAGGTACATTTTTCTGTCAAGGAGCCAGGATGGAAATTCATTAATAATAATTTGCACTTAGAGGAGAGCCTTTCATCTGAGAAGCTCAGTGACTTCCAATTGTTGTTAAAGGATAAAAATGTGAGCAGGCTGAAGGGGCCCTGTGTTCTCAGACAAGACAGTGCCAGGTGAACACCTTCCCCCTCCTCGAGGCCCGGGCACCCAGCTGTACCTGTGTGGGGGCTGGGCCTGTCTGCTGGGGGGAGGCAATTAGTGAAATCGCCTGCTGCTGGCAGTAATGAGGAACCCAGTCTGCCAGGGGAGAGAAGAGCATTTGGGTTGTGGCTGATGAAGGTTGAGTACTGTGTGAAAGCCACGCTGCTGGGGAGGAAGTGCAGCCATGGGATGGGAGTGCTGGTCGCAGGAAGAAGGAGTGGGTGAAGGGGAGAGAAGAAGCGGAGCTTTCCTGTTGCTTTGAGGCTGCTGGCACAGAATGGACCTCAGTGAAAAAGTGAGTCTTGCTTGTTTGGTGTTTGTTTATTTGTGGGTTGTGTTTGGAGGGAAGGAGAAATGTTCTTGCTTGCTTAGGTGTCCCAAGTTTGGGAGTCAGTAAGAGCAGCTGTGTGTTGCTCATGCCTTAACTTTGGCCACTGGTAATAGAATGAGATGCAATATGCCAGTACGTGTATGGGAACACCTCACAGTGCAAAGTCAGTGTGGTATGTCCTGGATCTGATGCTGGATCCTGAATCCTTCTGATATAGCTTAACTACTAGGAAGTCCATATTCCCTCAACTAGTGAGCATGCTGACTTACCCTTAGCTTCTAGAAATACTTTGATGTTGATTAAATTTGAGACATGACCTGGAAAAGGCTCTTGCTTTTGAAAAGCAGGGATGCAGTGCATTCATGGTGCTGCACCAGGCTTGCTGGGTTGGAAATAGGGCAGTGACCCCCAGTGCTTGCACATACGTTTCTTTTTTCCTTCTTGCCAAGCTCCAAGACCAACTAGCAGCAAGAGTGTTGCTCTGTTTTGAAAGACTCCTAAGCTGGATTTCAGTGCTTAAAAACAAGCTGTCAGCAAAGATGCAGCAGCGGGCAGAGATAATGATGCAAATTACCGAATAACTCTCCCTCTTGATTACTTATTTTGGACAAACTCGTTCTTTTTATGCCTATGCTAGGGAGGGATTAAAGCTCTTTGTGTGAAGTGAGGATGTCAAAGCCAGCCACGAGCATCCTGGAGACAATGTGTCTGGTGTTCAGCTGAGCTATATCCAGTTGCAAAGGTGCCCTGTACTAACCATCCCCCTGGCTGCGGCAGGGGTTGCTTTGTGCGCTCTCAGGCATGTTGCAGCTGATCTTGCATCTTTCTGGAGGTGCAGTAGCATGTTTAGAGATAGTTGGTGATTTTTCTATACACCCACCCACCCCCACCTCAAGCCTGTATCTGAAGGTTTTGCAAGTAGTTTCCAGCATGCTGTATGGCTGTTTGGCAGGGCTGCGGTGAATGCAGGGGATGCTGAAGGACCTCTGTGCTCTGGATGCTGGAGTCACTTCTGAGCTTCGTGCTGCAAGGGTCACGTTTGATCCCCTGAATTCAAATAACATGAGTAGGAACTGAATTCCTGGAAGCCACGATTTAGGTTGGAATCCTTCACGAACAGATTGCAGCGCCATAATTATCTGGATGCTTCTGTCTAGCTAAAAATACAGGATAGGAGGGAAATCTTACAGAAGGCTTTTGGTAGTTTTACCACTGTCTTGCACATGGCCTAGTGGAAGAGGGTTATCTGGCTGAGAAACGTCTGTTCTGCAGTTGGCCATATCAAACTCTGCTCATTCCCTGCTTGTTTCTTTTACTGTTGGATATTTTAAGCTGCTATCTAGCTTCCTGAGATTGCTGATTTAACTTGTAGCAATACTAAATGAAAAGCCACTGGCAAAAATCCATGTTATTCAGGTGTCCTGTGGAATTTAGAGAGAGGGAAGGTGAAAAGAGATGTGGACTGTTTGTGTTGCGGAACAGAAGAATGAGAGCAAAGTCCCATGAGAAGAAAGATAAAGACTTAAGGTGTATAAAGGCTATGATTGCTTTCTTAGTTTGCTTTCTGTAACATATGTATAATTTCCCTGACTGTTGTGGTCTTTCCTATTTGGAGTGATAATTTTCCTGGTTTAAGGGTAAGATCTACATGAATCCCCCTGGGGATTAGGATGCCTATGTTGCCTGGCCACGTGGAGTGGTAGCATCACTACAGGTACCAGAGCATCCACTCTGACAATCCACACTAACACCTGCAAAACTGTATAATGAACAGAACTGTTGGTAAACACTGTCCATATAATTGATAGTCTGGCTGTATGCGATAGCCAGGTCAGAATTATATGTTTTCTGGTGATGAGGAAGATTTTGGTTCCCAATGAGCATTATACATCTTATAGGTCTCTGGCCGGACAGCTGCACTGTGGGCAGAAAGCCCCACTTGAGACAGAGAGGCATCCAGAATGCTGCGTAGCTAATGATTGTCACTTCAGTGTCATTTAGTAGTGATTGCTATAGGAGCAGAATTATCTAGGGACTCTTCTTTGGTTATGATGACACTATACATCTTCTAAAACTGAGCTGAGGTTACCATAATGATGAGACTCTATTAATTTAATATGATATTGCTACAGGGCCTTTTCATGGATTGTCTGAAAGATTAATATTCTTAACAGAAACACTTTGGCAAATCAAGTCACCATTTCCCATTCTTCTACTCCACCCCTGCATTTTGAGATCTGCATTTACTTTTTCCATCATGCCTCTTGGTTACTCATACCACATCCATCAGCATGGCATGAGTTTTACACGCTTTTTTTTTGAAGTGCTCCAAGAATGTCTTCCCTGCTTTGTAGGGCATTGTGTCTTACTATTTTAAAGCCTGTTATTACAAAAATAAAATGCAAGATCATGTTGGGGGCAAGTTGGATAACTGACAGCTTCAGGGCTTTTTGGAAACCCACCAAGCAGAATTAAATGAAAGTTTCTCCCAAATGCAGAACAAAAGGGATTTGTCCCTAACTGGGAAGAAACAACTGAGATATATCCAGATGTCTTCCCCCATACAAGGTGTGCTGTTCTCTATGCCTCTGCAGAGTTCTGGTAATCACAGGTAGTGTTATTTGTAGACTCTTTCCCTCTGGTAGTGCCAATGGGACCTGGGTAGCATCAGTCGGGTAGGTGTGAGTGAGGGTTTCCATGCTGCGTGAGTTGCAAGTGGCTCTGAGGAGATAAGGGAGCCTGGGAGTCTGGGCTCTAACTTCAGCTCCCTGCAAGACTGTCCTGGTTCCTGCTCTCTAAATAAAAACCTGTGGACTCTGATGGTACGAGCTGAGCTGGCGTTGGCCTGACACTTGTGGCTGAAGGGAAGATTCCTAGATGTGCTAATGAGACCTGCAGCTCATCTCAAGTAGGAAGGAATCAAATGTTTAGATAAGAATTACAAGTGTGTCACTGTAGAAGTGGCTGGAGTGAATTATCACTTGTGATAATGCGCAATTGTGAGTGACCATTGTGTTTTGGCGTAGCAATGAGTGGTTATGAAGCGTAGCATTTCCCATGGAGTTTCACAGAGCTTCATGTTTGTGCAGGTCTCTGAGTACAGACCTTTTGTAATACAGGCTTTTGGAGAACCCTCCATGTTTCAGGTGCCTTCCTGGCAGTCCTTCCAGTAGCATCATCTGTCCGTTGTAGTAATTGCTGTAGTAGAGCTCATATTTCTTCAGCTGCTACCTGCAAAACAAGCAGATCAAAACACAGTTTTTTCTATTTAGAGAAGGCTAAAGACAGATGCTTACTATTTTTTTTATTTTTTTTGCTTCAAATCTTTTCCCCTCTACCTAAAATAGAAACAAGCTGGGCTAAAAATTAATCTAGTCTGTTTAAACGGAGGTAGCTGGAAAGGCAAGGCTAAATATGCAGATGTTCAGTGCTTCTTCTCAGTGCTGTTCTGTTCACCAGAGCAGGTGTGGGGATGTCCTGGAGTTTTTCAGTGAGCCAAGGATTGCCACGGTGAGTGGTGAGCTGCTGCTGCAGGGATGTGAGACCTATGGGGCCATGGCAATGGCATGGGAGCTCCACATGTAGGGTGTGGTCAGCTGCACAGTGTTTAAATAGTCCTGTAATCATCTGGTACGTATGTATGTTGACATATGTTGTGTGGACCTGTGGCAGGTTATGTTCCCAGTTGCACAAGCTACTGAGGAGTGATGGGGAGGAGAAAGTGAAAGTGTATGTGAAAAGGGCAGAAGGAGGAGAGAAGGCCTGTATTTCTTCCCAGCTGTTGTCGTGTCTAATTTTAGTTCAGTATTTTTAATAACCCAGTTTAAATTGTGCTTAGCTTTGGATTTATGAAGCAGGTTATGCTTTGATAAAATAAGCAGTCCTAGGTACTTACAGGTTTTATTAAAAAGATGAGCAAATAAATATAAAATGAAATAGGCATATCACTAAACTAATCCAGTACAATTTCACTAAACTACCAGAATGGAATAATGCAGCAATCAAAGGCTGCTATTAAAACTGAATCCATAAATCAGAGAATTCAAATTAACAATTCACCAAATTAAACCAGCAGGTAATCAAATTCAATGATAGGGTTGATGCTAAGAGGAATTGCTCTGTGTTGGTCTCATTGGAAAAACATATGGAGAAGCCAAGTCCTTTCAATTGATGATATAAACCAGTGCTTTGGCCAGTACAGTCCTTCAGCTGGTGAGGGCATAAGCATGTGGGAACCAGGTGCAGATGAGACATTAAATTAAATCCTTCCCAGGGATGTACCTCAGTGCAGACAAATGCAGAAAATTGCTTTGCGTGTATATCTTGTGTGAAGTTATCGGTGTCTATGGCATGGCCTCTTTGGGTCATGTGCTTTTCTCTCAATCCTGCTCTTGAACCTTCAGTACCACTGAATCTTCTAGCAGTCTTGCTCTGGAGACAGCGATTGAGTTGCAAGCAACCTGTTTCTCTTTAGACTCTCCATGGCTAAGAAAGGGCGCTGCTACTAAACATGTGGATGCCGGTCTCTACTACAGACCCATTCATAGCAGAAGGGGATGCATATGGAGGAGGGAGGAGGGCCAGAGATCATCATGCTCTGTGGCGTCTTGAAATATCATGATAATGCTTGGAGAAGGTTGGGGAAAGATGATGTTACTATTTCCCACCTCCCCTGCTTCTAGACAGGTGTCTGTGTGTGTGGAAAATAATGGAAGATTGGCAAAGAGGACTATAAACATGCTCAAGAGACTTGCAGCTGGCTGTAGAAAGACACATAGCATACTAATTGTGTAGTCATGTGTGCTTGACAAGTAGAACATTTGTGCCTAGATAGCATAGGCTTGTTGGACTCGGAGGCACCTTATTGCATGTGCTTGAGAGTCCTGCCTTGCTGTGGGGAGGGTCCAAGCCCAGTGGTGAACTCCACCTGTGTGAACCCCTGATACGCAGGCGAGAGCAGCAGGTTGGGTAACACTCCCTGGCAAGGACTGAGCTCAGTGCCTGAGTTCCCTCTTCTGTGCCTCTGCCCAGGTGCTGCTTTGGGCATCCCCTGGCTTGCGAAGTAATGAAAATAAATTTACTCTGTGCATTTCATCCCTGGTTTTGTGGTGGTTCCTGCGTCCTGCCTGTGCCGGCTCACATGCTGTGCGAAGCAGTATCCTGCATTGCCAGCTTGATCCATCCGTGGCACAGTGAAGGCAGTAATAAACAACCTTTTTACTTCACAAAACCTGCTCAGTTAGCAGTAAGCATATGTTCTTTCAGAAATACTCTGATAGCAGCATTGAGGGCAGAGAGGGAGAGGCCAGCCAGGAAGCTTGATGTCAGCCTTCTAGCTGAGGTAATGGATATAAAAATCTCCATAGGCTGAGAAGTCATTTTAAGGAAAAGGTAATAACCTAATTAGCCCATTTGTCTCTTCTCTCATCAAGCACCTTTCTAACAACAGTTGCTTAGGAAACCAATACAGGTAATGTCATACCTTGTGTTTTGGAGTTATTCTAGTAAGTCATCTTGCTCTTCTGAATAAATTCACTTCAAATTCTGTCTGCAAACTTGTCCGCTTTGTGTCTGTGTGGACTAGAGAACTTCCTTCCACTAAGTTGGAGAAGTGACCACTAGATTCAGAAATAAATCTGTGGCCCTTTAGTAGGAAGATCAAGACAAGGTAACCAATATAATAATGAAATTTAAAACAGAACCTTACTGGAAAGTGGAAATTCGCTTACAGGTAATTCAGGAATTGCCCCAGGGAAAAGCAGGCACATGGAGGTAGCACACAAGCAGCTGCATTGGTGTGTTTAAACAGAAATGGATGGTTGAACAAGGCTTGGTGTGATTTTGGTTCTAAAATATGTAAATATGCTTGCTAGCAATTTCCCATTAGAGCCCAGTGGCTTAATTAGACAAGTTTAATTAGTTCAGTTCCATACAGCACTGCTAATCTGCAAGAATTAGGAAATCCTGAATCTCCCTCAGTTATTGGTGACACAATAGTTAAAAATGCAATTTGAAGGCTTTTGCAGATCCCTCTTAATGTGAAGCTGTAGGAAATGCCTCTCTTCAGCCTTGGGCTATTAAATGAAAATTGAATTAGGAGCACTGCTGAATGCTACAGAAGAGGGGGCCTATTTAGATGTGAAGTCTTTCACTAATAGGGGTCTAAATGCTTTGGTTTAAATGGGAACTTGTTGTTCCCGGATTCAAGGATGTGACTTAGTAGAAAACAGTTAAAATCACACCCAGTGTGTACCCAAAGGTACCCAGTTCTGAGACACTAAAATTCAGCCCTAGAAAATCTTGATCCTTGAGCTTATCTCTTTAAGCTCTCCATCTAGCAGAAATATTAGCAATTACCTGGCAGAAGATCTTCAAGCTGAAAGAGCTGGACTCATTTGGCATTGTTCAGTGCCCCTTAGGACTAGGCACTGTCTGTCCTGGGCTTCCATCCAGAGATTTCATCATTATGATGTTTATGAAGAAAAATTCTAATGCATCTATTATAAGAAGAAGATAGCTCTAAGATTTCAAGGTTAATTAAAACCAGGCTGATGGTGGGGAAGACCGGGAGCTGGTGTATTTCTAAATAGCCAAGAAGGCATTTTTCAGGAATGTAAGTGCTAACCTGATAGAATAAAGGGAAACCACCGAGTGTGCACCTAAGCAGAAATCTTGGCCAAGATTGCAAGGGGTGATCAGCCACTTAACCGATGTCAAGATGTCATCAGCACTTCAAGATTGCACTCTAAGCAAATGCAGGCATGCTGTGCTATTTGCCAGAAGGTGGCACTCAAAGTATGGCATGCTAGATGTTTTGGAGTCCTATCTGCTCAGTCGTAATCTATCGGGTAATAGTTCATGCACATGCAGACCTAGAGCTGACAGGGTTCTGTATAATCGGTACAGCCTGAGGTTCTGTCAGCAGCTACACCCTTAGGTCTAAAAGGGATCTGTGACTGAGGAAAATAGTTTGGTGGGTTGGGGTTTTTTTCCTGCAAACAAGAAGTCACTGCTGAAACGCTTATCAACTTATTTCGGTGAGTGACTTGCAAGCTATGTTGAGAGACTCCGGGTTTTGTTGCACAATTCTGGCATTGCTGTGTGTCTCCTGGGGAGAGGGATCTGCCCTTGGGTAGCACAGTTCTGCTGCAGTGCAATTCCTCGGTCTGAAATACAGATACAGTGTTGCCAGTCTTTATAGCTCCATCTTGAATATAACAGGTATACTAGCTTTGGGGCCTCCTGGAAAAATTAAACTTGTGAGGGCAGAAATTGAGTGGTTTTCTGAATGAATAACAATTGAAAAATGAAGATGAAAAGTGTAATTATGACAGAGACGTCTCATACCTAAGGTGGAGCTGGAATGGAAACAATACCAACTTCACAGTGTGTCTTGTCAGTAGAAAAATTACTTTTAGTAGTAGCTAGGGTATGACTGTAGCAGCAGGTGGGTTTTTTTCCCATGACAATAGAGATCAGGATCACTGTTGTGTGAAGGATGCATACCCTGCTCAGCAGCAGAGCATCAGTTCTTGTCTTTGATCCATAGCTGTGAGCAATCTAAGAGATGTGGTACCTTTCATACCAAATGCTTTCCTGGGGAATGCTCCAGGAGTAACTGATCCTTTCAGCTGCCATCTTGCAGAGTAAGCAATAAAAAGCTTGAACACAGATACCTTTCTCTTCCTCAGCAAACCCCGCATACGTTGTTATTCTTTCCATTCTTGCATTATGGTCCATTCGTGCAGGCTTTCCTGAGTTAAAACTTTTCCTGAGTTAAAAGCTCATAAAGTTTGTGAGCAGTGGAAGAGAATTAATTTTGCCTTTCAAGTACAATAAAATCTTTCTTTTTTCCCTTCAGCATCAAGCAGAGTTGTAGTTAAGGTAAATAAGTTGATCTTTTCATGTCAGGGTAATAAAGGAACTGTGAAGTCCATCCAGAGCTTGTCTTTGCACAGCCATGCAGTATTTACAGCCCCAAAATTGCCAGATCCGCACTTCTCTCCCTCATCATTTATCAGCAGATGCTTCCATTGTGCTTACACCCAAATATTAATGATTGTCTTATTTTTCTTTTCCTTTCATACTTCCTTCAGTTTTTGGGGAAATAATCCCATTGTGATGATGTTGAAGTGCTTTAATTTTCCTACCTGGAAACTGTTCTTCTGAGGCTGAAGTTAAGAAAACAGAACAAGCTACAGCCTCAGATTTAGGATTGCTAATGTTGATTCCATGGATTTCCTTTTCTCACACTACGGAGCTAAACAAAATTACAGGAGGAGAGTGAGCAGCCTTGGTTCATTGTGATTCCTGTGCGTTGCTCTTGATTATGGAGTAAAGACAGGTCAATTGGCTCATTTAAATGAGTAGCTGGTGAGGCTGGGGCCTGTGAAGGACAAAGGAGGTTGGTTTAAGCCAGAAAAGGCATTAAATTCCCAATTATGATTCTGGAAATCCTCTCCAGATCCAAGCACACCCACTGAAGAATCTTAAGCGGGGTAATCTATCTGAGTAACCAATTCAGCCTGTTGCAAAGTTAATGTGTGTCTGTGAACTTCAATTTATTATTTTTTTTTATCACTGCTTGGTTTAGCTAAACACTGCCAGAGCCCAGATTTCTGTCTTGGACTATACCAAGGGTAAGATGGTCTTGTGTGCTAGTAGGTGGGGAACAGCCTTGGAGTAGGATTCACTTCTAGTTCTGCTACAGTTTTCTTCTTAGTCTGTATAATGATCCTCTCTGTTTCCCCTATAAACAGCCTAAATGCATACGTATAAATATGTGCTTCAACACAAATCCATCCTTTGCCCTCTCAGGAGTGCTCAGAGGCAGCACTGAAAAGCCCCAGCAGACTGAAATAGCTCCCCAAGCTTGCAAGAGGCTCAGTTGCTAGTTGGAGGATCCTGATGTGGCTAAGTCCCTGAGAGTCCTGGCTGCTCTCCAACCCACTGCATCAGGATGACAGCCGAAATGTAGATTTTGTTTTCTCTCAATTCATCAAGGAGTCTGCCTCTGATTGTACACCTCAGGGTTCCCTTTGTGCTTATGCGCTTCCCACAACTTAGTAAGCTTGTAATGAATTGCATAGTCTTCAAGCTGCAATGTGCCATCTTATTGGAGTGACTTGTATTGGCTTCTCTTACTGTGTTTCTTGGTCGATCTGGGGTAATTCTGCTGACTCTGAAGGTTTGGGCATAGGGAGCTCTTCTGTGGTCCTTGAGGAGAAGAAGCTGTCCTCAGGCTCCACAGAAGTAAAACAGATATCAATTATATCTGGATGCTCATGAGCTCCAGGAGCAAGGTAGAAACAGTTCCTTTCCCAGTTAGCTTTCTGCTAAATTTTAAGCAGATTGAAATAGTACTTAAAAACTGAAGTAATGGTAAAAACAAACCCCTGGGTTATCAAGGATTTGTCAGCTTTAGGCTAGAGAAAAGCATGAGCTTCTACCAGTTTTCTAATTGGTTGAAGAACAAAAGTGATCAAAAGCAGAGGACTTCACTCTGTCATTACAGCTAAAGCTTTAACTGTGTTGCTGATGACCCGTGACTCCCCTGCAGGTTCACGGCCACTTAGTCCTTCTTAAACATCCATTTGGATGGATTTATTTATTTATTTATTTATGAAAACAGCATGTGTGACTGTGTCCTGAAATGTGTGCAATGATTTTCCTACAAATAATCCAAGTAGCTGGGTGGGCTTTTTCTTTTGGTACTGAACCTCTAGCAGCATTCCAGCCTTCATGGTCCATATATAACAAACCTTGGAAAAAGCAAGTGAGTTGCTGTGTTACAGAGAAAGATAAGGGAAGATAAGAAAGGGGCTAATTAGAACTTAGGCGTTAGGGAGAAAAAGAAACACCATGACCTTTTCCCAAAGACTGAATTGTGATTAGTCTTCTGAAGTTTGATTGCCACTTCTGATACTACTCAGTTGCATCTCCTATTCTTGACTTCGTGCTTGTCCATCGTCTCATCTCTGACCCAGCTGCTAAGGTATCTTTTCTTCTTCTTCCTGAATCTGCTCTGAATACTTTTAGATTTTTATTCTCTTTCTTCCATTAAAAACTTCTGGGATTTGGCTTTTTTGTTGGTCAAAAATTTGAGATCTTGAATGCCATTTGGGTAGAAGTCCCAGCAGGCCCAGTGCTGTCTGCAGCCTTCTGACACATCCCCCATGAAACCTGCCTTTGACTTCCAGCCTCAGTGACAGTTCTTGTGACATTTGGTCACTTTTTGAAGCTCATTATGCCACTCTATCCCCATACTCAGCTTTTGGTTTGATCTTGTCTGCAGCACCTCTTGGGGTGTTTCAAAGGGCCTTGCTGTAGGCAGGATTATTCAGCCAGTGCCTGCAGATAATGGAACGCGAAGGCTGGACCTGAGCATTGATAAATTTGTCTGGCTCCTTCCCTCTGCTCTCACCAGGCTCTGTTCAACTGCCGTTGTCGCTCTGTCGGTCTCTTCTGTGCATCTCTGCCCTGGACACTGCCTGGAATTACTCTCCCACAGGGTCGTAACTCTACATCTCTGCTGTGTTCAGAAAGCTTGCAGTGGTGTGAAGAAAACCAGTCTGCCTCTTCTAGTGCCCTGGTATGTGCATGCCTAATGTGACTGAGCTCAAAGGGTGGCATATGCTAAGTGCATCTGCATCTCCAGGAGAAAATCATGTATCACGTAAGACAAGATAATAATCTAAAGTGATCCCAGGGCCCATGTAACAACAACAAAAAAATAAATATGCTTTTAAGTAATATTCTTAAATTCCATAATTTTCTCAAGAATTATTCGGGAAACTTGCTCTGTCCTTATTGTTGTATACAAAGTGTTATTAGAATGTGGTTTCAATCACTCTTGCAGGCAGAAATTAGAGTCCTAAGTCTCACCCATCACTTCTGTATTTAGTCAAAAAATAGGAGAAATCTTTTTTTTTTCCAACTTGAGGATTGTTACAACTACAAAACTGTCTTGTGCTGTTTTGGTAAATCTGAAGAGTTTTCCCTCAGTTTTCCATATGACTTCTATGGATGTATACTATCATTTATTTAGCTGGGCAACAATTTTTGTCATCATGTACAATAAATACCAAAGTTTGCTGTTCTCTTTACTGCTCAGGCTAGAGAGAAGCCTGAACCTGAACATGTTGCAGCATAGTGGGGTTCCCTCTCTCCTTGCTCCTAACAGCAGAAAGCTTGGGAAAACATAGCAGCGGAGCTCTGTATGTGTGGAGGGCTGCTTTTGGAGAAGGATCCTGTTCTGTTTAGTAATCATACAGAAAAGGAAAAGTCATACTTAGACCCCAAGGTAAATCTGCTGCTGAAAGCTTTGTTCTACAGTTTGTTGCCACAACTCTGTATGTGCGTATATACACAAATACTATATTGGGATTTGTTGCATTTTATGTTATAAATAATTGCAAAGTAAAAATGGCAAATATTGGCAGTTAAAGCAGAAACAATTTTATGGAAGAAATAGATGGTGTGTTGTTGATCATGTAGGTATTAGCTTAATTATTGTGCTAGTGCTTTCCAAAAAGAATTGTAGAGCAATCTGCTATCATAAACTAGATTAATTTCTGTTCTGGAAGTTCCACACTGTCTGTCTTAAATCACTTGTGGTGCATTAGGTAATAGAAGTAAAGCCACGGTTTGTCTAAGGGTATAATTCTCCTTGATAAAGCTTCCTCAGTAAGTGCCTTTTTAATCTGGTTTGGCTTGCATTTAAAGTCTTTGTGAATGAAAAATACCTGCCTTGAACCAAAACTTTGAATAAAACAAAAGCTGTTTGGGAAAGTTCTGGGTTTTGTGAAACTGGAGGGTTTGGAACTCTGCAATGTGTAGTAAGTAGCTGGAATGACAGAGTAAGTTTCTGGAGTGACTCCATGCAGCAGGTGAATGCTTTAGGGTTGATTCTGGTTTTATTGCTCTGTTATTTTTTTATTACTATTATTTTTGTTTAGCCTTTAGGGATCTCTGATAGTTCTGGCAGTGAATGCACTTGTAAAGTCCTTGGGCAGCTCTAGCTCACGTTCTTCTAGCCTAGTGTGACTGCTGTACCCAGGAGCCACCTCCTTGGAAAGCATGCTGGTGGATGGTTAGGGGTGTGCATGGGAGGAAAGCTTTTGCCAGAGAGGTTGTTGTTGAAGTGGGAAAGCTTGAGGGGGCAGGCAGGCAGCTCCCCTGCTGCTTCTAATAATAAAACAAAGCGCAGAGGAATAGAAAGGGGTTTTGATTGTGTTTTCCTCCTCTGCAGATTTTAAAGGTCTTTAACAAGTTGTCGGATGTTAGTGGAAGTCACTTTCCTGTGGCTTCAGGAAGAATCTGGACCTCCCTGTGAAGCCTTAATCACAGGACTGACCTTCTCAGAAGAAAAGAGATACCATGGAGGGCAGGCAGGGATAGGGGTCTGTCAACCCTGACCCTGCTTCAGTTTGGTCTCCTGCTTTATACCAAAGAGTGTCTATGTAATGCTCAGCCAGCCAAAGACGCAAAAGCCTTATAATTAGTTGGGCAGAACATATCCTCTAAGAGATTGTCGCTTTGCCTGGCGTGAGCTTCCATGCTCTCGAGTTGAAAACAGGGCAGCCAAAGCTGCACAAGTGGACTGTGGAGGTATCAAGGGAGAGCGTTAAATGCTGAATTTTGGTCCCCGTCTGTGCCTACCCACCACCCTCTGAACACAGCCTGTGCCTGGCCGTGCAGGATCACCCCTGCAAATGGGACAGAGCTACATGGGGCTACTCTGGCTCGGTCCCACCAAGGTCAGGAGAATTTTGGTGTGGCTGATGTGACCCACTGCTGATTCCCACCTGCCGTTCCCCAGTCTCGTTCATGCTTGGCTCCCTTTGGCAGTTGTGAGGGCTCTGTCAGAGCCAATGGACAGCAGATGCATTACCCGAGACCAGGCTTTGCTTTTGCTGCGGACTTTTGTATCTCCAGGGTTATAGCCTTGTGTCATGCTCAGCTTAGTCTGGGTCTCAATTTCTGCTAGCCAGAAACACTTGTATTAAGTGCTTTAAAACACTGAAAAAATCTCATTAAATAACATAAAGCTGAATGTTTGTCCCCTTTAAAATGAAGGGAAACTGAGGCTAAGGGACCAAATTACTTTCCTCAGCAGCAGATGGCCCAGAGCTGCTCCAGGGTAAGGGTGTGTGCCTGGTCCCTGTGGTGTCTCCATACGCCTTGAGTGATGCTACCTCTCGCTGCGAAAACATGTTTGGGTTCCTATAGCTGACCTTGAGTGAAATGAATTTAGAGAATGTGCAGGCGGTACCTACCCAATGTACTTTCACTGTGAAATACTCCCAGGTTCAGATGCTGAACAACTCCATCTAATCAGAAGAACTCTCCCTTCTCCTCCCCACCTGAGAGTTGTCTTCAGAAAGATTACTGCCACAATAATTCTGCTTTCTGTCACAGAGGCTTCATTGTGCCATAAAAATGACACCTTCTGTTGTACGTGTGTGTTGCTCAGACACGGATATTTACTCAGCCCTGCAGGACCAGCCTCCTTTCCCAGCTTCGAAGCATCATCTTCTGTCTCCTTCATACATCATCACCGACAACGCACAGATATTAATAAAATTCAGACGGAGAGAACGATTATTGTTGGTTATGTCAAGTAAATTTAAATGGTTTTCCCTCTTTGGTAAATCACACCCAGCAGTCTTATTTCATAAGTTATGCTGACTCCCTGGGCCTGGGAGGTTGTGACTAACAGCTGTTGTTTTTACAAAGTGA
Source organism: Gallinago jamesoni (assembly GCA_025769975.1). Taxonomy (NCBI): domain Eukaryota; kingdom Metazoa; phylum Chordata; class Aves; order Charadriiformes; family Scolopacidae; genus Gallinago; species Gallinago jamesoni. The sequence continues at coordinate 25,806,353 of JAOQGH010000005.1, read as the reverse complement.
CTTGCCTTGGCTGGAGGAAAACAAAGGCAGATAAACGTAATGTGATTTGCGGAGTCGCTTAGTGTAGGCTTGTCAAATGGGACCATCTAAATCCCAGTGATAAACGTGGGCTCTATGCTGGTTTGTGACCAGGAGGAGCTTTTTGTACTGTAAAGTTCAGCTCCTGCTTTGCAGAAAGCTGCTTCTCATCTGAGAGCATCCCATATTCCTCCTGTAAGTGGCATCAGATGTGTGTATTGAATTAAATCCAAGGCTTTGATTTTTTGCAGGTAGCTCTGTCCTGCAGGAGACAGACAGACAGCAGATTGCTAGTGGCTTGCAGAAGGCTGCCTGGTACTGGGTGAAGCAGAGCCTTGTTTAGTACTTGTCTAGGGCCTTGGGGAGGACAAGAAAAGAGCTGCTGCCTGGTGCTCTCTGAGACCATGTGGGGCCCAGCCTCCCCAGGCATATTGACTGCAGTTTCCTCTTTTGGGTGGGGTGTTTGTGTTTTAATTCAAGTCTAGGTTGTGTCTTTAAAAAAAAAAAAAAAAAAAAAAAAAACCAACAAAAAAACCCAAACCTAGTGGGCATCTAGGACCACTGAATGTGAGAGAACCTTATTCATTCAAATAACCTTCTGGGAATTCAGTACAACTCGGGGCCAGGCAGTGTATTTTTGTCATAAAGTACTCAACAAAATAAAATGCAAATTATAACAACAAAACCAGGAATAAGAGCTTCCAGGCACTTCTTTTAAACAATGCCCGGACAACAGGTGAAATAATTAAACAAAGCAGCGTTTTCTCCCAACAGACCCCTACCCTTCCCCGTTCCCCCTCGCAGCCTTTCCTGTATGCACCAACCCTTGTTTTGCACAGTCTGTGGTTTGTTGCTGGTTTGTGGTTTCTTTTTTCCCCTCCCCGTGCCTGGCACAACGGGCAACAGCCTTCACTGAGATCAGATGCTGACAAGCTCAGAGTATCTCTTGGCCTCCGTTGAACTCGGGGGAGCTCTCGTGGCTGGCTGCCTGCTCCCTGTCCAGGGAACGCTGCCGGCATCGGGACGCGCGGACCTGGGTGCTCATCTCACTGCCAGTGCTTCAGGCTCCCCTGAGGTTTGAAGAAGCTGGTGATCTATGCGCCTTGCTCAAGGCTTCTCTCTTTCACGCTTATTTGCCTCAAGCAGCTCTAACAGCACCTTTTGCTCTGCCCCCATCGTTTCATTAGGTAGTAACAAGCCATCCAGACACTTGAGTTGGAGACTTTGACGCTCAAATTGTTTCAATAGTAAACTTGTTCCTGCACAAGAGGCTTGTTGCCATCAAAGCTTCTTGTAAACAGTCTTGGTAATTACAGCTCTCTACAGCTGACTGAATTTTCTGCTTGACATGCTGATGGCCTTAAAAATTAGGAAAGAAAACGACTGCTAGGGAGCTCAAAAGCTTCATTCTAAAGCTTCAGTGTGTTCTACAGCTTGTTGGTACGGTTGTATTAGTAATTCAGTTTTGGTTTTCACTCTCTGACCAAACTGAATAGTTAGGTGGCTGGCCAAGTGTGAATCAAAAACTACTTCATCCTCTAGCTATCCAGTCCACTATGGGTTCACTGCTTGGTTTGCCTTTTCCAATGTGGAATAAACTACTAAACTTCCTCTTCTTTAAACTGAGATCATTCTTAAGCATACCTGTTGTTTTGACATAGGTTTTTATTCCCCAGCCCTGTTCCAAATGGCTTTAGGTTATATTTTTTAACTATATCGGTTGGGTGGTGGCTTTTCAGAAGAGAGGTCTCAGGCTGCCTGTACAGAGGTTGCTTTGCAGAATGTAACCAGGCAGATTTCTAGCTTGAGCAAGGCCCTTCTCTATTTGTTTCCCAAGTGAAGCTGGACTTACCCTTTTATACAAAGTTTAAAAAAAAAAAAAATCCCTTCCCTCTCCCAAGTCTGCACTTAAAAATCACATTGGATTATTTGCTCTCAGCAAGTTGGACCAGCTCAAGCTTTGTCACATTTAATATAGAGTTAACTTGATTTGCGGGAAGGAAACATCATGGCATAGAGCACAGCGGGTTTAGATGGTGCATAGAGTCATCGCTGCTTTCCTCGAGCACTCGAACTCCAGCGTGTGACACTGCTAACCTTGGGGAGGGATTACATTAAGGTATGTTGCTTCTGTACTGAATCCTGCTTTGACAAAAGCAGACAACAGCGGTGCTAAAATATTCAGGCTTGTAAAAGGGAAGAGGAGGGTAAAGAACTCATAAATCTTGTGACTAGGGTGATGGGGAAAGGCATGCACCTCTGGACTGCTCCTGATTAACAGCTCAAACCCAAAGTACCCACTCCAAATGTTACAGTGCCTCCCCTTTTATTTAGCACCAGCTCTGAGCAGCAGCGATGCAGCCAGCCAAGTGGAAGACTTCAGTGAGCTTTCATCTCTGAACTGTTTCCCCAAGAGAAGGGGAAACTCTTGGCAGGGGGACAGCAGAGTAGGAGCTCACAGAGCCGCTGCACATCTCTGTGATTAATAGTGCACTGCAATTTCAAGAGCTGTCAAGCAAGCACCTCTTGCCTCGGCTAAAAGTCAGTGTTTAAATAGGGCTTCTTGCTGTCAGTGTTCCTGAGCTTATTTGGTATTCAAGGATGCAAAGAGGAACATAAATAATTTGATATTCATACTGACAACTCTAGGCACTGCCATAGCCCCAATTTCAACAATGTAATGGACAGTACGTTATCTCATAATGTGTTTTGAGATCAGAGCTGATTTAAAGGTTATTCATCCTGGGAGAAATTATGCTGTAATTGAATTTATCTTGCATTTATCTGTTGAAGGAAACATAACTACAGTTTAAGGGAGAAAAATACATCAAGGAGCTAAATTTTTATTATCAGTTTGTATAAAAGTTACAAATTATTCCAACAACCTTCCTCCACTGAGCTGTATTATTTGTTGCATAATTGAAGTCCAGACTGGAAAATAGAGACTTCTTTCAGCAGATAAAGCTCTACACCTTTAACTCGAAGGATGGCTGAAGATGACAGTGGGGCGAAGCAGCACAGAGCATGGAATTAATCAGATTTAAGTAAAAGGAATTAGAAAGTAATTGTCTAGGCTTTAAGGGAAAAAGAAATGTTCAGCTGTGAAACATGGGGATGCGCTAGCTGCATTTCCAGCCTGTGAAATGGGAGCTAATACGCTTGGTGGGGGAAAATGGGTAGATGGTAACTCCTGTCCCTGTTAGTTGGCCAGGACTGGAAGAAGCCCTTATTCAGGTTAACAGATGGGGAAAGAGCATGCAAGAAGCCACTGACTTCTGAGAGTCGTGTCCCAGGCCTCCTTGTAACCAGCCTGTGCTCCCTCCAGGGCATGCACGGTCTCCCAAGCGTGGTGGCCTGGAAATGGAGCGAGAAGTGAAGTGATGTTTGAGTATGCCATCCACTCTTGCCAAGTACAGCAGCATGTGGCAGCGGTGGAGCACAGCTCTCCCTCTTGGGCATCTCTGAGTATTTGTCAAAAGACAATGCAACCAGCATAGTGGAGTGAGAGGGGTGAAGTGACGGGACCAGGGGCACGTACCAAACTTAAGTCCAAGTTGAAGCTGGGAGAGAGGAGCAGGCAGTGCCAGGCTGCACGTGGCTTCAGTAGCCTTGAGGCGCTGGACTTTGCGGAGGTGCCCATGGGACACTTCTTTCCAGAAGCCCTGGCTGTGCTGTTTTCCCACACTGGCCAGACCTGAGCTTTGACCACAGGGCTTTTGCTTGTGAGCCCTGGCAAGCGGCTGAGGGGAAAGGGGAGGACGTCCTTCTGCATACAGGACTGTCCTGTATTTTTGTGTGGGGCTGTTTCAGTGCACCCGGCTCTGAGGCTCCGTGTTTATATCCACACATACACAAGTCTTATAGAGCATATAGAGACAATGTGGAAGAATACTGCAGAAGAATTAGACGTCATTCCCATGATCAGATTATCTCAACAAGCTATTTTTAAAGGGAGGATTGCCCTTAGCTGATCAAAATGCTCCTGAATGTGATTCTCTATATCTTGGTTTCCTTGCCCAAATACTGCAATTTTGATAAAGGGAAAAGAATTCATTTACCTCTGAGATAACAAATTTTATGCTAAATTTCAGCCAGATGGTACAGAAAACAGCTGAGAGATTATAGCCCCCAAACCAGGCTTTAAATAGAAATGATAAATTGCTATAAAGCTGCCACTAGCACTGTTCTAACAATGGAAGGGTTATTTCCCTCGTTCACTTTTCCATTTCTTATTATTTATCTTCCTGCTCTTTGTTATCTGTGTCATTTCACCTCTCCTACTGCTCATTACATCAGAGGGAAGGACTCCAGCACTAGAGTGCCTCAGGAGCAGCAGAATTTCATGCTTTGCTTTAAAGTTTTCTTCAAAACTCCTCTTTTAATAAAAATATTCTGAAAGATGCAGCAGCCTGGGACACCATGTGTCAGATTTTTGCCGGTGTCAGGGAAGAAGTTGCTTGGATGGTCTTGGTGGCACTAGCCCTGCTCATTGCATCAGAAGTTGCTTGTTTCTGGAAACATGCAGGATTTGGGGTTTGCTGTGGCCCCTGAAATTCTCCCTTCCTGGGAGACTGGTTGTGAGCAGAGTGGGCAAGGGCACTGCAGCCCCAGAGAGGGCATCTCCCTCTTCTGTCCCCTCGTGCTCCCTCTAATCCAGGCTCTTTCAGGGCTGTGTGTGAGCAGTCTGTACAACACCCTGCCCTTCTGGGAGCATCTTCTCTCTGGGCTTCATCCTGCTGCTCCGTACAGGAAGCCAGCTATTTGCATTTAGCTCTTATCAGGTGTCCCCTGCCCTAGGGTAGGCTGCTCAACCCCTCTGAGATGCCAAACTATAGCGCTGTGGGGTTCCTCACTGGCTTTCCTCCTTCCCTTCATCCTACCTAAAATTATTTGTAAGCCAGCCCATGCTTCATGTCTTCAAGGCCCACTCAAAAACTAACTGTGGGACAATAACACTCTTCTCAAAGTGTTGTGGTGGGTTTTGTGTCTTGTGTGCTTTGTTGTTTGTGTTTGTTTTTTTTTTTTTAAAGCGGAACTCCAGCAAAATATTTATTCTCTCAGATAGCTTCCATGGCCTGAAGTGATTGCACAAGCACCAAATATTATTTTAGTGGCACTTGAGCACATTCAGTGTTTGGACAGTACCAAGAAAAAACCCAGCAGCCTAAGTGATGCTTACACACAGAGTGGGCAGAGCAAGCCCTGCTGTTTGTCCTCTGTATTCAGGGATGGTCCCTGGTGAGGCTTTTGCCTTTGTGAAGAGAGTCGCTATGAAAATGAAGTGTCCTGAAAAATCCCAGCTCTGGGAGGCTTTTGGCTCCTCAGGGATAATAAAAAGCAAATAGATGGCAGAGCAGCCAGCAGCCCTATGAGTAACCTGTCCCTCCTTCAGTGTTCATGGGCCTGAGCTCTGAGAGGTGTATTCAGAGTTATGGAGGCCCCAGGCTTGAGGGTGTGTGGGGGAAGAAGGGAGGGCAGGGAGCACTAAGCAGGGGTCTAGGAGAGCTGACTTGGATTGCCCATCTTCCTCCAAGCTTCCTAGGTGATCAGACAAGTTATTTGCCCCCTTGGGTTCTGCACATGGGACATAGATATGATGACTGCTGTCTGACGTGCCTCTCTGGATGAGAAGTGACTGCTTAGGTTATGTGCTTGTACCAGGTCAAGCACAACGGGGTGCTTCATTCCCAAATTTAGCCTTGAAGATGGTGACAGGGCTGGGGGTAGGGGAGTGTGGTGTGGGACCTGAGCCTGGCTAAACTGCCCCACCAAGCGCTGTTACCTGCTTAGAAGAGGTGGCGCTCTGCTAATGCGTGCTAATTCCTTGCCAACTTGGGTTTTGCCATGCTCATATCCTCACCTCTGCTCTTGAGCCTTACCTCTCAGTGCAGAGAAAGCAATGATAGGTAGGTGAAACGCAGAGAAGATCTGATCTCATGTTGCAGGGGTGTAGGATGATCCTTTTGAATGTTTAAATTCATTTCTTCCCAAAAGAGAGCAGTTTAGGCTTCCACTTCAGAAGGTCTGTACCTGATAATTGACGGAGACGGTAACGTGCCCACACCAGGTTTCCTGGAGGGACCAAAATGGGAACGTGACCCCCAGATTTATACAAGTGTCCCCCATCAGGCCACTTGTCTTTGGTTCACTTGTAATACAGTCTGTGATTGTAGTGTCATGGCTATGAATGGTGCAAGCGGAGTGTGCATAGGTGAAGTCTAGGCTTTGTTTTAACTGGGGGAAAAACATTCATCTTATCTCTTTACCTCTATGCATTGGATCAGTTAAAACTTCCAGGATACTAGGAGTGAATAAGTTGGTTGTACTGTACTTGTGCCACCAATGGAGCTCAATAGTCCCCCAACCTTTATATCTTTTTGCCAACAACTTTTTCAATATTATTCAATAAAATAGCTTTCTAATCTAATGCATCGTTGCCTTTAGATGACCATAAACTCTGAAAGCACACCCAAAGCCCAGAAGAATTTTAATATTTTAACACATGCATTTTCGTGTCTTAGTTCCATGAGTTTTTGCTTTGTCCTAGTCCCTTCAGGTGACAGCAGCACACAGCTTTGCTTCACCATTCTCACAGCTCCACACGAAGTACAGCATAGTGTAGCTGACAAGAAATAGAGAAGCAAATGTATTGACTGATACAGAGCAGAGCTGGAAAATCGGTTTGATGGAAAACAAAAGGAGAATACTTCTTGCTATAATAAAATTTGCTAGTGGCTAAGCAGCTATCACCTGAGCTGCCCTTGGGGAAAATGAAGTTTGATTTCCCAGCTGGAAAATTTCACTATGGTGTTAGTGAAGGATTTAGGTGGAAACAACTGGGGAAAGGGAGAACATATTTCCTTCAAATGCTTCCTAATATACAGATAGTTTTGTTTTTTTTTTTTCTTCTTGAATTTCTGGAAAAAACTCCTCCTGAGAACAAGCTGCCTTTGCTTGTTGAATGGGGCAGCCGTGCAGAAAGCAGTGTTTTGACCCTGGGAAATGGAACAGGTAGGATAGTGTAATCTGTGCGAGTCTGTAATTTAAGTCTGATGATTAAGGGAAAGCTGAATCCCCTCCTTATCACTGAAAGACAGCAAGGAGAGGAAGATTGAACTACTTGGGAACGGTTCAGGAGGCCCCTGAAGATGCTGTACTTCTAATGACAGTTGATCCATTCTGGCCACCTACCAGTGGGGTGCTGCTCCCCCAAGTGTTTAAGGGAGAGGTGTTTGTAGCATCCAGGATTCAAGTTCAAAGAATGTCCCGACACAAACAAAGAAAACCAGAAGACTTCCTATAGCTGGCTTTTCTAGAGAGCCTGAAGCATCCAAAATACAGACAGTTCCCTGCAAAAGCCAGCAGACATCACCATCGCTGCCACCAGGAGAGGGTGGGCTCACCTAACCCAGTGACGTGCTTGGAGCTGGATCCATGCAGGCTCAAAAGGCAATTCCTGTAACAGGAGGGTGTGTGCTAAATGTGAGCAGGATGGCAGCCACAGTCTCCCCCTGCTGCCTGGCTCGTCAGAATGCATTAATTGCAGTAGGCTTGGTGGTTGGGAAGAATGACACAAATGCAGATCATCGCACCAGGTGTACTGAAGTGGTACCGGAAAGGGAACATAAATATGCAGTTCATAAGGGGGAGAGTGTACTGAGTGTCAGGAGAAGATAACACCCAGTCAGACTTTGACTTGTGCTCTTTCATAGAGGTGAAGAATTTCCCCCACCAAATCTGGCCAAGGGCCACTGCATGGGCTAAGTGGAGGGTTTTGGATTGGGTTCCCTGGCACAGAGAGAGTTATTCAGAGCATGTGTTCTCTGGACTTGGCTGTTTGGGAAGGCAATCCAAAAAAGTCATGTGTGCCACTGTGGGCTTATTCCTATTTCTAAACTACTAACCTGTACAATACTCTAGTACTAGATACTCGGTCTTGTGTCTTTGCAGCTGAAGGTTGAAATTCTAGTGGCTGAGATGCACCTGGTAGTTATGTACACTCAGCACCATCAGTTGTGTATGTGGTGTAATACGCAGTTGTAAGCTGTGGACTGGAGAGTGCAGACAGCTGTGCACTGGTTTTGGATAAGAATAGAGTGTAGAAGAGGTTCTGGTGGCTAGTGAGGTGCTGTGGTCCATGGTTAAGCTTTGGTTTCCAATGGGTGCATGAAAAAGCTTTAATTGCTGGAAGAATTTCACATGTGGCTATGCTAATTACTTATTTGTCTCTTATTTTCCCACACTTGGAAAAGAAATACAATAATTACCTAAGCCTGTGATTACAGTTTACATGAAGAACTCTTGAATCTGACAAGATGTTGATTCTATTCTAATTCTTAGTTTAATGCCTTAAAACAAAGATTCTCAAGGTACATTAACACATTAATGAATTGAAGATATTCTCAAAATGCCCCTGTCAGATAAATCAGAATCACTAAACTCATTATACAAATGAGGGGAGCTGAGGCACAGATAATTGCCATGAACTTTTTATTTGACCTTGAAAAAGTCAAGGTGATTCAATACCACGTCAGGTATCAAACTGAGGTCTTCCCCATCCCTTCTGCTTCCCCCAGGTGGCCTCAAGACACTGCTGCAGTGTGAGGGCCCCCCAGGCTCCACACAGATGTGTTCTCAGTAAACCTCTCTACGGGTTGTGGAGTAACTTCCACAATCCACACTAATAACACAAAGTCTCTAATTTCGGTAGTTACAGCACTATTTCCATAGTGACAGCAAGAGTAACGGTAGAAGGGAGCAAAAAGTTGGGCTGAAGAAAGGCCTTGTGCTATTAAGTAAAGAAATGGATGTTGCTGAAATTCCATGTATGGCTGCACCTGGGGCGATGCCCTTCCAAGGCACTGGGACAGAGGCAGTGGGAAAACAGCTACATTCTGAATTAGAGTCGAGGTGAGTGGTGAATTGCTCAGTGGCTCATTATGGAGAAGTTGCAAGACGTGTGTGAGTAGATTGAGGGCGTTCTGCAGTGGGAATTGGGGGAAGAAGGGGAATATTTAGCTTACACTGAGCACAAGCTTTTTTGCGATTGTACCGCAGTGGTACGGAGAGACAAGGCCACTTGCTGTCACTCAAACATGTAGGACTCTGCTAAACTGGAAACAAGACACAATGCAAATAAAGCAGTAGTTCTGGCCAGTCTCAGGCTTGAAACTACTCCATCAGCAATGTTATTGTTTTGAGGAGATCCTGAACAGGTACATGCCGAGTACTGAACGAGCAGAAATCCTCAACTGAAGTGTCTTTTATCTCTCTCTAGATGCACTTACAGAAAGATGAGAGAGTGCTGGGGAAGAGGGAAGCAATGCCACTTAACGCAAAAGACAGCCAAACTGTTCGCCAATTCTGTTTTTATAGGCATCACAGCAATAAAGGGTGAACTCACAGAGAGGCCGATTCTGAGAAGCTATAAATATGAGTTACCTTTTAATTGTGAGCAACTGTGATGGACCTAAAAATGTGGGAACGGATGAGGGGAAAGGGCAATTCAAATGCCCTTTCTGTCCTGAAATGTTTCATCCCTCGGTGCTGCTTAGAATGGGCTGGAAGCACTGGCCGGGGGATGGCTGCAGCCTGCTGGGTCATAACATCAAGTTCAAATTCAGCAGTTAAGAATCAGTAGCAATAAGTTAAATCTCTCTCGCAGCCTGTTGAAGGCCTATGGGGTGCCAGCCACATGCAGAGCCACCAGCAGGACCTCAGACCCATTTTCCTCCCATCTTCCCCCCTCCACAGAGGGGATGGGAGGCTCAGCCTGAAATAATGCCACTGCTGGTGCAGGAATCAGAGTCCAAAGGCAGATTTGCCCTATGACAAGGTGTTGGCCTGCATAGGTGTTATTTTATTTCAGTTCATACATGAATAGAATTTAGTTGACTTTATTTAAGAAAATGTGTGAAATGAATGGGAATTTTCTAATACCATTTGAATCTGATGTCTATTTTAATTTGTATCTCATGCCAACAATGATGGCTTAATTGTAACTGTCAGCCTCTCAGTAGATAGTCACTTTACTATGCTCGCTATAAACAAATCTATTTTAAATTCTGGCAACTAAGGGCAAGCATGTCTATAAAGTAGCTGGAGCTGGGCAAATGCCTCAGCCGGTCTTTCCTCCCTTCTGTAAATTGCAGTTGAGCACAGCTCTGGCTACGCTCACATCGCTTTTGTGTTCTCTTCCCACGGATGCTCTAGTTTTGTTTTGTTGCTGGCATACCAGCCTGTTAAGTGGGCGTAAGGAAATGTTAATATGAAGTGAAGTGTTTTTCTTTCATGCCTGTCCCTGAGCTCCCAGGCTCCATTAGAACTGGATGAAAAATGACTAAAAATGTTCATCTGCTTTCCTCCTCCCCATCTTCTTCCCCTCAGTAGATATGAAGCAATACCAAAACCGCTGTAATTTCAACAAAGCTTAAGGGTAAGCAAATTACCGTATTTCTCCAACACTACCCCATTTCCCACACTTAAAAAAAAAAAACCAACCCCAAACCCACAGAACCCACCCCAAAACAGCTTCCTCATCCCCAAACTCTTTTTCTTTTTCCCTTCCCTGTATGTTGAGGAAACTCAAGAGTTTTGGCTACAGCAGCCAGAGACGGCAAGCTGCACTCCTCTCACAAAGATGCCGCCTCTGCTCCTTACAATCTAATATTTGACACCACAGAATCACCTAGGTTGGAAGGGACCTTTTAAGATCTAGTCCAACTGATGGAAAAAAAAAAAAAAACAACAAAAAAAACCCCAAACCAAACAAACTCAAAAAAACCCCTTATACCACTCAAAACGGACATCTGCATAGGTTTCACTGGAAATAACCAATCTTGGTTTCCAATCTGCAAAAAACCCTTTTAAACAAAGAATCTGTCATTTACTGTGTAAACCTGAATTACGTAAGACTCAAACCAGTACCATGTGCTTCTCATTCATAATGGCTAGTAGCATCCTCCTCCCTGAGAGCGGGTCTGGCTCTCTGCTAATATAGGCTTGCTTTAAACATCCCACCACCGTGGATCTCTGGGAGCCCATGTTGTTCTGGTGAGTCCTGTCTCAGTGCTCTGTCTCACCATGTACTATAACCCAGATGTCCTTCTGTGGCCAGATGCTCTCTCTTGCTAGACTAGCATCATGCTCAGCACACACAGAAGTTCCTTTCTTGGTGAGCCCTTAGCTGATCTCTGCTGGTGAAGTGGGACAAACTCTAAGCAAAGTGAGAAGGTACAACCTTTGTAGGCAGCGTGGTTGCTCTATGTGGAGGATTGTTAACTCTGGATCTCTTCAAAGGACTGATGCTGTTTACAGCAGCTGAAGGCTGTGTCTTCTCCAATGCTGCTGGTCACCATAAGGACTCCTCTTCCTTGGCAAGGCACAATGTCCCCTGGAGCAATTTCCACCCACCCTTTGGCAGAATTGGGGAGCAGGGAGGACTCAGGAGCTGTGTGGGCATACACAGGGACAGCTAGGAACTGTGAATCCCCCCTGTCCTTGACTGATGCTATCTGCAGCCAGTCTGCAGCTCTGAATGTTATTTCACAGGCCCATTTTAAATTGCTACATGCATATGAAAAGCAGACAATAGGGCTCTCCGCCTGCCAGGGACATGAATCGGGTCAGGGAAGTGAGAATAATAAAATACTGTTTAATATACTGCAATAGACATAGCAGATGTTTAACTTTCTTTCAATAAGAATGACCCTATATCATTTTATTAACTTAAGAGATGCATTAGTCTCTTCTTCAGAAGGCAGAAGAAAATACATCTATTGTACCAAAAATTAAAGAGGAAATTGAAGGAGGATCTTATCATGGCATATTTTCCCACTTCATAGTCTGCAGAACCGAGTGATGCAATAGCACAATTTTAATTAGAGGCAGCTCCTGTTGAGGCTTACTCATATGTACAAAACTAAACGAAATTATTTTGAACCCCAAATTACCCATCTTTTCCAAGAAACATGAAAATCAAGCTGCTGGATTTGGCATATATTAGCTGCTGAGATATCACACAAAGTTTCTTAGAACTCTTCTGGTGTATGCATAGGCAGGCCCACTACATGTATGGACATACAGAGGTAAGATCACATAGTTTGGTGACAGCTAAGAGTAGACAGATTTCCACCAAAAGCCAGCTGCTTTCTTGGATATGGAAATTTGTAAGAATTGGGACAATGTAAAGTCTGCAGATGATGTGATTTTCTTTCGCTACAGCAGGAGATACCAAGCTGTGCTGTTTGGTGCTTGAAAGCATGTTTTCTTCCCTGCTCAGCTGGGTTCATGGTGTTGGGCAGGTAATGCTGACTCTGAATGGGAGCCTCTAGGAAACCACAGAATATGCTGGGCTTTGGGGGTGACAAGTACCCCTACTATAAAAAAAAAATGAAGAAATCAGTTGTTTGCAGGATCAGGACCTGAACTCTAGAACACATCCCTAGAGGACAAATCTCTTGCTTTAACTGCATCAACATAGAGACTTTAGCTTCAGAAAGCTGCAAGCTGGAGATGAACTGAAAGTATTATTTTTCAAGATGCTCTAAGTGCTGTTCACACTCTGTGGAGTGTGTTTTGATGTCTTCTGCTTTTACTTCAAAAGGCTATTTGACCACATCCCAGTTTGACATCCTTATAAAAATATTTGAATTGTTCCAGCAATATGGGAGTGCCTTGCAAAGTGCACAGCTATTTTAAATTATTGTAGCACTTCATGCTTTTATAAGTACTTGGATTTGGACAGTTTTGTATCGTGTAGAACAATTTCATAACATTAGAGATCACCAAATTTGATGATCTGGAATTTAGAAATGATGCTTGTGGACATGCATGATGTAATTCTTGAAGTTATTAAACTTTTGAAAGCCTGTAACAGAATCACTGGTAGGCTTTACCCTCTATAGTTCCTGGGTTAAGTTAGTAGCTGTAAATGATATTAGATCCCTATACAACTGAAGTGTAGGCTACCATACGACAGTAAAGAGAGGAAAAACGGAAAAGGTTAAACTACCAAGACTCAAGTCTGTTGAAATAGGACTTAAGTGCTTCTCTAGATTTTTAGTATCTGTTTGGCTTCTCTACACTGCAAAAATGCTTTAAAATTCAGAGTTCTGCTTATTTTATGGTGTAACCCCTTGTCTATGCTGACTCTTTAGGTTCAGAGACAAGACTGAACTGCAGCACTTAAACAAGTTATTTCATGTCTGTTCATCAGTAGATACAGGAGGCCTCTCAGCCTGCCCTGGGCGTGATCAGATACAGTGAAAGGGATGCTTGGTCTACAAGGGAAAGGTTTGTGTTCAGTCATATTGCTGCACAATTGGGTGATTAAGATTACATGCAATTAGCAAGAGCTCAGCTGGTAACAACTGAGTTGTCAGAGGTGACTCAAACATATCTCCAAGTTCTCCTTCATACTATGAATATGTGGTGGTTTTTTTTTTCGATTAAATTAATCCAGATAAAACCTGCTAGAACTTGTAGTCCATGCAGAATGCTACGGAATGGAGGTTATCAGACAGTAAGTCTTAAAAAAACAAGCAGAAAAAAATCCTCAGATTTAACGTAAGAGCAAAAGTCAATGAGGGCACTTACATTTATGCAGCCAAGAGCCCAGTGTTGGGGTATAATTCTTATTGTGAAATCGCACTGAATCATCAAGCTACTAAGGAGTACGTAACTGACAAGATGTTACACTGGAATAAAAAAAATTAAAATAAAATAAATTACTTCACTAATAGAAATTCTTTGTTAGCATAACCTTCAAATAAGATAGCCAAACAAGTCTTCTGCAGTCATCCCTAGCTTCAGACAATTTTCTACTGTGACAGAAAAGCAGCTCCCCCAAATGTATGGACAAAGCTAGAAAAAAAAGTCTCCTATCTGTCATAACAATATGTGAAGCTGTGCACCTGTACATCTGCTTTATGCTAGCCTTAGACTGACTCCTACACTTCTCCCCAGAGGTGCCAGTGTGTCCAGAATCAAGAGGACAGAGCTTCTTGAATGCTTGGGGCCTCTTTCAAAGGAAAGAATAAGTGTTTAAATGTGAAGTTGCTCTTCACAGGCATCACTAGGCTCTCACTCATGTTCCTTGGCTCCAGAATTACTGCAATTGCATTATCCTCTTCCAAGCTATGAGCAGGATCAAAGTCTGCCAATGTGTTGTCTTAATTATTTCACTCTGGGAACCTAATCCAAATTTTTCCTGTGCAGGATATTAATTTGCCAGACAACTTTAGGAAGTCGTGCTTTAACTCTGGATCACTTTGACAAATTTTACAATATGAAATTAACTAATGGGAACGCTTCCCCATATCTTAATTATCGCACAGCAATCTGCCTAAACTTGGAGCTATACACCAGTCCTTAGCATCTTCTTCCTCAAACCCCTTCATCCTAACGCTGAGCAGAACACTGCTCTCCATAGATGTTTAGTTTGAAAACTAGTTTATAACATCTTACCTGACAACAAAGCCATTTGTCATTTATGATCAAGTTAATAGTTATTATTACTTAAATGTGCTATTGTCATTTTGTGTTGATACATGGTATTAACCAGTTTCTGTAGCTACAGCAGACAGAATGACTTAAGACCTTAGAGTTTCCTGAGAGTTCATACCCAAGATAAAACAACTCTTGAAAAGGTGATGGAATAGATGGGAACAGATTGTGATGTACAGCATTAGATGTGCAGAGATAGTCGACTATACTTCACAGCTTTCAGAAAGCATGTTATCTGTTTGAAGTTCCATCTTCAAAAGCCTAAGCAATATTTACCTTGTTTTCCCTTGTTCATTAAAGTATTCTGTTCCCTGTCAAAAGTGATATATGGACTCTGTTGTATCACTAAATCTCATTACTGACTAACGCTTCCTAGTAAGGGGGAAGAGAGATCTTATCAGTATAATAGTGTAGGTAGCTATGCACGACAGGAGGAACACAGTATTGGAGTATGTCTGTGCTGTGCTCTCACTGTGCCTGCAGTTTCTGTAGGGTAGCTCCGAGGCTGCTGGCTGGATGCTGATGACATCTGCTGTGACCGGCTCTGAAGCAGCAGAGCCAGCCTAGGATTGTCCATGCCTACCTGTGCTGTAGTTCTTCCACTCTGATTCCACCCAGCTCAGGACTGGCTACAGAAAATGCAGCTGCAGCTCAGCTGAGCACAGGCATTCCTTCACTGAAGGACATCCATTAACGTTATGTACATCTGAACTTATTCACTGTAGGCGAATGTGCTGATAAAGGAAGCGTGTTTAAAAGAGATAATAAAAATACATATAAGGGAGTATAGAATTAATCAAAGAACGGAAAGAAAAGTAAGCTTTCATCCTTCAGGGCACAAAGTGGCCACTTAAACTTCTTAATTTTTTCTGTTCTAATCATTCCTCAATACACTAGGTTATTTTACCTCCTTTTCCAAGCATTCTACAGCCACTGGCAGAACGAAGGCAGTGGGATGGATTGTAATTAATTCCCAGTTCTGTGCAAGTAGAACTGTGATGTTTTTCATCCCTCTTTATGATTTTTTTAAGTCCAAACCTTAGAGATTACTAGTCACAAAGTAAGGCTCGTTTGAAAACTACTGTAAGTGGATCCAATTACTATGTAACTAGGTTTTGACAACTATTCTTTACAGACTTACACATCTATGCTGTGAATACTGTAATGGAAAAATTAATTCTAAGATGGAAAGGCCTATTAAACCATATGTGTACATGACATGAAAAAACAGCTAAAGGCCAGATTATTCTGTCACTGGGTGATCTTGACTGAAAGAATTGTTCATTGCTATTCTGAACTTAGACACTTTGCTCCAGATAGCACTATTTACGTATTTATGATTTAACAGCTTCTGACCTTTTGTTCTCTTTTCTATTCTTTCACTGCAGTTACATCCTTCCTCTGAGGCCAGCAGGTACCACGCTCTCAGGTATGTGCTTTATTCCACCAGCACCATTGAGTGTTGGTCTGAGTGCTTCCTCAGAAATGAATTTGCATCTCAAACTATTGGACTATTCAAACGGAAAGCATTGCAATCTGTTTCCCTCGAGGGTTCTCTGCACTAACATAACCTGCCCTGCATATTAACAAAATCACTAGGATAACATTTTTCAAAAAGCAATTTCAAAGGAAAAAAAATGTTAAGAACTCCACACATCTTTTAATACAGGTTTATTGTGAAGCTGAAAGTGTCAGCCCTGAGCAACTTCTGTTATAAAAAAAAACCACAACAGAAACACTCAAACAAAACAAAAACCTCAGTGTTGACTACAGACTTTTAAGGGAAATACTGATGGATGCCTCAATTACAGAGAGTAATTAAACTCACACTGGAGGTTTGCATAGGCTGAATAAATGAAAAAAATACTCCCCTTTTCTGAGGAGGGATATTCGGTATAGACTGCGGTCACCAAGACACAAGAAAGCAGGTCTTTCTCCACAATTATATGACAAATGCATTCACTTTATAATCTCAAATGAAACACTGGTTCCCAGGCAGCTATTCTTCATACATAGATTATAGCTTGCTTAGGCATTATAAGGTACACGCTTACTCTTTTCATAATTCTTTATGAGTAAAAATACTGAACTTTAATCAGGTACCTGCTCTCATGTTAAGCAAATACTTAAATTCAAAGCACAACATTGAAAAGTAAGATACCTGGAAAGTTGGAGGCTTAGAAACATCCATTGAGGGGACTCCTGTCAGATCTTTCTATTGCACTGGAACAATCTAAGAAGTGAATGTAACAAAATTCAAACTGTATACTTCAAGGTACTTATTAATGAGGTGTAGTGCTCAGTCACAAAGTTAATTGATTAGTCTTATTTCTGTGACTGGAATGGAAACACTGAAAGATAAGACTGGGAGGAAGAATCAGCTAAGCCTTCGAGTCACAGAAAGGCCTTATCCCTTTGATAAAAAGTGTCAGATTAATCTTCATAAATGGTCATAATTACTTGTGCCTGGAGCTCAGCCAAGTCATTCCAAATAAAAATTAAATTATACAAGTGATTGCATGTTCAGTCTCATCTCTAGAATGTTAGAACAACTACAGCCCTACAGAAACATGTAGACATTTACTGTATGCTTATACTGGGGTAAAAGACATTGGCGTAAATATTGAATATGGTAAACTAGTATTTGACTATCTTCTTCCTTAGAAAATAGTTTCACTAAAGCTTGCCTACACAGACTGTCACAGTTCCTGTTAAAACACCGAGATTATGTGGTAATCTGCAGATTGCTCTCCACTCTTCATTAAACTCAGTTTCAACTATAATTGGCAGACCCATATAGATGGGAAACCTATGAACACTGTTGAAAAATTTTAGATCTGGTGGGGGTGGGAAAGTGAAATTAATTATGTTCACTTACCAGAGAGGGAGTAAATACAGACACCAAAGCTGATGACATCTAACACCAGAAGCACACTCCCCTCTTGGAGGTTCTGAGAATAGTACTAGTCCTTCAGAAGAAGAAAAACTTCTAAAAGCAAAATCTTCATAAATCTAGTAGAATACTACTTAGCAGGCGCAACCCAGTTCTCTCCTGTGACTATATATGCTTTGGAAATTAATGAAATAAGCATGAAACAGTACAGATTCATCTCCATATCAGCAGTACATGACTGAAACAGCATATATTCAAAAAAGAAATTATTTGGTCCCTATATGTTCCTTATGCAGCTTATACCATTTTAATATTAGGATTTTTTAGCTCATTTAAAATAGAATATTCCAAAAAGATAGCATATGGAGCTTTTAAAACAAAGTTAGAAAAGGAAACTAGCTTCTACTCATATGAGACTTTGCTTAATTATTTTCTTTAGTTATTCCAATTTTAACTCTAAGTAATGCAATAGCTGAAGCATCTCCGCTGATTTATCTTGGCAAAGACAGGACAGCTTGCATACTGCTACGTCATCTGACAAAACTAGTAGGATGCCAGTGTACATTTAGAATCTAATAGGACTCCACTGTCTCTTTAGGGAATAAAAGCTAAAGAACAAAATTTTTGTAGTATAATTTTATTCACCTAGAAACAAAGGGTCAAAAGTCACAGCATGGAAGTTCATTTTATTTTGTAAACTCATTAAAAAGATGTCCATGTGCAAAAGGAGGACATTTTAACAATCTAAATGCAGACAAAGGAAACTGTAAAAATTCAACACATTAATAAAAAGTTGAGGTTTTATTTTCTTTCTGCATAATTTGCATCTTCCATACCAGCCCGCACACAATCTTAGGTACAATTGTTAGAATCATTAACATTCCAGAGGTTGAACATAAAACCATTTGCTCTGCTAGAGGAATGTGTTGCTGAAAGATACAAACCCTGTAGCATGTTAGCTAGAAATAAGACACAAGACTGAATGAACTGGCTGAAAGGCTTCTAAATTGTTATTGCGTATTCATCTTTTGAGAATTCAATCTCAGTTTTCTTTCTGCAAATATTTAGAATATTCCTTAGGGAAGTAACAGCGTTAGACTGAACAGTCCTTTGTCAAAAGATGTATGTTTCCATGTTGTCCTAATACATCTAATGCAGATTCAATAATAAAAGCATTTCAAAGTAAAATCATCTCAGTCCCACCAGGTGTTCATTTTGCATCAGAACTTACAGTAGCTACACAACAAGCTACTGTGACATAATTCAGTCTTCAGTATTGGATACTTTGGGCTGCAAGTTTGGACTTAAACCCTTGATGCGCTGCCAGTGAAAGGTTAATTATAAAACTATTTCTTTTTAATCTGAGCTACCCGCAAAATGACTCTCAGGATTGAAAATTTATTCTTGTAACTGCTACTTGAGGTTTCTGTAAAATGTTTTCTCTTCTGCATCCTCAATGTAGGCTTGAGAATGTTGAGTGTTTCTCTAGATCCACTGTTCTTCGCTAACCAGAGTTCTTCAGTCAGGAATAATCCATGTCATGTACGACTTGTTATACTCAATTCCCAAGTATAAGTGTCCCAACTTTCAAGAGTTAAGTAAATATCTCACGATTAACAAAGAGCAACTCGAATGCCTAGAGTTAATACACTTCCAAGACTTGTGTTTTTCCTCTGCCAGGACGTAGTGCAAGAAATGAGCCCCACCAACATAAGGCACTTACCTACGTTACATGAGGAGGGGGCAGGGGCGAGAACCCTTGTAACATGCAAGTCTAGAAAAAGTCTCACTGGAGAAAACACAGGATCTCGCAGGCTCAGGGTGCGCTGCCGCTTCATTGTGTGCTGCTGTAATGAAGTCTGCTCTGTAACAGATATCAGATCCTCCCATTGGCAGCCACTTCATTAATCTTTGATTTCTGATGATCGTATTTCACAGAAACAATAAGGAAAAGCAAGAGGGTTGCTCCTTGGATAGCAGCCAGCAAAAAAAAGTAATAGTTTAATTGGCAGCCATTAATATTACCTAAAAAGAATTGGGTAGAAAAAATAAACATTAATAAAGATTATACAAATAAAAATGTCAATCCCTTCAAGCTTAAGTAGTAAAGACATTTCTGCAAAACATGGGCAAAACCAAAACAAATCGCATTTCCATCCAACAGCGTATTTGCATTTTTAATTATCTAGAGCAAAAGACAGACCTTCTGAGGAAGATGTACACAGTACAAGGATTGCTTTATTTTGTGCTTCAATGCCTTAAACCAAGTAATGTCCTGAAGAAGCTGATGTGCTGTTACTGCATGATTTCTTACTAAAAATTGCTGGAAGCTCCTCCTACCACTGTAAGAATTTTGTCAAAACAAAGACTGCTCACATATAGCAGTAGGCAAGAAGTCAACACAATTTAGAAGTCAACATAATTAAAAAAGACTAATAATCTTCCTTTCTTCCCCCCTACCCACTTGGCCCCCCAACTCCTTTTTTTTCTTTTTTAAGTCTGGTTTCTTATACTGCAAAATTGCAATGCTTTGCTGATTTCAGATAAAACAGCCAAAAACCTCAATGTGTATTTTCGTATATGATTTACTTTCTTTGTAACATAAGTAATAGAGATCACTTATCAATTTTTGAGGAAACAACTCATTTCAAAAGCAAGAAAAAAAGAAATCATCCCTGTGCTGCAGCCACTAAATTAACTTGAAAAAGAGATTTCTGCAAATAAAGCCCTGGACTGTAAATTGTTCAAAGATAGCTCCCAGTAAACGCAGCATTCAAGATAGAAGCAAAGCTACACTCACACAGGCTGGTAACTTAAACCCTTTACCATCTTCACTAGGTGTGCTTTTAAGGACCCTGGAAAATACAGTGAAGTGACAAACCTTTAGTCAAGAGGAAAAAAAGAAAGTATCTTATGTTTTACGGCTTAATTGAAACAGGTGAAAGTATGATTTTTTTATATTTTTTTTTTGTACTATATATACTATATAGTATAGCCTTTTCAGCCCTGCTTCATGCTATATGATCTGTTTACATCTGGAGGCCTGTACCTCCCTAGTCTGCTAAGTCAAATATAAAATAAAAAGAATTAATAAAAGAATTTTATTAAGGAAAGAGTTTGGCAACTCTGTAGATATAAAGAAAGCAATTACTAAGACTTTCTCTCAGCCTTCTTTTGGAAAAAAAACTTGAGATTCATGAAACTATATGTGGATTCTTTTTGGTTCAATTCACCTTTGACACTCCCTCAAAGTTGTTATAAATTAGTGATTTTTACCATACTAAATAATGTTAAATTAAGGAAGTTCATTGCTAAAAAATTATTCCTCTATTAAGAAATGTGCACTAACTGTTGCTGTACTTCCAAGAACAATATATTGTGGCTCATTTCCAACATGCCACATGAGCCACAGCCAATTGGACCATTATGATTATCAAAAAGGTTAGAGAGAGTAAAAATAGTGAAGTATACATTGATCTTAACAAGCTGTTCATGCAACATGCCCATAAATGTTCAGATTAAATTACTTTAATTACTGAAACTTAAGATTCAATTAAAGTACCTTATAATAAAATGCAATAAAATTAAACAGTCTTTCCTTGACATTTAAAATACAATGTACATGTGAATCTCCATTTCAAGAGCAGACGTGTTTAAGGAGTAGTAATTATCCTTTATGAGATGGGATATTAAACCCATGAAATCTCAGTTTTTGTCAGAGAAATAACAGTCATTTCAATGGCAGCAACCAACACTGAAGTGCCAGCAGAGACTGAACTTTCTCAGTGGATTTTGTGGAGGCAGTGAGTTACCTCAAATGATATCATGAGTTAGCATAAATAGCAGGAACTTGGTGCACACGTGTGCTTAATAGTTATATATAGTTATATTATAATAGTCATAATATATTATAATATATTATAATAGTTATTATACAGCACTTAATGAAAAATTCAGAAGTCATTCATTCATAAAGACTCCTCCTTATAATTCCTACTTAAATTTTAGATATTAATTTGTTAAATTTCAATAATGTTATACAAAATGAAAATTGAGTTATAAACAGTTACTGAGATAAACAGTAACAGTTAAAACAACAGCTACTGTAGATGCTACAAATCAAAATTGCCCACTGAGCACTTCAACCTTGAGCCAGCTGTATTGCTGCTGAGAAGGCTCGACTGTGTATCAAGTCTTTGGAGTAAGAAAGGTAGAAATATCCACTTCTGACAGCTGTCCAGAGGACAATCCACTGAGCTGAGGAGCCTATTCAAAACAGATGACCAATGAGTCATGAAAGCTAACATCTTCTGGTTCTAGCCAACTCTGGATATATTTAGCACAACCTAAATATTTTACTGAGACAATATTAAGCACTGCCTTCTCTTAGGCTGCTTCAGAAAACAAAGGCAAGAGGCTAAAAACCCACCATCAAATATCACACATACTAATTTGTATATAATTTGTATAAAATTATTATTCTCCTGTTGAGCCCTTATCAACTGAATTATCTCAACATAGAATTGCAGGAAAAAATGCTGTTCTAGATTTGAAATTGACTGGGGGAAAAACGTCTCAATTAGATTAATTTTTCAATTGGTGAGGATGCTTACATACAGTTAAGGCTACATGTCATGTTTTGCAGTTTTTCAAAGAACTCAATTTATAAACCAAAGATGACAACTTGTGACACATGTACTGTTCCATAG
Organism: Gallinago jamesoni; assembly: GCA_025769975.1. Lineage (NCBI taxonomy): Eukaryota > Metazoa > Chordata > Aves > Charadriiformes > Scolopacidae > Gallinago > Gallinago jamesoni. The sequence goes on along the minus strand of JAOQGH010000005.1, from coordinate 25,784,228 downwards.
AATCATAGAATGGTTTGGGATGGAAGGGACCTTAAAGATCATTGAGCTCCAACCCCCCGCATGCAAATCAAGCTTAAATGGCAAATTCTCTCATACCAAATTTAAAGTACGTTTAGGCTGCACTTTTAAGCCATATATACGTAGTAGGTCTAGCATACGTTTTAAGAACTTTTCATGCTCCTTCTGTTGGAACTAATTAGCCCATTGATGATGGTATGATTTTCTGAAATTCCCAAGGTGCCACCTACTGGTGCCAATAATTATTTTTAACTTCAACTGGCAAGACAAAGCAGATGACAGGTTGAACTTTTTTAAGAGTATAAATACTAAGCAGATAGAAATACAAAAATGAAGTCTCTTGAAACTAGGAAGCTGAATAATCACTAGAGAGAGATGGGTCCCTGAAACAGCAGAAAGTAACTTCAGTACTTAATAGTGAATATATTCTTCTTCCACACATAATTCAAATATTTTTTACTAAAATACAAAAATTTTTAAGTAATTTCTAGTGATGAAATGGAGTAATATCTGAGCAGGTAATTGACAGGCCTTACAAAGGCAAAATAGTACATGCGTGTTTCCCATGCTTTCATGAAGACAATGTATTATTTTGCACAGTCACATTACTTCATACTTACATGCACGATTAAACTTTGTCTTCAAGAAAACAGTAGACACACTTATATTTTTAAAATAATAACTGTGCTAAGATTTGACAGTTCCACATGGTTGACGCTTAACTGCTTCTTAAGGAAGTCTTCTACTTCATAGACTATGACTACACTGAAAATAACTTACCAAAATCCGTGTGATTACTCATCCAGCCAATTTCTTTAATGGACACCAGTGCCAACAATCCAGAACCAACAAATGATCCAATCCCCGAAAAGAAAAAAAACAGCCCCATAATAGCACTCTGCATAGATTTGGGAGCAGCTGAGTATGCAAATTCTAGACCTGTATTAAAAGATTAAAAAAAAAAAAATGCCATTGGAAGATCTAAGAAACAGTGGTTCACTCTAGTTTACTGTTATAGAAATTACAAATGTATACTACTTCTGGTATGTAAAGACCTAAAATTAACTTTGGATTTCAGGAGACAGGGAATTCAGGTAGTGAATACCTATCAGTTCCCAGTTCCCTCTAATTGCTTTATGAACCTTGTTAAAGGTCATCAATATATCAACCCATTAAATGGACAACATTTGAGAGACGCTTTGATCTTATTAATATTACATGTGTAAAATCAAGAAATCTTCTGAGGCGGCATATTCATTTTCCTGTCTAAAATTATCCTCGCAGAAATTTATTAAACTAACTCTAAGCTGGCAAGTTCCCCGTTCCCTATTTCACTTGTTTCTACATTGCCTATCTGTTGTGCAGTATTTACAAAGCACATGGCATTCCCTGCTGAGAACGAAGTACTCGGGAACTGAAGGTCACTCTTGCATTGACCATGAACATTTATTTCACACAGGCTCCATGTCTGTATCTCTGAATGTGCAGACAGAGAAATTAATTGCAGCTGGAAAGGCAGTAATTAGTTTTAATTTAATTTTGATCTAGAATTCTCCAAGCTCATTGCTTGCTGGCCTATTCTTTTTAAGGCTTGTAGAAATGGGACTTCTACTTTAAACTATCCTCACTCAAATTTCAAACAACAAAACCAAGAAAAAACAGTGACGTGAATTTGAAAATCTGTGCTACTGAATTTTAGTACCAACAAAACACAGTGTGTTAGGCTCTGCCTTGCAAAGACTAATGCCCATGATTAATTCTCCTTTCAGAATAATACTCCTGTCACAAATCAAATAAGATTAATCACTAGAGACAGTCAAATGCATTCTTTGCAGAGCTTTTTCTCTGACAGGTGAAATGCTTGTTTCAAAACAGTCTGCTTCATACTGAAAATTAATGCTACCTCATCTAACATTTTTCTTGGCAAAGAGAGCATGTAGACCTGAAAATGGCACAAATATTATGTCTTGCATAATAAAGGTACACTTTATTTTCACCATTAGTGGTATTTGACTTTTGCTACTCCAGGCAGAGTTTAATAGAAATATACTGGCATTTCTTTTCAAGAAAAGGCTTAACACTTCAGGCCAGATAGGTCAATTTGCCTGTTGTGAGGGAGGAACTTTGTTCTTGTAAAAGAAACAGAACTATACGTTCTCACTGGTCTAACAGCATTCTGCACTGCCACCTGGGAAATCTCTGATAACCAACACATTGCTTCTCTTTTCCTCTGCAAAACACGTTAGAATGGGCCAACAGCAACCTGTCTGTGATTTTAGAAGGGAACTGAAACATTCTTTGTGCAACCCAGCTGTGTGGGTTTCTGTAAATTCAAACTGTAACAAGAGAATAGCTACAGAGATGGAAAGACATCTGCAGATGGGGACGGGGAGGTGAAATTATATTTATTTTGAGAATTAAAAAGCTCAAAATTTTTTCCTAGGCTATGCCCCTAGGATAATAATTCAGCTTTTTCAACGAGTATTTATCTGGCCAATCTCACTTGAGAAAAAAAAAAAGTACACTGCTCTCAGGATACAGTAGCTTAGTTTTTAACCTCTTGTTAAGTTATCATAGCTACCACAAGTCTCCAAAGTATCAGTCACATTTATGTCACCAGGCTTTTTTACATTCCATACAAGTTTAGCTCAAGCATATAACATGAAAGGATCTGGCCCATTTCTTCTCTTGTTCATTTTACAGATATACTGGATGCAAGTGTTACTGCTGGAAAAAGATCTTAAGACTCAAAACAAAAAACAAAATGTGTGTAACACTATGCACTTTTTGCAACAAATTATGGCACGTTTCTAAACTTGAATAATGCTTCCAGCAACCCTAATATTTAATTTACTATAAAAAATATAAAATCTTTTCTTTGCCTCCAGAGATATTTTTGCCTGCTGGCAGCCATTGATAACAATTTCATGCTACCTCAAACAAGCAGTTTTGAAATTAAAGCCTCTAGTTGGTGTTGTCATGTGAGATTATGATTCTGAGTTAAATAAGGGTGCTTTAAGAGGACTGACAGAATAATACAAAAGACAAATGCAATGTGTGTCATCTTTTTAAAGGTACCTCAAGTATAACTAATGTGGCTTAATAAGAATATGCTTAGTTTTACAGTAAACAAAAACCCAAATGTATGTTTCTGCTCTTATGATATTTAGTCCCTTTTTGTTCACAATAAACATTTCCAAATCACTATAGTTTTAGAACCATTAAAACTTTTCTTATTTTAAAGCTGAATTTCATAGCACAATAGATCCCTTTATCAACTTCTAATATCAAATTAGTAAAGTATACTCTACTAAATCTTGAGAGGCTTTCTTAAAAATACTAAGAATTCAGTTTAGATAACATTCAGAGGCATGAAAAAAACCTCTTTGTAAAACAAATCACATGAAAGTGTGATTTGCACACAAAGCAATTAATATCTGTATAGAATTTCTGGTTCAAAGAAAAGCCTTTGCATTTTTCCTAACATTGCCCAACAGTTTTTGAAGTTATAAAGCTGTTGGTACACACCCAGCAAGTGCAGAACAGCCGAGAATTCATGTCAGAAGAGTGTAAGCCTTAAAGACTTCACTTCTCATGAAGAAGTCCACTAAAGCAATTGAAAAAGCCAACCCTCAGTTTGGAGTTCAACAGAGAATCCATCAAGTCCTTGACCTTTCCACAAGCTTTCTTGTGAACACCTACAGACTAGGAACAGTGCCTGACAGAAAAACAAGAATTTGTAAGAAAGAAAAAAATTATTTATTTTTGCATGAACACTTGCATTTCTGTTTATCTGAGTTCAGATTTACTTGGCACAATCCCTAAAATTGTAACTAAAGGTAACTAACTCATTTTACTTATCTTATCTTATCTGAAACTTATCTTTTAATAAAATCTAAATACAGCCTTAGTTTTAATATGTAATTCAATTAAAGAAGACTTCCATCTTCAGATGTTTATGCGTTAGGATTTGTGCTGGCTACTGTTCACATATAACAAAATGTACTATAATACAGGGCAGCAGATATGTCCTCTAGCAAAGGTTACATATATACTGCAAAATTACAAATACACACAAGACAAAGCTATATCTAAAAATAATTCCTCCAATATACTAAATATCTAAGGTAGAGTTTAATACGTGATGGATATGTCCAATTCTTCCATTCTTTCCATGAAATCCCAGGCCAGGCAACTGGAAGAAAAGCTTAAAGCAAACGAGCAGATAAAAAACCACTCAAACCAACATTTTTTTCTACTTGCTAAGCAATCCAACCACCTTGTTTTATTTCCTAACAACGTAACCAGGAACTAGATGGAGTAGAAGTTCTCTCTTCCACTAAGAGGGGAACAAATGGGCCGTGTGACAGCTGGGGCTACCGCCAGCAAGATCTTACAGAATTAGAGAATCTCATTTTAACCCACTGTGCCTGCCTAGTGTGAGGAATGAAAGTAACCTCCCACAGGGGAAATGAAACCAGGAAATTCTGACATAAGGAATTGAAGAAAAAGAGCTGTATGTACTGCCAGCTGGAATGGATGATCTTCAAAGTTCAATATTCTAAAATAGTATTTCAACACATTAATAAGTAACTATAGTTAAGCAAATACTAAATGATTTTTAAATCAAGTCACTTATATTACCTGATGTAATATATTACATCAGGCAGCTCTGCAATTCTATTTAAGTAGTATCAGAAGAGCTACTTCTACAATCGTGAAATGTTTCTGTTACTGGTAACTAAGCATTGCTCCCAAGCACTAGATACCTAAACGCTGTGCTAAGAGATTCACAGTAGCATTTCACTTGTTTAATCATAGTAAACCAGTGTTAGGCATACCACAGTGACAACAGATAAATTGCCTGTGCTTTCTTCCTGCTAATGAGCACTGCACGTATACGAAACAGACCAGAAAATAAGATTTTATAGTCCTATTCACCCTCTCCTCCCACTTCACTTGCAGCTTAAAAATCAATATGATCACACAGCTGTCCACTGCATCACACAGAACAGTATTAAGAAATTTAATATTTCTTGCATTCGTTCAAGAAAGGCAAGATTTGAAGTGTTTCAGATTGCCTGGTATCACATTGAAGTACTAAAACTATAGAAAAAATTATCTATAAGCAGAAAAAAAATGTATAAAAAATAGGTACTTCATTATTAATATTTGCAAAAAAACTAGTTTAGATTGTCACATAACTTTTCTTCTTTCAGAGATGTAAAAACTCAAGTAAAATGAATATAAGCTGGTGATAAATCTTTCTAAAGATGGTTTATTTCCTCCTTTTTCCCTCAGAAAGGTGTTTCCCCTTGCTCATTGACTTTCTAAACTGTGAGCTCAGTTTTTAAGCCAAAAAACGACAAAGCACAGATTTTATTTGCAACACAGAGGAAGATTCAGAGGAAACAATAGTGCACTAAAACTATTATTTAAAATACAATATTGAAAGTGGGTATTGTTTTCCATTAGGGGTTGCAAATATCCAGTGAAAACAGGATGACATGCAAATATTTAAATGTTGATCTGCTTGAAATTCAGTCTTGAAAACATATGCTTACATAGCAAATTTGAAAGGTGATTGTGTGCTTTGCCACTTAAGTTATATAAAATTTTATCTGGGAACAGATCTTATTTATAATCATTTGAGAAGTAAATGTTTCTTTTCTAAGAATCTATCATTCATATCCATAGATATAAAAGCAGAATCGATACACATGAAGACTCCTACCTGCTATACTTGCAAATATTTCACTGAATCCAATAAGTACATATTGAGGAATCTGCCACCATATTGGCAAATCTGCAGCATGGTATGTAACATTTCCAATTGTCTGATTAATTGTTTTAACCTTTACAATTTTCAGTCTGTTGCTTTCCAGAATTCCTACATTGAGGGAGGAAAAAAAAGATTGACCTAAGATGCAAATATTGTTTCTTCATTTTAAGAATTAAATTAGGATTCAATCCTGCATTGCCATTACAAATTATAAAATAGGAATATTTTATAATATTATAAATATACAAAATATATATAATTATATATAAAATAGGCCTACTTTTGCTATTGTTATTTCAAGACATGCAGTTCTTCCACCATAAAATTAGTGATTATATTCTTATTTAGTAGCAATAATCATACAAATACTTAACTGTTTTCCAGATGGATTAGCTGAGAGCTTTCTCATACAAATGATGTAGGAGTTTTTTTTAAAGACAATCTCCTTTTCACAAACTACTACTTTACTGTGTTGAACCATTGCATCTGCCACCATAGAATTAATAAATTAGAAATCATTCTGCTTATCAAAATGGCTACACTAGTCCTGTAGAATTATGAAAACCATCTACAAATATGATCATGACATTTATATGACACTTATTATCCCAAGAGATCCAAAAGCTCGTTAGAGCTTGATTTACAAGTAGTACGCTACATAGAAAGCACCTCGTGGAATAAAAAACAGACACAATAGTGCAAAATACAACATTTTTTAGCTTGCTCAACACAACAGTTTAGAGTAGAAAGTGAATATCAAATAAAGCTGTTGGGTTTTGTTGGAGTTGCCCAGATTAAAGGATTAGCTCACTATTACATAAAATGTCAGCCAAGAACTCAGATGTAATTTCATTCATACACATTTAAGAAAAAATTACTGCACCTCAAAACATCTAGTGAGATCCTTAATGTGTTTGATACTCTTCCCAACATAAGCAGATTTAGGAGGCATTTAGCCACATAGGAACATAACTACCATACACCAAACTTTGCCATAAATTTACCTTCATATCCAAGTACTTCGGAATCTAGAATCTATTGATTCTTTCTTAGACTTTGATAGACAAGCTTCAAATTTAATCATACAGTTTTAGTAGTTAAAAGAATCTTAACTTCTTGCTGTAATTGTTTAAACTCTATAAACGAAGTAGATTTTCCAGTTGAATAACCTTAAATACTGCTGCTCAGAATTTACGATAAAATGCATGAAGCACAGCAGAAGTTCATTAAATCTAATCAGTTGTATTCTTACACAGTTTATAAGATATTTAAAATAATCTAAACAATCTAATAGACAGCCTAAGTAGTGTCCAGAACTAATGTCAGTTAGATAAGTAAGTTAAAATGGACATATGGCACAAACAAATCATTAAGATACTTCCAACATCGCAAGTTAAGATATTAACATCGTCTCACATTTAAGAATTTAATGAGTATCTTTCTCTAAGGCAGAAATGGTTGGAAGTAATATTGTATTTTAAGAATATTAAAATATGGCTTCTATAAATATAATTTAATAAGAAAAAAATAATTTTACGAAACATGTAAATCATGATGAAAGCTTTCCATCCTGCTAGAAATAAAGTTTCCTATGCCCTAAATTTGTCTTAAATTCATATTATGATGATGTTAAGTTACTTCAAAAGGTTAAACTTTCCAACCAAATCGCAGGTTGGTTGGAAAGAATTCACCTTCTCATTTCTATTGTGGAAGAGTTAGGGAAGGATCAAACCAACAAAATCATGCATTATATTTGTAGGTGAATAGAAAACAAGGCATTTGAAATTTTTAAGAATTCTGCTACATGAAACTATTCACTAACTCAGCTATCATAGTTCAAAATGCCTTTTTTTCCCAGTACTAATAAGGACAGATATTGCTGGTTTTGAATTCACTTATATGTGAGCCAGCACGTTCTATTTAAAGAGCTGACATTTAACTGTTTTACATCATCTTTTGCTGGTAGCAGTGTCCTAAGTAACATGGAATAAGAGAAACATTCCTATTTTAAGTTTAAATTACTTTGCTTTAAGAACTTTACTTGTGCACATACAAAGTGACCTTGGCCTAATACGGTAATTACCTCTCTCATTGAGAGAAATCTTAATAGCCGTATAAAGTGTCTCTTTCTCTAAAATATAGGAGAGTACAAGTGCTGAAATTAATTTATTTAATGCTATAATGCTTTATCAATATGTTCATTACAGTGATAGTAGGTGAAGTCTATAGGTTCTATGAAGCATTGCTCAGAGCTGTTCAGTTCCACATCAGCAGTGCTTAACAACTTTAAATCATTTCAAAAGCAGCTGATTTATGGTTTGAACGGAGTTGCCATCTTTTTCCTTTCATTCTATGGCTAAGCTATTTTACACTACAATAATTCCCAAACATTAGGGAAGATTAAGGTAGGGGAGAAAAAACCCAAAGTGGGAGGAAACTCTTGTTCAGCCATATCCTAACTTCATTATTTCAGATAAAGGGAAAGAATTTTAGGTAAAATTTCACTTTTTGAATACTTGGAAGTCAAGCTATATAATGGAACATACTTATTTCTGAACTAATTTTTTTTTCAGGATAAATACATTATCAGCTTCAAGATAAATGATTAATAAATCATATAATAGGAACTTCCACAGTACCATCAATCTTATTTTAGGAGAATTAACAGTCGTATATGCAAATGCTGGATTCTTTGTTCAGGCAACCCAAACCCTGATCATGAAGCTGAGACATTTGTTGAGAAAGTATGATCAGAAAACAAACATACTAGACAGGAACATTTTATGTGGAAACCTTAACTAGAAAGCTGGTTTGAAAAAGGCATACTTGAATGCTGTTTTAGGCAGGAAAAGTGGTCCAATTTTATCACAAACGTTCCAAACAATTTTGTAATTTTTTTGGATAAAATCTCTTTCATTATGGGAAATGGATCCAGGCAGTTGCATTCTAACTATTCCATGAAAAAGACTTCAGGATAATCTTGAATTAAAGATTCAGAAAGGTTGATTCTGAATGCTGTTCTCAGTAGCTGAATAAATCGCTATATAAATAGATCTCAAAGTTGTTTGTCTTACCTGCAGCAAACGCAGAACACATTACAAAGAACATTCCGACCGCAATCCTCTTCAGTGAGGACGGGAGCAAGCCATTCCTTTTTAAAATGGGGTCCACCAATTTATCTTTTAAAGGTATTAGGATCAGGATAAGCACTGCATCAAACATAGTCAACCAGGCTGCTGGAAACTGAAAGGATAGATGACTTAAGTTGGCAATTTAATTCTTAAGGGCTAATTTTTAATATTATTTAACAAAGGAAAAAACATTTTCTGTGAAACACTGTGATCCAAAACAAACCACAGTGCACTGATAGACACTGCGAAAAATAAGAGTGTGTAAAAGCTAAAGAAACACTCAGCTAGTCAGGTTTTCATTTAATTTAGCAGTTCATAATTCTGTTAGCTCAGAAGTACAAATGATTCCTCACCATAGTAACTCCAACAGTATTTCATATTCTGACTTTCAAGATACACCTCCAGCTGTGCTGAGATGGGTGTTGGTTTGTGGGGTTTTTTGGGGGGTGGGAGGTTAGGAGCTTTCCACTGGAACTGAAGAACATTAAGTGTTCAGAGCAAAAGGGTTCTTTACACAAAAGCAAATGATACTGCACATAGTTCCAAGGAAAATGAGGAGTAAGAAATTATTGGGCAGATGAAGAGAGTACTCTGAGAAAACAAAATGCAGAACTTAGCAAAGACGCTTTGCAAAAGATTTTTTTTTAAGATTTCTAAGTTTCAGAGGGTTCATAGTTTATGTCCTTACTCTGAATTAATTTTTGTTAAAACAAAAGTTAACTATATAAGTAAAACTATATGAATTGCTTTTGAAAGATGAGATCGCCATTAACATTATTGCAATATCTGAATTTTTCTGTATACATCCTGAAAATATGTTTAATGGGAAAAAAAAAAAATCACTGTCCGTAGGGAGCTTTTCTGCTATTAAAATTCTTCTAGTCGTAGAACAACCTGTCTGAGGAATGATTGATTGTGCCACCCATATCTAGTAAACAAAACTGTGCAGATTATTTAAATGAATACATCTCAAGATACATTTTTAAAAGCATTACTTTAAAATTCTAATATTAATCACACAGAGGTCAGGAAGTGATTTAATGCAATTAAATAGTCACTCCTGTTGTGCTTTCAGTGATATAGTCTAGTATGACAGAATTAAACTTTTTTCCTATGTCACTCATGAAAAGTATTTAATAGCCAGGTTCTGTGGATCCTCTATTATTAGGCTTAGAACTTTCAGAAACATGCCACAGAACAGTAGAAATGTAATGTAATACAAAATTCATTTAAAATTAAATTACACTTGTCAAATGAACAAAGAGTATTGTGCAAAACATGCGTCCTTTCTCATTTGCAAGATTCCGTAATGACAATAAGATTCCCATCTGTATGAATGAGACAATTTCTACCAAGTTTAATAATATTTAGCATCTGTTCTGAGCTAACCAACCAAGACAGTACAGAGGTATTTATTAAAATGTTCTGGTTTGGGGATATTTCTTAAAATTGCATTTAGAGCAGTGTGATACTATACTATGCATCACACTGTCTCTTTCACCCAAAATACAAGCACTGCTTGATCTATGTATTTCAGATACAGATACGGTTTTTGATACTAAACTGTTTCTGTGTGTGTTTAAGATCAGGGTTAGAATAGATTAACATTTTCTAGAGATGATCCAGGATAAACAAGGGGCCTATGACTATCTAAAACTACTGCTACAGTAACAGAGGAAGACGACCAAATTCCCTTAAGGCTACAAATCTCAACCACTGCAACCATCTCAGTAACCCAAGCCCTCAGCCTCTAACACATTGTGGGCATGCACCTTTCGTTGCAGACAAGAACCCTATTTCACTGATTGGTTGTAATCACTCCAGTATGGCTGAGATGAACACGAACTGCAAAAACAAGAGTTAGCAAAACGTGAACCTTTAGTTCTTCATAATCATGGAATCACAGAATACCAGATGGGAAGGGACCTCAAGGATCATCTGGTCCAACCTTTCTTGGCAAAAATACCATCTACAAGAGATGACCCAGCACCTTGCCCAGCTGAATCTTCTAAGTGTTCAGTGTTGAGGAATCCACCATTTCCCTGGGGAGATTATTCCAATGCCTGATTGCTCTCACTGTGAAAAAGCCACTTCCTTAGTCAATATCACTGGCCTCCGCTCAGCCTTCACCTGTGATTCAGGAGCAGCCCAGTTTTCTATGTTCAAAGAAAATTTAAGTACAACCATTTTTACTTTTGATATGTGAAAAAAACAAACAAATAAGGCCATTTTGATATTAATTCTGATATTCTGAGGACATTATTGATATTAATTTTTAATAAAAGAGAAAAAGCTTAATTTTAAAATAACACTTAGTAAGCCTGTTAATAGCTTACATTCATACTTTTTATTTTTATTTCTTAGTACCACTTCTGCAATTATGTGATGCCAGCCTTTCTTGAAAAATATTCATTGAAAAACTTCCTTCAATACACTAAACTAATTCAAGGTAAGGTGAGTTTTGATTAAGCAGTATGAAGTTACAAGTGTATCTCAGATTCCAAATTTGCTAACACTAATGTTCAGTTAAGTATGGATATTCCTACTGAGTTTGTAGGAATGCTTCTGTACTACTTACAACTTTGAAAACTTAGGGCATAGAGATTTATAAGATTTCTTCAAAGATCATACTTTGTCTGCTGAAGGATAAACACACTTAATTAAAGCAGTGAAAATTATCTGAATACATTCAAAACAGGATGATGTGAATTTGATCGATGGGTAGATATGCCAAAATCTCTGTATGATGCATCATGCTTCTAAATGCCTAATATCTGTGGCCATTGATTCTCTTTAGTCACTACCTTAACTTTCTGGAATTTTTGTACCATACGTACCTATTTTGCATCTCAACTAAAGAAAACATACTTTTCACTTGTTTTTCCCTACTTACCGTATGAATAGAGTTGGTGTCATTTGATATTTCAGGAATTTTCAGATGGAGACTTTGCAAAACGTATGTTGTCTGCATCTAGCATTAGGAAAGATGAGTTGAGATTACTTGGACAAAGAGTACTGAGAGCAAAATATTTTTACTTTTTAAATAATTAACAAAGATTATATCAGAGGTGAAGTGCTAATATAGCAAAACAAAAAGAATTTTTCTTAAAAAAAGCTTGCAGTGTTCTAACCTCTACATCCAATTTCTCTAAGAGCACAAAGAATCATTCACATGACGTTAAAAACAATTTCTGCTTTTCTTTCCCCCTCAAACATATTTCCTAATTCATCTCACTAAGAAAACCAGAAAGATATTAATTAAAATGAAATCTTGACCACTTACCCTGAACTATCTGAATCAACTGCAAGATGAAACAGAGTGCAATATTTAAGATATATTAATTTGTACAACTGTTAGTTCTAACTATTGTTTTAATGATTTTATTTTATTTTTTATTAAGTCAAAATATTATTTGAAAATATTCTTAGTAGCCATTTTTCATCTCTCAGCTACAGGATAAGTTTCATATTTATGAAAAAGCCCTCAGAAAAATGTGAAGTTAGATACTTTGGCATACTGGTAAGCTAATACACCTTTCCACAAAAATTTTTCTACCAAACAAATAATGTCAGAAGAAGCTAGCATCACACATTAGTATTTTTGCTAACATAGTATTATTAAAATTATGTTTAACCCCAGGGGTGTGAAATAAAAGTAGCTAACATTAAAACATGGCTCAAGTCAAACAGTCAATACCAGAGTTCTAAAAATTCCTCTTCAATATTCATTTTCTCTAGAATCAGAGCTACTGAATGCTAGCTGTATATTAACCTTATAGAACAGTTTCCCCAGAAAAGCTTTTGTATGTTTCCTCCAGGTAACTGCTCTGAGGGGTTAATATTCAGACCTGCAACGTGAAGATAGAGCCCCAATACCTTTGAAATGCACCTGGGAGAAGTGGAAGTTAGGGTTCTTACATTAGAAATCATGGGGTTTAGACATGTAATATAAATCATATGGAACTACTCACTTGAAAATACACTGTCCAGTAAGGTATTAAAGCCAAAAAGACAGGGATAATCTTGACAAGAGCTTTCACATCTTCTACTTTGTCTTCTCTGAATGGGCCCCCACGAGACATCTTGGCCATCTCAAACAGGCTTTGCTTGTGAGGTTGCTGAAGTACTCCCTGGCCTTCGCTTTTGAAAAGAATTTCAAATGTTTAGTTAAATAACAACAAAAACTGAGTTAAATGGCAATCTTGTGGCACTTCTTTTCTTTATAAAAAGCTCAGGCATTTTCAAAATAAGTTACTCTTAACAGAAAACTACTGGGCCAGAATAGATCATTAGCAGGTGAAAGCAAAAGCTGAAAACTTCCATTATAAAGACTTATTTTCCCATCCTCCCCCCACCATGCATAAATCACTGGCACTGCAATATGGAGAAATTAAGAAACATATCACAAAATATAGGTTATCCTAATTCATTAAATTGTTTTGTAATCTGAATACCGCCTGATGCAGAGGAAGCACCTGACATCTCTTATCATCAGTGACTAAATTCAGCCACCACTATTCCATGGGCATCTCTTGAGAGTGGTGTTACCACCTGGAAAGCAAAAAGCCAGCACACATTTTGGCTGCCCATCAAACCACTTACAACATTAAACGCAGATGATAGTGTTTTTCAAATCAGAAGGCATCCCATAAACATATCTAAGCAGAAAAGAAAGTTCACTAATGCTTAAAAGCAGCACACTTAGGTTACTTACACTTGCAGAAACTCTGAACTGACAAGACATAGCATTCAAGACATAGCAAGCAAGACTTGATCTTGCAATGGGGAAATTCAGTGATCTCAAAATGTGCTTTTCTCATCCCAGAAGTTATCTCCAGGACCCCAAGTTTCCAGTTCAAGTTCTCAAAGCGAAACTGCATGTTCTAGTGTACTCTCTAATGTGACTTACTGCCAGCTAGTTTGAACCAACTAGTTCCAACTCTTAGGCTGTTTCACTTGAATTCAGACTATACAAAAGAGCTCATTACAAACCTATTAGTTGAACGTTCCACATGTCTCTTTCTTGAGCAACAAGAATATGCGAGAATTTTAAACATGTCTGTGAAGGCACTACCATCAGGCGGTTTTGTGATGAAGAAACTCTGACCACATAAGAAAACCATGAATGAAATCCCAATGCAAACGGTTGGGATACTATATCCAATAACAAAGCTCACATTCTGTTGAATGTATGCAATGCCTCCCAGAGAGAGAATAGCTCCCAAATTAATGCTCCAATAAAACCAATTAAAAAATCTTCTTGTGGCTTCTGGACCCCGATCTTTGACCTGGAAGAAATTAAAAACAAGTCATTCAATTTCTGAAGAAAATGAAGCCTGTTTAATAGAATTCAATCAAGTTCAATGCACTGAAGAGTTTAGGTTTAATTTAAAGTGTTACTAAAATGATTTAAGTGTTTTGGCCTCAGCATGGTATTTGATGAAATGACACCATACAGAGCCACCCCATTATATCAGTGACCTTCTAGAAGATCAGTATAGGGAAAGAAAAGTCATACAATACTAAACTACATAGTTTTCCCATAGAGGCTGTTATTATTTCTACAGCACTGTCTCTCATTTGGTCATTTCTCTAGACAAAACTCACTTAGATTAGCGTCCCATAGTCCACACAGAAGTTGAAATAACTAATTTTTTAGTAAAAAAAAGTTAAGCTACCTATAAATTCATGTATTAGTAGTATTGCAACAATTGCTTCTTCCAATTATATATATGTAACCGTCAACCATATTCCATCTTCTAAGCCTCAGGTGACTAGGTGGTAATTAAAGCACAAATTTAAATTTTAACACAGTTCTAATGCCTCTCATTAGAACATGAACTGAAGACTTGCCATTAATGTTAAAAACCAAAAAATTTGGGGTACCCGAGGTGTCACAAGGCTCCAGTAAACATTTATCCCTCTTTTAAGTCAGCACCATTCATAGTGCTATTTTTCTGCTTGAAGCTCCCGGTGTCTCCCCAGTGAAAGTAAAGACATCCTTGGTTGATAGAATTATCCTGTACAGTTTTCACCATCACTCTTTATTGCCTACCATTAATCACCCCATGTTTTGTAATTAAGTCACAGGAACCAAGCATCACTCATAAGATGTGATGTAAGAAAAATTATGCAAGTTAAAATTTGAAACACATAAAAAAGATCAACTAGTCTGTAGAAGAATCCATAATACTGTACTTGTCACTGTTTTATGACTGAGAGGCCATTAAGAGTGACAAGCAAGTCAGAGCCATGCACCAGGCTTGCCGAGTCAGTTGTTTTTTATTTCTAATTGCAAGTTTCCTTTCCCCGTTTGCCAGATCTTCAAAAGATCTGTGTTTAGTTTGCAATACGAAAAGTAAGCCATATCTTGAAATAAGTTTTTAACATTGTCAGTTCTGATTTACAGCTCAGTGGTGTAAAAACCCACCTGTATCATTTAACCAAGCCTAACAAAAGAAATTAACTATTCCTGTGCATAGTTAATAGCATTGTTAGGCATTCAGGTAGGTCTGGTAGCACATCAAATAAAATCTTGGAGCCAAAACTCAAGAAATTCTCCCTTTCCAATTTCAACTTAGTACTCATTTCCTAATTTTAACAGTCATCACCTGCAGTAGTGTATCAAGCTAGGAATTCCTTCTAAATGGCAGCAGGATATTAGCCAACAATTATATCGTAAGTGCAGTGCTTCAACCTATTTAAAGAGTTCACAATCTATTTTATGAAGTTTCCATTTCTTCATCATAAAGACTCAGTTTCTCTTATACTTTCTGCAAGGAAGATGATTTCCCATCGTCCCTCTTACAAATGACCTTGCTCACGTCTATGCAAAGAAAAGCTGGGAGATGAAAGCAAACTTTGATAAAGGCAAGAACAGAGAAAGCACAGCATGATGCTTCTATCAAGTATATCCCAGCCTCCAACCACTAGCTCCTGAGAAACTTCCTGAACCTAGGATGGCTTCTAACTACTTCATAACCACAGCATACGTCCCGTCTGTGAACTTGTCCAGCCTGCCTCTGAACCCAGGTCAGCTTTTAGAATCCATAATATCCTGTGGCAAAGAGTTCCCCAGATAATTGCACAGTGGAAAGAACCATCTCCATTTGTCTATTTTGAACCTGCCCTGCACTGGCCTCACTCATTTTACCTAGGTCCAGGAAACAACAGAAGGCAGCTGAGCTTTATCCCATCCCTGGTCCATTTCTGCCTCCCTCCTCCTGACCATTATTTTCACAAACCACTGTCAGATCTTCTTTCTGGCTGCTTTTTCTGAGGTAGGAATTTGTAGGCTGTTTCCTGATTTCGTTGCATGGAAACTACCGTGTCTGTGGCTCTTCCCTGAAACTTCTTTCCCCACCTCCAGTATCCTTTCTGAAACAGAATGACCAAAAAGGAATGCAATGCTCAAGAGACAGCCATGCCACACACTTAAAATGAAAATAATCCATTTTCTATTCCTTATCAAAGTATATATACACACTAAAAATCATATCATAGCCATGTCTGAAATGCACTATGGCATTTTACTGACAAACATTAGTAACTTCCAGTACCTGAAGGGGGCCTATAGGAGAGATGGGGAGGGACTCTTTATCAGGGAATGTAATGATAGGATGAGGGGTAATGGTTTTGAATTGAAAGAGGGGAAATTTAGATTAGATACAAGAAAGAAATTCTTTACAGTTAGGGTGGTGAGACACTGGAACAGGTTGCCCAGAGATGTTGTGGATACCCGATCCCTGAAAGTGTTCAAGACCGGGTTGGGAGGGTCTGGTGGGAGGTGTCCCTGCCCATGGCATGGGGGTTGGAACTCAATGATCTCTAAGGTCCCTTCCAACCCAAACCATTCTATGATTCTATGAACTTAAAAATCACATTGAACTAGCTGTTAGAATACCTTAACAAAGTGGAAGTAGTATGAAGATGCAGTGTCTTACCAAAACCAGAAAACATAGTAGACTAAAAAGGTCTTGTAGTTCCTTTCAAACATCAAATCGGTTGCCAAATATATTAGCTTTATTACATTTACAGCAGATTACTCAAACTTTCCCATGCTGACTTTTACTTGAGCTGTGTGACAGCACAAAATAGCTTGGTTTATTCTCTTCATAAGTGGGTGCTACATTTTAATAAGGGACTAAGAAGAAGAAAACCATGTTAGGACTTTATTATTTTACTTTTATCATGGACAATTATTTTTCACAAAACTGCAGGAATTCCTCTTTTTCCCCCTTATGTTTGCATTATTTTCAATCACGCAAGCAGAAAGTAAAATCTATCACTCCCTCTGCTCAATTTCATCTGTGCTGAAGCACAGCAGCACTCTCCTTGTGGTACCAGCACCATCAACTTCATTATATTCTTAGCATCCCACTGTGAACTGCAGCAGGAAAATGATGCACATAAATGGCACAAGTATGGTGTGGGTCCTGGATCGAATCTGTCCTGTGATCCAAGGGTTCCACATCCCTGCACTGAAAGTCAAAATAACTGTGTTTAAAAGATTTTGTCCCCATCTCAACAAAACAGCTTAAAACCAGTAGTAGTGCCTAAAAAGGCATGAAAAGCGTCACCTTAAATTCACCATGTTTTAGTCAGACCCATTATACAAGGAAAATGCAAGCAATATCAGTGAAATGCCATGGTTAGTTTGCAAGGCTTCCTATCACTGAATGAAAGCACTGTAGTAAAACTGTTTCAAAGGTGCCCTGACTCAGATGAACATTAGCAAGTATCTAATACATAAAATTTATTTGCTCTAGGTAACATCCTTGTTTGCAAATGAGCTTAGATTCAGGCATTTTCCACAGAATTTACCAGTGTTGGACAGCTGTCACTTATTTACATCAACTCCCACTGCATAGTATCCAGCCCTGAGTCTCCAGCTCACTCTCGCGAATTCTTCAAACCTCACACAGCTTTTTTTTCCCTGCTAAATGGGATAGCACAGCATCCTCCAAGAACACTCAGGAAAAATCCAGTAGTGCTTTTACTTCAATAGAAATACAGAATGGCCTACTGTACTTTAAAAGGAGCACCCCAATTGCCCTAAATGTTCCTCTTTTAAACTATAGGGAAAAACTTAATTAAAAAAAAACACAAACAAACCCACAAAAACAAGCCATCAACTCCAAACCTCCCCTCAAAAAAACTAATCAAAAAACCCACACCAGAAATCCCCACCAACAAAGAAATTTAGGAAATGAGCGACTCTAAACCTTCTGGCCACAGCTGCTTTGTCAGTCATTGGCCACATGTCAATGCTGCCTGCATTCAGGTGGGCCTCTAAAGAGGAAATAAAATAAACTTGCTACTTTAAAGTCATCTAACATAACTTTTGCAAAAGAAAATTTAACCTAACATGTGCTTTTTCTACAGTCCAAAAGGTGTTTCTCTTGATATATCTGATACCTATCTTTTATGCATAGTGCTTTTTATAACTGAAACCTACATGGCACTGGATTTCAAAACAGTAAAGAAATAGTTCTCAAAATCAAAATTTCTAATACAAAACATATCAGACTGATTACGGTCAGATGAGATGTAACTATGGCCACAGTTTTCATGATAAAGAATCCTAAGTGCCCAGAACACTATGTTATGGGAATTGTGTAATCATTAGGTTATTTACAGCCACTTTCAGCAGAGGACACACCAGCTGTGTAACTGCATTGCAATTCCCTAAACTCATTTATGATATAAGGTTAACATCTTACAATCAGAACAAAATTTTAAACGCGACTAAAACAAAGAAAGAGAGAAAGAGTAACTAGATCCTTTGTTGCACCACCTTACGAAAAGTCATTAGAAATACCTCAGCGACAGCAACTTCCACAGGACAGCTGTCCCTAAGGTTAATACTTATGCCTCCTGTCTTAGAAGAAAGATGATCACTTGCAGAATTATCCCTCCCCTGGATTTTTCAATACCAACATCTTTCTTAGGAGATCCAGGTACTACCCAAAGTGGTTTGTACAGCTTGAAACCAAAAATATCACATAGCTCAAGTATTAAGATTCTATTAGATTCTCCTGATTTTTATGTAAAGAGCCAGGAATCTGTAAAAGCATCATTACTTCTCCATAGCTCCTGTGTGTAGATATTTTACTTTGTCACAAAGTAATTCCCTAGCTCTCTACAGCTAGGTCAGTTTCAAAGAAATGGTTACGCACATGATTTCTTATTTTTGCCGCAACTAATGCCTGTATGGTGCCTAGCATTCCACTGACATCTGATTTCTGACATCATCTGCTCATGATCTCAAGTATTTCCTAAACCCCAATGTTTCAGAGTTCCAGTATGTCATAGTCTTCCCTCTCTCCCTCTTCAATCATGACTGATCCAAAGCTATGACCTCCTATTTCATAAAAGGAAAAAGATTATTTAGAAGTTACTGACATGAGCAGTTTTCATTTGTTTCTGCAATCAACTGACAGTCACAAGTGACAAATGTAACAAAAAACCACCAAACTTATCCCAGCCAACTATGTGTACAGCCACACAACAGAGCAGGATGGAAACATAGAAGTTTGCCCTTCTCCTTAGCCTACAAAAGAAAGCACAATGACAACAGTTTTCTGTAGTCAAATTTATGCCTACAGAATTCTGACCTTCTAATCCATCAGTACAGACACCAGCCATTGTTTGAGAGCATCTGGAGAGAGCTCAGTAACAGAGCTATACAGCACTAATCAGTTGCTACATAATTTCAAATTTTTATACTAAAATGTGGCCAAACCACATTTCAAATCTGCTTCCTCTCACTGGTGGGTGTACCCGTTTTTTTTTTGTCGGAAACAGAAACAAATTAGTACTGCTGATGTGAATGCCATAACCTCAGTTTTAAAACTGCTATCTGCAGAGTCTTAGACATACACGGTCTCCTAAGAAGTTCAACAACAAAGTAACTTGCAGTTAGTTAATGACCTTCAATTAGAATCATAGAATCATTTGAGTTGGAAGGGACCTTAGAGATCATCTAGTTCCAACCCCCCTGCCATGGGCAGGGACACCTCCCACTACACCAGGT
>JAOQGH010000005.1:25734946-25758410 GCA_025769975.1 Gallinago jamesoni | reverse complement strand
TTGGAAAAGGATCTAGAGTAGCAATGTATCAGGAAACTGAAAGGCAGCTGCATAAGCTTCTGTGTGATCTCTTGCAGGACTGTTAGACTGACAGCTGGGCAGCAGTGACTAATGGAGGTGACTGGTGCTTGGTTTGAGAGTGCTTACCACTCTCAAAACCCAAAATATGCTTCATATGGGCCATTTAGAGTGAAACAAGCTTCAAGGCTGAATCCAGATTGACAAAAGCCCTCTAAATTTCAACGAGGCTGGGATTTCATGCCAGAAACACTTTCTAAAATGATGATGAAAACAGCTTGGTCCTTCCTACCCTTAAATTAGCATTTATGCTACTTTTAGCATTTGTGCAAGATTTATTGCTCTTCTAAATTGTAGCCATCTTTTTGAGTTTGGATGGAGTTTAAGATGGTCTGAACAACATGCTGAATTATTTCTAACTGATGACTTGGTGAGATGCAGACAGTTGAACATAGCTCTGCAGCCTGAAGACCCATTAGCAAAACATGAACCGGTGTACCAAAATGCTTACAATTTGCCAGAATATGCTCCAATATATATTTTTATCACTTCTAAACCTTCAATTTCTGAATATCTGACATCCTCAGAGATCCACACAAGCTATTTGAAGAACTACTATTTTAAAAATTACTGAATTTAAGAGCCCTTTTCTCTATGTGGTATATTTTTCCCCCTACCTGACACTGAGACTTGAAGAGTAATTTAAGTAGCGATAAACAGGCGCTGCAGTTTGCAGACCAGCTTTCCCTGTCTTCTACAATCTTGGGGAAACATAAGCTTCCATGAGGGCCTCTGGTGAATTACATCAAGGAACCAGACCAGTATACAATACACTTATAGAGCAGTATACTTAGCTTATAAGTATACAAGCAAAGAAGTGAGTTTTCTGTTAGATCAAGCTCTCCTTCTCATCTGTCTCATGGCCACAAATATCCTGCACGTGTTCTCAATGTTTTCAGAAAATGTTGAATCAAGTTCAAGGCCATAGATATCTGCAGTCAGCCACCTGGCCCCTATCAGTCTCCAGACTGGCCACTCAGCTTTATTGCCTGCTGCCCCACCCATCTGATCTTAGCTGCTCAGTGTGTTCCTGATTATAATTGGGGTTTATCCTGGGCACTGGCTTGGTAGTCTGGGATAGAGCCCTGAGTTCAGACTCATCCTTCCCCCCCTCCCCCCCTTGCTTTGTTGTGTCTTTGGGTTCTGCCTGCTGCTGTGGAGGCTTTGGTGCTTCACCAGAGCTTTCCTGTGCTCTTACACACCTTTGGCTCTGTTTCATGATATTTAGTGTGGTCTTTGACCGTACTGTTGCCTTGTTCTTTGGACTAGCACATTCCTCTGGCTCTTCTGGTTGTTGGCTTCTTATCCGCAATTAGTTTTTTCTCCATTCCTACACTGAATATGAAACACCTCCATCTTGGGAGACACGTGGTGGACCATGGTGCAGCTGAGGAACTGCCTCAGGAGATGGTAGCCGACTCCAGCTTTCCCCTGATGCTCTTCTCAGAAGGTCTTTAATTTAAGGCTTCTCTGAGGCCATCCTTTGAGCATGTCGTTTTTGTGGCCGGTTGATGGAAACAAATCGCACTATTTCGAGATGGGGGGGGAAGGGACCCAAACCACAACACCGGGGGCTTGGCTCTGTAATTAAGTGCCCTCTGATCAGAGACACCTGGTGAGGGCGCGACCGTCCCCTCACCCCACAGGCCCTGCCGCCCTTCGGGCTGCGCTCGGCCTTCGCGGGGCCCGGCGGGGTGGGCCCGCCCGGGGCGGCGGCAGGTGGCAGCCCCGCTCCTCCCGCGCCGCCCTTTCCGGGAGGCGGCGGGGCCGCGCCCGGGCCGCCGGGCAGGTGAAGCAGGCGGCGGCGGCGGCGCTGCCCCTCGCTGAGGTGACAGGAGGGGCCGCTATGAGGCTGCTCTTGCTGGCGTGCCTCCGAGCGCAGACCGGCAACGCGACCACCGCCGCCAGGATACAGTGAGTGGCCCCCGATCCCCGCCCGCTAATATCACGCGGGATCCTCGCCTCACCGGCAGGGAGGCGGAACCGGCCTCCCTCTCCCTTCACGCCGAGGCCGCCGCCGCCGCCCTCCCCGGCTGGCTGAGAGGGCTCGGCGGTGGTGCCGGTGCCGCGGGGATGGAGAGGGGTTGGCGGGGGGCCGTCCGCCATTCGCTGCCCCCGCCGGCGCACGGAGGCGGTGTCGCTGCCGCCGCAGCAGCCGCGTGGATGGACGGCGGCGGGGGTGTGTGAGGGGGACGGCGGCCGAGCGCCGAGATGGGCCCTCCCTGACAGCGCCGGGGGGGCGGGGTGGGATCCGCCGCTTGGCGGGAGGCCGGGGCCTGCTGGCTGTGGGACCGAGCCCGTGTTCGGGAGAGGGGCAGCCCGCTGCGGCTCGGTGCGGGCAATGTGTCCCCCTTTGCCCGTGCTGCTGGGCAGTAGGGGAACCCGCGGAGCGAGGTGAGAGGCGGCAGCTCCGAGATGGGGAGTCGTCTCTATAACCTGGAGTGGACACCCTTGCCGTGGGACTTCCAGATGCAGCTCTCCCAGGAAATTATGAATCGGGGGGGGGGGGGCTTTGAAACGGTTTGGACAAACAGAACCGCGTAAATGCTTAATATTCTTAATGTCCCCATTTAACTTTTTCGATGAAACGTAGAAAAAGGATGTGGCTGACAGCATTGCTGAGGGCCTTGATGTGCATGTGAGCTCTGGTTGTTGTGGTTTTTTTTTTTTTGAAAGTCACTGTAAAAATGAAACAATTTCTTGATCTTTTTGTTCTCTTGAGGTCTAAAATAAGGACTTTGTTGCTTCTTACCCATCAGAGTCATCCGCAGTTTAGGTTTTTTCTTAGGATTAATCTCTTCTGCTATTAAAAGTTTTCCCTGACCTTGAACTGCATATTATGTTATACATAGAAGTAGTCCTCTGACATGGTTTAAGTTTTCACACTAGTCATGTCGTACGAAGTTCAGCCTCAGATTTGTGCAGGGCTACAGTATTGTATAAGGCAGGGGTGGAACATACCTGCTGCCTCATGTCAGCCACCCAGGCATTGAAGATATAAAGCAAATAGAGCATAAAGACCAGAGAAAGCTGAAATTTTCTGTGTTTTTAAAGAATAATTATTGATAAAATGTTGATATAAACAAATACATTATTTTTTTATACACATTTTTTACCTGCACATGTCAGCACAAAGGTCATGAGTGGTCATTTGTGTGGCATTCTGCATTTCCTTTCATCTTTAATTTTTTGCTCTCACTGGATAATACAAAACTACTTATTCTTGGGGACGTCTATGCTCATTCTTCCTCCATAAGATTATTTCTTCTACCTTTACAAATTAAATATTTACTTACCTTCATCTTCCATGTCAAAATGAGGAAAGTCAGACAAATATTTAGACTGTGGAGTCATGCAGAGGTAATCTAGTGGAAAGCTGGTTTTGCATTATTTCTAGATAAACTAAGCCTGAATAAGCTAGACAAACAAATGTTCACATATTATTTAAAATTTTCTTTTGACTACACTGAGATTGATTGTGATCATGTGAGCATCCTGCATCAAGACACAGTGGTTTAGCAAGGTGCCTTTACATGAGTCACAGTAACCAGCAATTTTGGTTAGACTTCTCCAGCTCTGACTCGTGCACGGTGGCCTGAGCTAATGTGTTGTGTGAAAGAGGACACAGACGCGGTGAGTTGCAACAGCTCAGTTGACAGATGGTTTAATATACTACCACGTTAATGCAATAATTTGCAGCTATGTGAACACATCTGCAGCCAACTTGGTTTAGCATCCTGTTACTTTATAGGCCTGCCTTTATACAAAGTGGATGCTGCTTTCTCATGCACACAGACCTTCAAACAGAAAGAAGATAATTAGTGAAAGATCAATTTAATTCATGTTCACAACAAAGGTGGATAAAGGCTTCTTGCAGAAATAGTGTTTGAGAGTTAGTAACTTATGTCGTGTTCAGTTGCTATCTTATCACCTACCGTAAATGTTATTTATAGTAATAATATAAACCAGCCTGTTTAGGGAAAAAAAAGTTTGATCAGGAAAAAAAGTAGAGTATTAGCTAACAATTAAATCCATCTTCCTGACTAAAAGGCTAATCAGGGGACAGCTATCACTAAAACTATCCTATGCAGATACTTCCAATATTGGTTTTCTTAAGACTTTATGCCATTTAAAAAAAAAAAAAAATCTACACGTAGGACCAAAGGCTTGAGCATGTCACTTCTCACACTAATCAGCCATACCTGAGGTTAAGTGCATATAGTAACCTTTATAGCGTATGTGTTAATGCACAGAAAATATATATTCCAATTACTATTTGGCCTCAGTGTTATCTGCGTATATGCTTATGAATTTATTTGTTCAATCTTTTTTTTTTTTTTTTTTGTATTACGCCGTGGCAACTTTTGGTTAAGTATAAATGAAACAATGAAATTGTCTCCCGGTTGGACACTTGCCAGCATAGATTAGTTTTATGGCTTATTATCACTGGGTATACTATGTTTATGATATTACAGCTGTTCCTATAACTGCTTCATCTTTCATAAATAAGATACTCATTTCCTGAGTTTAAAGTAACTGGTAACAAAGATACCATATTCTAATTTGGCTAGAAGTCAGCTTGCTAAAACAAGTGATATAATGTGTTGCTGTGGACATTATTTGAATTGGTGTGTATAATCTTTAATCACCTTAAGAAAATATGAGCAGTGAGTAGAGAATAAAACACTAAGCAAGAGTCTTTGATTCAGCTGACATTCTTCAGCCTTAGAAATGAGATCAAAGAGGGTATTAGGAAAGAGACTAAATGAATCTTCTTTGCCCCTTGAAATGTTCTGTTCATCTTGTATTGGTAGTAAGGAGGAATAGAAATCTTGAATTAATTGTTTAATTAGAAAGATTTAGATGAAGTATTTTGTCAATATGTAAATATTTCTTGGAGAGGGAGATGTTGTTTCAATTCTTGTTTTAAATGGGACAGTTGAGAGAGACATTCTGTAAATCTCCAGGTAATCAACTGCAAGAGAATTAAACCCACAAATTCAATAATGCTAATCATTCCTCTTTACAATTATTTTTCACCTTAGACATTTATTGGAGTAATTCCAGGCTCCAACTTTTCTTCTGTTTAGTCTTACCCTATCGCCTAACACTAAAATCGCACAGAAGAGCACTCCTACAGCAGGAGATCCTCTTCTCCTCATGGTAGATCATAAGAGGTCTCTTACCTACCCCCATTGGTTTGCCCAGCACTGGTAAATCCTGGCCGTTGTTTGTGTGGCTCTTCCCAGAGCGGGGCAGCTGCCCAGGCAGGCATTCATCTGCCACCGCTGGGACTGAGATGTACTCACTTACATGGCCTGCACTTGAGTTATGCTGCATCCCAAAATGTTCTGCCTGGCTAGACCTATTTATAAGGCAGGATTAAACTCTGCAGAGTTATTTTGCCCTTCCAAAGGACAGTTACTGACTTCAGAATGTAGAGACAGGATTCTCTCCCCATTTTTGCTCACAGTTTTAATTTCTCATTCACAGTGGATTTTATTCATACTTGGATCATGCCAACACAATTTTCTGTATTGTTTAAGGGAGAAGTTTGAGAGAGAAGTAAAATGAACACTTTGATTCATCAAGTATGAAAAAAATTAAGATAATTTACAAAGAAAACAGAGAAGATCAAGCATTAGTCTTGTAATTCCATCCACTTCAATGGGAATTGTGAGTATTCAGCTCTGGCTGAGTTTCAGAGAAGGAAGTGGATCTGCTCACTTAATAAGCTTTGAATTGTGCTGTGTAAATTTAACAGTAGTTGATGTGTAGCCTCTTTACAGAATAGACAGCCTAGGGAAAGAGATAATTAATATTTTTGGATGAAACCTATTTCGTGTCATTCAAGAAGTGTCAGTATATCTACCTAACAGGAACTTTTTGGAAATCATTCTTTGTCTGCCATTAATTCCATTGAAATACCAGTTGAAAATTGGAACACAAATGGTTTTGAGAGGAAGGCATCACAGAAAATAAAGCAAGTTTGAAAACCAAAGCACTTTAGCAGTAAGCATACTTTTCACTCGCTTGTGTCTTAGCTTCAGTCATGCCGTGTTTGGAAGTATAAAACTGTTTCTGTATTTGAAGACCTGTGAACTGCAGATTGAGGTTGAAGGAGGGAAGACTGCTAGCCAGGATAAGTGAGAAGTTGTAATCAGTAATGTAAGAAATAAAAAATGAAATGTTATAAAACATCACCTGGTATTTTACAGTTGCGTTAGAGAAAAAAGTATTTCTGTAGAAATCTTTAATAAAGTGAAAATCTGTGTCGGAAAAGGGTTGTACCTTTTAGCAGTGTCTCTCTGCATCAAGAGCAGACACTTACAAGTTTCACTTATAAGCCTCATGATTTCCAAAGAGTGTAAAAAAATATAACAAAAAAATATTAATTCCCTGAATACTAAAATCAGTGGGCCTAGGAAATATTTTGTCCAATATTCAGATGTGTATAAATATCGCAGTGTAGACAGTTACTAATACAATGTACTCTAAGAAATGGTCTTTCAAAACTACTGAATGACTGAAATTTTCCCTGTTGGGTTACTTCCTACCAAATCACTCAAAATCTGGAATGTGACAGCCAAACACCATTTTAGAAATCTCCCCAAGTAGTAGCATTGGCTTCCATGAGAGTTTCGGTAGAAGGGAAAGATATGGCAGAGCAAGGAAAATCCGGGTTCTTAGCAGTAATCACTGGTTGTTAAGACACTCCTTGGAAATTTATCTACCACATACAAAACTGATAGAGAAAATGCAGCCTTGACGTTTAGCATTTTCAGTGTTGTCTTAGATTCACAGACAGCAGGAGACGTGTTCATTTTTATTTTTCATTCAGAAAGTATTTGTTTATGAAATGGCAAAATAATGTGAATACACAGTTGCCAGGAGGAGGAAAGATATGGGAAATGTGTCTCTTCTGTCTTGGCTCTATTCAGGGACATCTGTGACTTCACAGACAGATCAGCCTTAAAAAAAGAATCTCCTGCAATAGCTTTGCAGCACCCTCTTACCATGTTCCTTGATAACAGCATATGTTTGAAAATCATAGCCTACTTTTTTTTTTTGGTTATAAAGATGAAAACTAATTTAGAAAAATATGAAAATATCACTGTAAATTTCAGCACTTAAATACTACCCAATATCTCTGCTTCTATGCACATATATTTCCATAGATGCATAATCTGAAGCCTGTGACTAATCATCTTGAACTCAATGGTATGTTTATGGGATTAAGGACTCTTTACATCTGGGAATTTGAATTATTCTAGGAATAATTTCATAATTTTTCCTTCTTAAGATGTATGCAAAATTTTCACATGCTTCTGATACACTAGGAGTAGAAAAAAAAATGACGTTATAGAGGTAATCCACAATTTATGAGCCTTTGGAACACTTGAGGGAGTTCCCCCTCTATTTATTCAGAAACAGCTGTCATTCAGCTGTGAAATTTGGAGCTGTGGAAATTGTGGAGGAAAGGAAAAGTACTCATTCCCAGTATATTTTAAAAAGATGCTCTAGATCAAAATTCCTAGCTGAATTTCTTGATTCCATATGTCCTGAGAGAGTTATTTTCATATTAATTGTAATAAGCAAACATATTGCTTGTACATGATAGTGATTTATGGTAATTGGAATACTGATGGGGAAAAAATTCTTGTAGACTATTTAATGAGCACCTGTGAAATTATGGAATGCATGCACGAGCATCCCAAGTATTTGCCCGAGAGATTTTCGTTCCACAGCTGTGAGATTTGGGCATCATTATTTAGATATAAATTGAGAGCCTCTTTCAAAAAGGCAAGCAGGTACTCGGTATAAGTTCATGGGACAAATGATGTAAATAATTGC
This sequence comes from Gallinago jamesoni, assembly GCA_025769975.1. Taxonomy (NCBI): domain Eukaryota; kingdom Metazoa; phylum Chordata; class Aves; order Charadriiformes; family Scolopacidae; genus Gallinago; species Gallinago jamesoni. Next base: position 25,750,478 of record JAOQGH010000005.1, on the reverse strand, counting down.
TCAACAGTGTAAATAAGGAATTTACAATCTGGCTGTATTTTATAATTTATTAGTACTTATTATAATTTATTGGTCTTGTTTCAAATGGTGAAGTTAAAAGTAAAATTAGTTTCTTTTTAGACGAAGGAAGAAATATAGCACCATATGTTGTGCCAATGGAACTCTGTCTGATATGGTGCTAATGCATTCTTTTCAAGGCCTCAAGACATTTTACAACATTTTTAGCACCAGTTTCTGCAGTAATGACTAACTTCTGCAGGAATTACATTCCTTGAGAGGATATGAAATGATCAAGAAAGGAAAGAGCCGACATTATCCAAGAAGCTATTGAGTTAGCAGGATTTTAATGCCAGAACAATTAATACACTATGAGAAATAAATCAACTGGAACGATATGTAATAAGCAGAAAACATTCTTGTGGTCTTTTTATAATATTGAAAATATAAACACTACATGTCAGCAGATAGTGTGTGCTAGTTTCTATCAAAACATGGATTTTCACCTGTATGCATTTTGGAAACATTGATAGCTGATTCGGAATTCAGTGGGAGAAATTATGAGCCTAGAGTATAAAAGGTAAGACTAAAACAAAGCTCACTGAAATGCCTAAAGTAAAGCCCCCTATAATCAATCAGTTTCTTGACTTTGGCAGTTTTTTAATCAATGTTTTAATGTGAGGAACCACCATATATAAAGATGAATGGGTAAGCTGACACTAGAATAAGGGGAGATTTCATTTGTTTTTTTCTCTTTTTAGCAGTTGAGATTTTTTTAAAAAGACCATGAAAGTGTTTGTGTAATTACTTTTGTGTAGTTTTTTTCTTATACTTCAATTATCTTGTGCCTGTTTTACAAATGGGTGAACTAAGAGAAGAAGCAATTGAACTCACAATCAAATAGAAAACTATGTATTAAATTTTTTTGCCCCACAAACATTTATTTCTGTGTTGTGTATTTTTAATAGTATTGATTAGCTGAACGTACTTTTGATTTCTTTTACTTGGTGGCCGTTCTCCAGAGCAACAATCTGAGAATCTCTAAGACCAAGGTCTAACACACTCAATTTGAAAGGAGTCTTTTCAGTGTATTGAGCTAAAGCTCAGTTTGGAAAGATGCTGATTATAGTTCAGTTCTGCTGCTTCCCAAAGGTGGAGTTTATAATTTGTGGGCTCGGGCCTTAAAATGGATGCAGTTTATGTTGCTTGGAAGTGTGACTGTGTCTTTACAATGGTGAAGGTAACAAATGTTTTCAGGGACCGCTCCCCCCTGCCCTTGTAAATAGCTCCATGGTTGCTTGAACAAAATTAATGTAAAGGTGAATGTTGGAGTGAAAATTATTAAGGAAAAACATTTTGATTAAGCTTGTTTAATATACTGGCACGCCTATAACATTAATAGAATCTTCTTATTTTTTCTTTTTCTATTTGTTCCGACAATGAAGGAATCATCTACATGCTGCCGGTCATATCTGTGTTCTTAAAGATGCTTTAATGTATGAAAGTCCAGCTGAAATAGCAAATCTAACCTGCACAGACAAATTTGATGCAGCCCTGGCCATTCATCTTTATAAAGCAGGCAGACTTCTGCAAGGTAATTCCCTTTCTATTTTACAATAAAAATACCTCTTAAAAAGGTACTGAAAGAGAAGAGAATGAATACAAACGGTTATAAATGGCTATAAATGTATAAACCCACATGTAATATAGTTATTCTGTTTATTCACTTCAACAGATGTTCAGAAATGCTGAAAATCTTTCTCGGTGGGAGATCTGATCAAGAGACAAGAGAACTAAATAAACTTACTTTTAAAGCACATAGAGCATTTCATAATTAAGTACTTTACATTAATATAAGAGCATTATATTAACATTAAGACACTTTCAGCAAATGTGTTCTTTCAGAGGACAATGGCTTGGCTAAGTATAGCTGAGGTCAAAAAGAAGAAAGCAGAGAGGCTAATTTGATTTTTCTGCTCTAAAATGAGTCAGGTTTTTTTGGAATGAAATAGCTTTGAGGTGTCATTCATGTCAGCTAAATTGTAGCAGACAGATCGTTATCAGACAAATAATAAAATTTTCTATTGTATCTAGCCATGTATAACAAAATTTTAGCCTGCCATTAATGATACACCAGAAGCACTGGCTTTCAAAATTCTGGACACTATCACCTACTGAAATTGCAAGCGTGTATTCATGTTTGAGATCACATTTGTATTATACAAATCTATTCACTTGGACAAAGGTACATAATTTGATACTTTCATCAGATCTTGGTATAAGTTGTGTTGTGCTAGTTTTCAGACTTCAGAAGTCCCCCCAGAATTTGTGCTGGTGGTTTTTCAGAAAGCCTGAATTATTGTCTGGAATGCTTGTGTATCTACAATGGAGCTCTGATTTCAGTAGGGATCCCAGAGCAGAAAAGTAATTCTGTAAGATGATCTCTTCTAGCATGTATTAAGACTTCTCTGATTGGAATGTAGAGATGATTGTTTTTGCGACAAGACCTAGAATTATTTTGGAGGAGGCTTAATGGAAGGTCTTAGAACCGTCTCTCTCTTTTTTCTTTTTTTTTTTAAAGAAACAAAAAATAAAGTTGGATTTTAAATTTTTACTGTAAGACTTTATTGCTGTTTTGACTTGCATAGCCTTGCCTGAATGCTGTTGCTATTAAATTTTCAAAATTCCAAAAATGCTAGAAAGCATGATACTTCAATGATTTACAAAAGTTCAGTAATTTAAGTAAGTCAGTCACTGTTCCAAAAAGCAATCTGCAATAACCGAAAGAAAAATATACCAGAAATTTGTGAAAAGCAAGACAGTAAGTAGTATCATTGCTGGGATGATCGTAGTCAAAGCATAGAAGTTATTGTAGACTTCTTGAAGGAAAAAAAGTGATTTAGAGGACATTCCTGATTCTTGTAACATTTAATCTTTCCAAACCCTGTATTAAGAAGTACCGTAAAAAAATTTAGTCATTACAGTCATACTACCATTATTACTCTATTACCATCTTTTGGGCCTCATCTTGGAAACTTTGTTTGGGGATGTATGATGTAATAGATGACATAATTATTTACATTTTTATTTGTTAGAAGGGCGATAAATATTTTATATTGTATTACAGAAAGTCAGTCTCTTGAAGATTAGTGCTGTGGTCCTTTGATAGTGCACATTAATTCTCTTCACAAACATTAGAGTATAATATCTAAAAATGCTGAAGAAAGTCTTTACGTAACTTAGCCAGAATGGCAATTGATCTTAAATTCTTTCTGTTTGTTCTTTCGTGTAGTAGTGAGCAAACTAGCAATGCTGATAAATCATTATCTTACAGCTCACTTAATTTTCAAATATAAACGTGAAATGTACACTATGTTTTCTATCTTTATCAACATCTTTATTTTGTTCCCCATTTGTTTTAACATTTTCTAATTTGCTTGGTTTTAACCATGAATTTTGATTAACCAATAATTTCCCCCACCCCTAAGACACTGTGGGTCGCTACAGAAAGCATCACCAATAGTTTTCAGACCCATGAACGTTCAAGGTCAGTTATATTATCTCCCAAAAGGAAGAACCTCCATCAATACAGTAACGTCCTGTGTCCTGCTCTTTAGTCCAGTGTTGAGGACAGTGTTTTTTATTGAGTCTTTCATTCCTCTCCCCCTCCATCTGACAGCAAAAGGGGAAAAAATAATGCGTATTTTTTTGATCCACAGTGTGTAGGGGCAGTGCAGCCGAACTGCTTATTTGTCTTCACAGTCACAGGAAACCTTGGTTTCGTCTGATGCAGCTAACAGAAATCTGCAAAATCCACAAAATTGGTTACCTTAGTGGCAGGATTTTTAGACTGCTTTACTGGAAATTGTTTCTTTTGCAAAACTGCAGTCCCATTTGGATTTTAAAACTATGTTCTTCTTGTAGTAATTAGCAACCATGAGTCTGTTATTTGTTAGCTTAATGTGGTGTAAAACTGACCACTTAATCGCTTTCAGTGCTGAAACAATCAACAGTAAACATTATTGTCTGCTATCTTGATTAGTTTAAGAGGAGAACATTGCTGGTGGCTTGTCAGTTACTAAAAATAACCTGACTCCAAGGAAAGAAATGCTATTAGAAAGGAATCTTACACTACTATTGGCTTTTGTATTTTCAACTAAGTAGCCTTTGGCCTTATCTATTTAAGTCCAGCTGCTGTTAAAGTGCTATTCAACCCTCTTTTGGTAGCTTTACCCCTATGCAAATATGACTTTATTGTGATACTGTGTGTCAAAACTAGGCACTTACCAGACTGTAGGCACCACAGCATGGGATACATATGCTTTTGTTGATAGTCTAAAATTTGAATATTGATAAAGTCTTGTGCACAGACTGTCCCACAGCCAACATGCCTTCCTCTGCTCTTACTGTTCTGAGCACTGCAAGGCATCCTAAAACAACTTTCATAACTTGGGTGATCACAGAAGATCTTGGAACAACCAATTATAAACACAGATCCATCTCTTGGGATGGAATTAGGTGAAACAACGGTTTTATTGCAGGTTCACCTGTACAGCCTTATTTAATTCAGTGACCTTGTCTGATAGTGTGAGTCTATCTACATCTTTTGTAGCAGTAAATTTGACTTTGGAAGTCAAGATTAAAAAAAATAATAATAATAATTTCAGTAACCAGCTTTGCAGGATGGTCACCCAAACCACTCTATTGGAATGCTTGAGTGGCTGAGGCCAGATAGCTGGGACCAAACTTTGCAGTAATGCATCTTATTAAAATGTGAATAACATTTAAAATATATATGCTGTTTGGTGGGCTGCCAAGTGTAGAAACTAATTGATTGGTTTTATAACGCATGGAAAAGGCAAAGAAAATCTCGTAGCTACACAACAGACTGACATACTGTGAAAGTGCATAGTTATTTTATGGGATTTTCAGTGCCAAACCCATAAAAATTCAATTTTTTCCAGGTTCCTTTTTCAAAGGCTTTTGCTTATATATATGATACAGTATTATCAGTATACTTTTTCCACTGTTAATATCTCCTTCTAGTCATTAGCTTGACATGTTGGCCAACTTCTCATCATAGTCATTGCTTTGCAGGTAGCAGAATTCCTTTTGGAATCATCTTTGGTGGGACAGATGTAAATGAAGATATCAAATGTAAAGAGAAACATCGGGTAATGGGAGCAGTGCTAGAAGAAGCCAGGTAAAAGCATGTCTGGAAGGTTTATGACAGGAAATTGCATTTTTGTAATGTCAGATCTTTTAGGAAATGTTCCATAAATGATTGGAATCAATGGGACATGTATAGGCCATCAGACAAATGATAGACTACTTGAAATCCCTATGATCTCTACATATTTTTTTATGATTCAGTAGTGGAAGTAAAAGATTTTCTTCATAAAATATAGTATGTATGTAGTCTATTCATTTTTTATTTCCTCTGTTACAATCCTTTCATCGTATTTGTCCATGTAAGAGTTGGCAGAGGGAGTGTTGAAACTTGGTCTCTTGGGCTGTGAATTTTCAGACTCAAATCCCATTAAGAGCTAATGCAATCTATTCTCTTGCTAACTAATCCTGTACTTTGTCTACTGAATCATAACTGTTTTCTAGAATAATAGAACTTTGCATGTGATGAGGATATAAAATTCTAAGGCAGGTAAAAGAAATGAGAATAATAGCAAGAATACTTAACCTGGGATTTGGCAGCATACGGCTCTATAGAATGATTTATTTTATGGGTACAAATTATAAAGACCGTTTTAATGGTTAGTATAACTGTAGACTGTAGCAACTTGACTCTTTTATTTGATGTGTTTGGAATGGACACAATTTTATGCAATCAAGTTTTAAGTTCTTACTAAAATTATTTTAGACTGTTTATGTTTGCAGGGAATCAGGTAAAGAAATGCACATCTAAGTATCTTCAACAATATCCATACAAACCTCATTTGTACAGAACTATCCTGACCATGAAATGACTGAGGTTTGGTATTGAAATAGTGAATCTTTAGTAGTGAATGGTGATTTAGTGGTGGAGGCACGGAGGTTTGAGTATTCTTATTCAATCTTAACTGTAGTAATATTATTAACCAAAACAAGGTTGGATTCTGTTTGCAAAAGCCCTATGCCAGAAGTGCTTAAATGTTGCTCTAAGTTGTTTTCTTTAATAGATTCTGTTTTATGTTACTTATATTCAAACTTATAAAATATTTTTTATTGGAACTAACATATTTTATGCATTAAATGCTATCTGTACATACAGGCAAAGGTGCCCAGCAATTTGGCTTAAGTGAAACAACAACCACAAATAACTGGCATTAGTTGTGTTGTGTCAGAGAATCAAACCTATTCTCGGAGGCCTTGCATTTAGCTTGTTGATACAGTGGTTGATTGAAAAGCAGCTGACTCCAGTATAAAGAGCTTTTGTTCTTTTTTCCTGCTAATGTGATCTTTTATCTAGATACATGAACAAAAAAGCAGGGACTGAAAAAAGTCTTTAAGCAAATTCTCTAAATTTTTTAGGTGAATTGACGAGAGTAGTCCAGAAAGTTCCAGTGATGTGTCAGTGTAGTCATCAAATGTAATTCAAGAACTGATCAGAAATCAGAGAAAATAACTAAAAAACAAAAAGCTTTTTTGCAGCATTTCTCATTGTTTCAACGTCCCAGAAAAGAAGCTTCCTTTTGCCTCATCCAGGGGTCTATTGACTTCAGCAGTGTTTGCTCACATCCACAGTGGGCCAATAAACCCTTTTCTTATTGGAAACTAAAGCATTTTATGGATGTAAATCCTCCAATGGATGAAATTAATTTAATAGATAGCCTAAGTCTTATCAAGATAGAGGCTAAGAGTCAGTGTAATAACTCAATGATAGCAGGGATGGTTCTACTGCTACCTCCTTTCCTCTTTTCCTTTCCCTTACTTGTGGCTGTGTGACGAACCCTTCCTTGTGCCAGGGTTGGATTGCTTTCTGAGCAAGTTATCTCACTAAATGCTGTAAAATTGTCTTTTTTTTTTTTTTTTCCCACCCCTGGGTTAGTTTTCTACCACTTTAGTAACTAAAATCAGCTTGTGGAAGGGTTTATTTTTTTTGGTGACAGTAAGCTGCTACAGCAGATCACTCAGCCTCATTGAACTATGCTGTGACTGGTGACTTGAGTACCCTGAAGAGTCATCACTCCAGAACTGAGCTCTGCGTAAGCAAAAAGGGTCCCTGAGTATACTAGGTGTGACAAAATTTAAGCATCTGGAACATCTTGCCAAATCCAGTGGTACTGCTTGCATACTTAAGCAATGCTGAAATACTTGCTGAACAGAGCTTGCTCAGGGTATCCTCATCCCGGCATTCCGGCTAAGATGGGTAACTACAGTGGGTCAGGTATGGCAAAATGGATTTTGGCTCATGTCAGAAATGAGGAAATACACACAGAATCTGCAGCAGGCTTATATCTCATAGTTTTATCTTTGCTAACACCAATGTACGTTCTAGCTATTATTAGCTAACTTAATGCTGGCATAGATAGGCTGTTCTGTCTATTGTGCCCTATAAAATGTAGTAGGGAAAGAGATTTTAAAGACAGCACTTAATCAAAATGATTGAAAAATCATTAGGGCATGTTCTTATGTCTTAGTGTGACTTGTAGTTGAAAAGCAACTTAACAGCCCCATTCAAGAGAAAATTTATAACTTGTTTACTTTTGTTATCAAATAATTAGAAGTTATTCTTTAAACAGCTTGAAGGAAGAGAAAAAATATAATGTGTCAGTTAAATTTTTGCACTGTGCAAAATGAAAATTATATAAAAACAGAATCTCTAAGTGTGTCCATTTGATCCAGTTCTGGGTTTAAAATAAAATTATTTGTGACAAATATACCTGATATAGTGTATGCAAAATCTGTGCTTTACTAATTTTTTAAAAAATAATAATGAAGTTAGGATCTTGAAGTATAGTTGAATAGCTTGGATTTCCTATGATGTTTCAAAATGTATTACTGCATCCTTATGCAGTTCATAATATTTTCTCTGCTACAGGATCTCTTCAATATTATCGCTAGTATTATTCATTGCATAGTTATTAAAAGAAACATTGATTTCTTTTTTTTTTTCTTTATTGATTGCAGAGTTCTAAGCAGAAAGTACCATGAATTGTGGATTACTTGTCCAGTACAATATACCACCACATTCCATAAAGCACAGTATTGAACACTGTCTAGCTTTATAATGAGTGTTTCATTTTTAATCGCATTCCTCTAAAGGTGGTTGTACTCCTAGGGTGTTTTTTTCTATTGAACAGTATTTTGTAGACTTAGGAGCAATAGTTTTTTCTGCTTGTTAATGTGATGTATTGAAAGTATAATTGCAAAAACTAGGAAAGGTAGCATGTGCAACTTGACAAAACAAGCATTTGCAAAGGCTTTAATAACCTTAAAGCTGTCAAGTTGTATATGTGAAATTCATTGTAGTACCATAAAGCAGATACTACAAAACAAATGTATGGTAGTAAGGTTTGTTTCAACAAAAGAAAGTAGGAGTTGTAATTCAGCATTTATGTAACTTCTAATGAATGATTATGATTTCATGTCCTCAAATTATAGCATAACGTCTAAATGAAAAGGGCTATTCTGGCTGTGACTTAGCAATGTGTTTCACTTCTAACCATTGAGAAGTCATAGGGCTGGCTCAGGACAGAAACATTAGATTAATTCTATGAAAAAGAAACACTGAATCATAACTGTATTATGTGATAATACATATACAGAACATATTCAATATCTGTAAAAGCAATTTAAAAAAGAAGACTTTGCTGAGCAGACATAATTACATTATGTTTCACATGAAGAAGGCATTCAAACATTTCTATTCCACAGGACTGATAGTCTTCAGAAATGGTCCCATTTGTTGTTCTAGTTAACACTAAAGTTCCATTTAAAAACAGTCAAAGCATGTGTTTATATTTCATCACAACTTAAAAACTACATTAAAGCCCAGCATGTTCTTAAGATCTCTTCTGAACAAGGATTCTTTATTAACTCTAATGCCATAAAAATATCTCATATGACTTCTTGGTATTACACCAAACTCCCAGTAAGAATAACTTGTTTATATACTATATTTGGAAATCAAAATTCTGTGGCTGAAGTCTCTCTGTAATGAGATGCCCAAAAATGAAAACTGTTCATGGCAGTGCTGCTTTAAATGGTCTCTGACATAACTCTTCTGTTATGTGGAACGATCATGTACTACATGCATTTCTCAAAGCCACGTAAATAGAAGTCCAGATGAGCTGTTATAAACAGCCGCAAGAGAAAAGGTGGAAGTAAGTTTGGGAATAGAATTCTCTTCTCCTTCCCAGATGAAAAATAGCCATTGTTACTCAAGTACACTTTTGTTTGCTTGTTCTTACTTTGGCTTTAAGATTTATATATGTTACAGAAGAGGAGTAGATGGTGTTTATATACTATTCTACAGTTCATTCATTTAAATGCCTTTCTCCTAACAAAGTCTTAATCAGAAAACAGTCAAAATGCCCTTCAGTATTATGTCTGCAGTGTAGCAGTCACTTTGCCTGAAACAGTGATTGTGGTAAATCTCATTTCTGGACAGCCAACTCTTCCCTGTTTATTAAAAAAGAATATCAGGTATCTAACTCAGGACTGCAAACTTCATCTCTGCTGCAGATGCCGAGCATTCAGAGATACAGAGCTGAGTGTCCCAAGTCTGTGAGATTCCAGAGTTAAAGCTTAGTTGCTGGATCATCTTTCTTCCTTTTTAGTTTATTTTTATATTTTTCTTGGCGAGTAACATTTTGGTCTCTCAGATGTTTGTTTCTCATTGACAGCATTGACTATTTAGAAATAAGGAGAGAACATTGGGGAAAGGTTTAAAAAAAATCCATCTGCTTATTTGACTTAAACTCGATTGCAATAAGCTCCCAATAGTGGGACTTGGTAGTGTCAAATAACGATAGTATGAAATTAACTGGACTTGAGATCTCTTCTTACCTACCCTACTGGCTGTGAAGAGAGCTAATACAAGTTAAAGTGATGTAGAAGCAGGAAATGCTAATTCACTATTGCAGCTGTATATATTAATCTAGATAAATGGGTGGATGTTTCCATTATTGCATTTTATCTTACTTTAAAAAAAATCCTTACTTTAACTCACCAAGAGCTTGAAGTTGTAAAGCCTGAAGAGATACCATGTTTTTACCAATATTTTCTGCTAAAACAAATAGAAAGCCTGCTTTCTGTCTTTACATCTATAATCATTTTTATAAGCCCCTGCTCTTTGTTCTTAAAAAGATTATTTTTTTTCTGAAGTACTTTTCTGTTTTTATATTTAAACACTTTAAGCAGATGATCCCAACTATTTTTGTCCATTTAACTAGGTTTGCAGTGGCTTTCACGATGAAAATGAAGGAGCTGGCAGCAGCAGAGTGGGTATGTTTACATGATGATGGTGATGCTTATAGTATTATCAAGTATGTATTTTCCTAAAATGTTTTCTAAATAATGCTAAAGAATTTTAATAATCTTCATATTTTCTATTCCTCTTTTTACTTTCAGAAAAAGCTTTTAATATTTATGTATTTTGACAGGTCAAATAGTTCTGGCATTTAAAAGCTGTTTAGTATTTGAAGAGAGTATAAAGCAGTTTAGGAAGTGTTTCTGTAACATTTAAAACTAATCATTGCTGTTGTTATCGAGTCTCTCCTGATGCCATATGCATATATTGTTTCTTTTTGCATCATTTAATAAGCTTTATGTTACCAAAATTCCACTAAACACCTTTACTTACAATAAAGAATTTGGAAGAATAATTTGAAAATACTTGTTTTGTCAACAGTGGAAATAGAATTAACTTCTTAAGGTGAACTGCAGAGCTAAAACTGAAGTTATGCTAAGCCCAGCAATATGTGATATACAGCCCTGTGACCAGGCCTTGAGGGCTATGTAGCACATAAATAGTACTTAACTTTCTTAAAACTCATCTCACCGTCTGAAAATAAAACAAAACACAATGTGCTGAATGATATATGGAAAAATACTGAATAAAATTATTTTAATTTAACAGTATAGTGGTTAAATACATTTGGCAATGTATTTTAAGGAGATATTTTGCCAGCAGAGAACTAGCAGTTCTCTTTATTTAGTAGGTACCATTGCATTTGCTGTATTGCAAGTCTACTTCAGACATTCAGTGCAATTATTTTTAGTATCTGATGCTCCTGTGTGAAAATAGACTGAGTCAGCCCTTAGGTGGTTGAGTTGATGGCAGACTGCCAGCAGAGAAAACTGAGACAAATCCTTGAAGTAGACTGTCCTCAGTCCTGGTTTCTGAGGAGCAATTTAAGACAATAAAGAGCTGCCAGTTGTTTGAGTCCAGGGAGTCCTTTTGGCTAGTGACTGGCTGCACTGGTATCCTGTGGAAAGCTCCACATTGGGAAGCAGGGCTTGTTGCTGATCCAGCTTGACGGCCCAGCTGATTTTCCATGCAAGGTTAGATTTCAGGCTAATTTGTTGGCTAAAGATTTATGCTGGATTGCAGAGAGCTGCATTGAGCACCAGATCCAGCAAAGGGTAAGCAGCAACTATTTGGTGGACAGTAAGGGGTGACACACTGGGATAAAAAGACCAAGGCAGTATCTTCCTCTTCCAGCTGCAGTGAGGTGTTAGCTCCACTCACCTTAGCTTGTGAAACGTCAGCTAAAGTTGAACAATAAATGCAAGAATCAGAAACTAGCTTTTTGGTATCTCTTCAATTCTAATTTGCATTATAATATGATCATTAATACACCTTGACTAAGAAAAAATCACTTTCAATACTTTGTTTCAACACAGATTGATTTTTTTTTTTAAATCTATTTGCATTAATAAGATACATAAGCAGACATAGGAGCTGGTATTTACACTAGAAATATAACTTGGTTTTAATAGTTACTACAGTGAACTTCATGATGGGTAAACCTGAAAGGGGGCAGGTTCTGTCGTAGATCTTATGCAAGGAAAGGACAAAAGTAACAGAATATAAGGAGGAGAAACAATCTTTGAAATCTTTTTGAAGTCAGCACCCCTAATGTTTTTAAGTACTTAACTTTGGTTTTACCTCAACACCTTTGTGCTCCAGGCCTATGAGATGCACTGAGTGTTTTGGTGAAGGTCTGTGGCAGGCAGAGAATTGGAGGCAAGTCTGTGAATTCCTAGGCTGAAATCCCACCTGCTAACTTGGTGTCTTAAATGCTGGGTTATTTAGGTTTTTTTCCAGCTGTAACTTCATATAAGGGGTAAGAAGAAATGCAACACGTTTACTTTCAGTGAAGAACATGAACACATCTTTGCATAGCTAGGTCATAGAATATTAACACTCTTTACATATTAACTCACATTAATGTGAACTGCATTATTCCTCTAACCTGCTTTATTACTGAGACAGTCAATTAAGAATTTAAACTATCAAGATGTAAGCAATTGCACTGTGCTCAAGGGCTGTATCTTCCAACAAATTCTTTTCTATTGCATTGGATAATTTATCTTTAATTATGAAGTACACAATACAGCATTTGTAATAATCTGCATTCCAAGTGAGTTTGAAATACTGTAAAGGTCTTGTGTTTATGGTCAGTGTTTTATTTCAGTAGTGTAAAATTGGTGCATAAGAATTACCTAAACCAGTTTTATTAGTGTTGAATTTCATTTTTCCATTCTCCTCAAGACCATTTAAAATAAAGAATATAACAGAAAATTGATCTATAAAGTGTGAATGCATCTGTACGCCCTGTTACACAGTGTTCCTGCTATTTTCTTCTTGATGATCCAAGCCCTGGCAGGATTATATTTACTCACCATAAGCCATTAAAGGTCCAGCAGAGCATGAAACCAGATGCTTAACTTAAGCTTATTTTTGAAACGTAGTGGTTTTAGGGAACTAAAAGCCTATCTTTACCCACCAGAGTTTGAGGCAGAACTCTACAGCATGGCAGCTATGGAGGCAAGGCTGGCTTAAGCTGCCCTCTGCTCCACCTGCTTTTTGCCCCCTTCTGTTTTGTTGCATCTATGTCCTAGCACTGAATTTGAGCAACCCCACTTGTCTTGCCAATTTAAATTTTGAAGTTGGCCTCCAGCTTGCAATGCTGTCTCCATTGTTTGCAAGGCTTTTTTTAGGATTGGAAGATCCAATATAATTTAAAATGCTACTTCTTTATAGGTAAGAAAAGGACCAAGAAATGTAATAAAATAAGCTATTAAACAATTTTTGTCTTATTTTTAAATGCTTTGAACACTAAAGTTCATATGGCTTTTGAAAGATAAAGTCCATAGAATATCCTTAGTCTTCTACTCTAGCATAAACAGAGTTATTCTCCTCGCCTCCCCTTCATTTATGTGTGGATTTGCTGTTTGTTCATGTAGTTTTTGTGACTTTGTTAATACGCTCTGCTGAGAAACCACCTCCTTTCCATCTGTGAACCTCTCTTCTTGATGACTATTCACTTTTTTATGACCTTTTTTCTGTCCATTTCTTTTTCCAGTTCATTTTCAACAACTAAAATAGTTAGGACTGAGCAGTGGACTGGAGGGTCAGTCCCATAGGAGTGATAGGGGAAAACCAAAATGTTTGCAAGTTAAAAAAATAATAATAAAATGGCTTCCTTGGCTTTGTATTTCCTTAGCTGAGTGGCTCAGGAATTGGTTAAATAGCAGTTTGTTTCTGTATTAATTCTTTTTCTAATACTAATTCTTTTTCTAATTTCTAATATTCTAATACAAGTTCTCTTCCTGGCTTAAAGTCATCATCCTGCTGGAGTGATTTCACAGTTTGCTAGTGGTGGGCTGGGAGAGGAGAAGGGAAGACTAATGTGCAACTTTATCACTGTGCACTGGTATAAGTGAAGCTCTGCCTTGGTTAACTCTGGCTACGTTATTCCAACAACTTTCCCCATTAAGAGGCAAGTCTGTGTAGCAATATGTAGCTTGAAGAGCTGAGCAGTGTATCAGCAGTGTATCCCACCATTCAAGAATGGAATGGATGGAGGGGCAATCTAGTAGTTCTTTCTCCGTCTGCACTTTAGAGAGAGCCATGGCAGGTAAGTCGTGACTCGGAGAGTCGCAGCCTGCGAGGACTGTGCCTCCCCAGGGAATGAAACTGGCACCCAAAAGGAGGCAAAATATAGTCTCAAGATAGCAAAGACTGGTGCTCTAAAGAACGTTGGTCGTTTCTGGACGTTATGATGCTAAATTAAGCAATCACATTAGTGGAACTGCTTGAAAAGTTATAATTTCAAACTGAAGCATTCAAGATTATATTGAGCAAATTTGTTGGAGATACACCAGTTGAGTAATACCTCCCTTACTCCTTTACAGGCATTGCAGCCGGTGCTTTAGGAACAACTACAGCTGAACTCAAAGCTTTGCACAAAAACTTTGAGCTCAAAAAAGTCTGCTTTTTTTGCTGGGGAGTGTTGTTGTTTTTTTAGTTTTAGGTTGTTTTTTTTCAATGTGGAAAGATCTTAAGACTATTTTGATATTTTTGTGGAAAAAAAAAAAAAAGGGTATTCCACAATTTGTGATTGGAGTTATAGAAAGATATTGACATAAGAAATTGCTTACTTAATCACCTAAATTAAAAAACTAGCATAGCAGTACTTCAGGAGTAACTTTGGAAATGTGATAATTACCTCTTTTACTATGTAATTTTGCTAAATAATTTCTTATGCAATTTTTATTTGGAAATATTCTGAAATAGGTGCTACTGTCCATTTTTCCTATATAGACAAGTCTAGATATATTCGACAGCAATTTTAGAAAAGGTTAGAGGTAAATGTAGTTTGTTTCATGCCTGATGTGTTTAAAAATTCCATTATGGATAAATGTAGATTGTAGTTTCAAAACCAGATATAATTTTTCTTTCAAAACTAACATTTTTTTTGAACTAAGGCTGTTCTGTAGTTGAAAATCTTTCTATTCTAGGGAAATATTTTAATTTTCCATGCAATAAGCGGGTTAATGATTATAAGAAAGGATACAGAAATAAACTAAAAAATATGTTTGCACTAACTTGGTAATTGTGTTAATTGCAAAATTGATTCATTGCTACTTAAGTGCTCATAGTAAATGTAATTTACATTGGCGACTGTTGGCTTTGACTGTTGACATCTATCTTTCTAATAGTCTATTTTGATTTTTAATAGTCAAAAGAAAATCCTGCTGTTGTGCGCTTTGTTATACTAGTTGGGTTTTTGAAGATTAAAGAGAGTTTTTGTGGTGAACTAGGAAAGTTACTTTTCTTCTTCTTCTCTTTAAAGCCAGATGCTAGGAAGAAAATATATGTCCAAACACAAGGTGAGAGTTTTTAAATGTTGACTAAGGCGCTCAATTTATTTGAATCATGTGTTCTGTACCTGTATGCTTATGTATCTGTCTTCTTTACCCTGGGAATGGGTATGGGGCTTGAAGTCCTGGCTCCACTGAAGTTGAGCTTTTTGCCATTGACATTAATCGAGGCAGTATTTTGGCCTCTTAGCCTAGATTTTCAACA
>JAOQGH010000005.1:25614300-25734846 GCA_025769975.1 Gallinago jamesoni | reverse complement strand
GTTTGGTGCTTTGAAAAAAAAATTTTCCTGGATGTCTTACAGTAGGAATCTGAAAGATATGCAGACATCTAAGGTAACACCAAGCTTCCTCCAAAGCTTATGGAAGTTTTGATGCTGAATGATTATTCTCTGAAACTCCAAATTCCTTTAAATGCTTTGAGGGGACCCTGGGACCAATCAAACATGATATATTTCTTTCTTTTTTTTTCAACACAGGAATTAAGACTACCCCCAGTGAAACATTTGACTGGTATAGATTTCTACAAAATGCAGGTAAAACTACTTTTTTTTTCCGTGTTCACTATATTTATTGTTAGTAGATGTCAATGGCGAAAAAAATTTAGAATATGAGTGTTAACTCATTATGTAATAACATGAATTAATGATACGAAATCCAAAAAGGTGTAGTATTAGATTCAGGCAGAATATTGATCAGATTAGTCTGATTACTAAACTACCTAGACTGCCTCCGGATTTCTGGTCTGTTCAGGGCTGAATTGCACCAAAAGATAAAATGGTCATGACAGATGGGCCAGCGTCCCTTAGAAGGTAGATTAGACCAAAGCACCACCAGCTGCACGTGCTGTGCTTTACAGCCATGTGATAGAAACTGTGGATGTCTTTTGCAGAAGAGCAGGTGAGGTGAAGAAGTGGTGAAGAAAGGAAATATGTGTTGATGTTTCATTATTTGGTCTTGATATAGAGCCTGTCTCTGTGTTCACCAAAGTAATGGCATGTAAGGCAGGTGACCTAATGTAAAGTCACCTGATCTCGGAGATGCTTTAATTGCTCCAGGTACCTTTCCCCAAAAGAAGAATTTCAATGGTGAAATTTTACTATGGTAAAAATAGGCATTTTACTATGGTAAAAATATTTCACTATTATATTAATCAGCCTGATCTCTGATAGTGCAGCTGTTCCCTCTGTTACAAATGAGTTCTCACTAGTCAATTGCTTTATCACATCAGTAAATGCATGCCATTATTCAAAACTGGTGTCCAATTTTAAATTGAGCATTGTGAGGTTATTTTGTTCTCAGTAAATCATGGCACACAAGCATAGCACCACTAAGATTAATAATTTTCTGAAGTGAAATGATTTGTCACTTGCTAGCACAGCCTTAGTGTTGACTGAGTCTCATGTCCAACCATTTTATGATGAAAAGAGCAGTCAACAGATTGAGGAGGGGGAAGCTCCCCCTAAAGCGCATTTCATCTAATATATTAGAGACAGTTTTTTGCCTAATGTCTACTAATGCAGAAGTGTAAAATAATTCATAATGTACATGAAAAGCAAACTAAAATGTGACTCTAACATCTGTGCCTGTTAAATAATAACTTGAAACCTGGCATCAGATTATTCAGTATTGGTTTTTATGACTGTTTCATCTAATTTCTCTTACCAGTCTTGTGTCTGTGGCCATGTCTGGTAGCAGCCTATAATTTCCACTTCTTTTGCACATGGAGGCAGGTTTTTTGGCTGTACCTTTGCACTTAACCACAGATTAATTTGGAGTTCCCACTGAATTATTTTTCTGGGGATTTGCTGTTTCAAAATCTTTAAAATTCTACTAAATTTGGAATAATCAGTAGGAGACTATCAAAAACAGAAGGCAGTTTTGCTCAGAAGAATATGATTTTGATAGTGTGGGCTTGCACAATGAAGTGCACTTGAAAATATCACTAGATTTTATGCAGATAAAGCTGTGCAATCTCGTTCACCTCATGGCATTTATGATTTTTTTTTTTAAGACTTTTTTCATCAAGCTCTATTCCATATCTAAAGGCATTTAATGATCTTGTGGAAAATATTTCTCGAGATAACTCTTGCCTGTAGCAGTATCCTTGAATATTTGTTAAATTCAGAATTCCCAGGACTGAGTGTAAAGAAACAGCACATGCAAATTATAATAAAGGTGTTAAACATCTTTGGTGATCAGGCCATACATTGTTGAGCTATTCTTTAAAATGAAAAAGGCTCCTCAGAATATTTGAAGACTTTTTTTCATAGAACAGATTTTTAATGAATATTCTTTGTACCTTTTCTTTTTCAGTCATAGAAAAACCTTAACATTTGAGTCATGTTAAATATAACTCCAGTATATAACTAGTATCTTTAAATCAGTGTAATGGTTTCAAGAAGAATTTAATGGTAGATTTAAGTGAGTAGAAGAATGCATCAAAAACGTTTTACTGTGGGAGACTTTCCCCCAGCCTCGAAATGTGTGGTATTAAACCAAAAGCTAAAGAATCCCAGCTTTTCGTATGTTTCATTTGATAGTTTGGATCACTAACATAAATAGCAATTGCGAATACAAACTGAAGCACTGCTGTGCAAGGTTTTTTGTTACTGTTATTATGGGTGTGGTACAACCTCGGTACAAAACCCATGACAGTATGTTTTCCATAGTCTCAGCAGCAGACCTGAGAGTTGCAGAGGTGGTTTGTGTACTATTAGTGTGCTAGCACCTTGCTGCCGTATTTTCAGTGGCTGGCTGTTAAGACATTTATTGGCTAAATCTACAAATAGCTTTTAAAGTTAATTTGCACTCTTGTTACACAGCTTCACAGAGTTTGTCTTATGAGGATGAGAGACTGTAAGCAACAGTAGTCAAACCAAAACGCTGAACCAAGTGTGGATTTCAACACAGACGTCAAGAAGACAGTGTTTTCAGTATATTTAGTAACTCAGTCTATTTGGGGAAGTATTACAACCTGTGTCAGTCTGGAGGTCAGACCAGATGATCACAATGTTTTTCTCTGACCTTATAATACAGGAATCTATATACAGCATAATCAGTTTTTTTAGTAATTTTAGATGCCTATCTATAGACTTGAGAGAGACGATGAGAGTTCAGACTTCTGCTCTAAATTGATTGATAGAAAATGACAAGACAGTCTAAGTAAATGCAAAAAATGAGACTGATCTCTAACATCTTAGCTCAAGGGTGGAGCACACATACTTCAGATCACAGACAGGCTTGATGTCATTATACTGCAATGAAAGCCTCCTTTTGATTTCAGTGGAATATCGCTGAAGCTTGTATGATGTAAACCCTAATAAACACTTCAACATCATATGATTAGAAGATGTAGAAAACAAACAAAGTCTATATTAATGAACTGAGAAATCTGTTGGGTAAACAAGCTAAGACAAAAAGCTGTTTTCCTGGAGGGTGACATAGAGTCATAAGATCAGATGCTTATCGTACTATCAAATATACTTTTGTAGTTTGATTTTTGTACTCTCAGATAATTTCTGCTTCATAGCACAGCTATTTTCAGAGCTTGAAAAGTTTACGTAACCTGTCATGGCACAGACAAGGTTTTACAGAGACATTATATTCTCCTAAAGCTACGCTGGAAAAAGGACCCACATAAGAAAAATTAAATAGTAAAAGTTTGTGGAGATATATAGCTGACCATAGAAATAATGATATGATAGCAGTAATAAACTGTGTTCTTCAACAGGTCTGAAAGCATAGAGATTTTCTGTTGTACAATCTGTTAGAAATAATGAGAAATGGGAAGAAAGGATTGCTGGAGAATTTTGCAGTCTAATTTTTCTGCATTAGTAGCCTGCCCCTGAAAGTTAACAGGTTTATTCCGTTGTCTTCACAGACATGTCAGCCACTCTAGCAATTATTCACTATTGAAAGTGAATAGCAGTATAAACACTTTGGATATACTTATTACCTCTACTTCCCCTTAATTTCTAAGAAACAAATTGCTTTGTAAGATAAAAGCTCAACTTCATAAAGCATTAATAAATGTTTGAAATCTGCAGGTGGTTAAATATGTTGCTGAAATAAGACCTAATTGGGCTAATAATTGTCAAAGTTCTGTGTCATCAGTGACTTCAATTACAGAACCTTCAGAGTCAGTATAAAGTAAGATGGCACATTGAAGCTGTAGGACACCTCCATGGCAAACAAGCTCGAAAATTTAGCTGGTCTGAACAGCTTGTATTTAACAGTTGACTTATGAAAGAGATGCAAAATCAAACTCTTGATGCCAAGAGACTGAAAGAGCTAATGTATGCTATTTCTGCTGTAGGTAGGGAGATGAATGTAAAGAATAACTACATATTGAAAGATTTGGAGTATCAAAAATACACATCAGAGTTTGACAAATTTGTCTGTGTTCCAAACTCAAGAAAATAAAATAACTGTCTTAGAGACTGAAATCTCAGCAATAAACCTACAGATTTCTAGGATATCAGTTAATGCTTTCAGATGCACAGGAGATGGATAGATGAACAATTTTCAAGAGGAGTAGGAGACCTGCTGTGGTTCAAAGTGGACAGAAAGAAAAATGAGAAAGGTTATTCACCCTCACCATCTTGTTATAGCTTATATTTTGTTTCTGAGCAAAACCAAAAATGGATGGCTAAGCCCAAATAATATGGAATTGGTATTTTTCTCTAAAGGTCCATAGAACACAACCAGGAACTTGAAATCAGGTGTGGGAAAATTAATCTTAAAATCTTTGATTATCTAATATCAGTAAGAAATGTTTTGACCCCACACTGGTGATTTTTTTTGTTACTGAACAATCTTTGTATCCTAAATTATAACCTATAAGTCCAATATTGATATACTTGATAAAATATATTTAACCTCTATTACAAATTGGATTTTAAATTGTAAAGGAATGAGCACATTTTAAGAACTTTGGCTTTGTGAGGTTGTTGGTTCAGGTCCGAAATAATAACTTTGAATGAGAAATCACATTGTTCCTTATTATATTTTTCTACTCTCTAGAGATTTCAAAAACACACTACAAAAGCACTGTGAAGGCTTTTTAATAAGAAAAATATTTTGATTTCCTTTATTTGAGCAAGTGGTGAGAAAATGGCTCACATAAGATGTTCTCAAACTGCTGCTTTACCTCTCAGCAAGCTAATGTTTGATATTACTCATTCACTTAGAGGCCTGCAGCTTTTCAGAAAGATTAAAGATTTGCAGTAATTTATTTATTTTTACTGTACATCTATGATTGCTACACTTTTTTCCTGATAGTACTGAGAGGGATGGAGCTAAGTGAATCTGGTCTTTCAATATCTGTTTAGGCAACACTTCTACTTATTCTTCATTTTCTTAGGAAAACATCCTTACTGATGCTTCAGAAATGATTTAGGGTTTTGTGTTAGCTGTCTGAGCTCATGTTTTCTATCCTGGCATCTAAGTACAGATTTTTATAAAGGCCGAAGTATAAACTGTCATAATGTTCATAATAGTAGTTCATAGTAGTTGATGAGACAGTTACACAGTTTCAGATAAGGAACAAACTAGGAAGCAATGAAATCTTAAATAATAAACTGCTTATTTCCAGTGTTGCATTATGAAAATGTTTTCACTTTTTCTCATTTTGTCTTGCAACTGAAGACCTCAAAACATTTTACCAAAAGTTAAACCCAGTGCCATTGCTTCATGTCAAGCAATTATTAAATCTGCTTGCAGATGAATGGCTAAGTCTAGATGGATAAGTCTAGATTTGACAAACTTTCTCCAGGCCACGCCATGACTCAGAATCACAGCCACCAGGAGAACAGGAATCCTGAGTATTAATCGCGTTTTGTCTATTAGCCAGTATATTTTGTGCCAGGTTCCAATACTGTCAACAAATATGCTGGCACAGCAGTTGGATACCCTTTTGATCATGCAATTCCACTTTAAGTGCCGGTGCTAAATTGCTGTGTTTCAATTTTGAACAGCAGAATACCACCTCTGCTCCATCATGGAAAAGGAGTTGCATGACGGTGGGAGTTCCATGTCAGTCTTAATCTCTCACTGTATCTGTCTGATTTCAGCTCACCTGCAGCTCATTTGTTACCATCCCCGTGCTCCTGTGTGCCATATCAGGGCAGTATAACGTCAAGCTGAGGAGGGGAATGAGTTTTTCATAATCCTGTCAATCACTGTTCTTGTTTTGACCTCTCACATCTTGCTAAACAAGTGACCTGCTAAGTAGGGTCGAGACTAGCTGTAGCCAAGGTGCAGCTGTTTTTCATAGATAAAGCCGATGTAACAAATCAGACTACAGCCATAGAAAAATACTGACAGCATGTATTTTAAGGAGCATCTCTTACTGACATTAAACAATTATTTTTGACACTGAAGGAGATGTTGATTACAGTGGCAAGACTTGACTTCCATTTACTGTGTAGTGATTCTGAAGGATGGCTGGAAAACATGGGCATTGCAGTATTTTTATTATTGCCAGTGATTATATACAGATCTTTCCATTTTGTATTCTGTTTGCAAAGCAAACAGAAGGATGCGGAGCTAAGGGATAATGAAGCACAGTGTGTTGCTTCAAATCTTTGCTTTTGTAATGCTAGCAGAAATGGGGAGAAACAGGCAAGCATTTTTTTTTTGTTATTTGGGTGTTTGCATGTCGTTCAAACAAGAGAGTGACACCAGTGAATGTACCAAAAGAGCAAATCAGCTGATTGTGCCATATTGACATATTTACATTTCAGACTGAATCACACGAGGCAGTAGTATCTTTTTACAGATTAAGTAACCTGTCTGGGAAGGGCAGAATGATAGCAAACATTCACATACTGAAAGTCATGTTTCAGCTCAAGGAAAACAAAAAATATATGTCATCTTTCAAATACCAGTTTTCACCCAGCTGATGGCTATAGCTGGTAAATGTGGCTATTGCAGTTATTCTCTTAATATGTTCCCTTTTTCAGCGTTCTTGTGAGGGCAAAGCATACTAAAATGATAGCCATTTATTGTACAAATGACTACCTTTTTTCATTTTTTGTTGTTTTACACAGCAGTGGTGCTAGCAAGGCTTGAAAGCCACAGGTGGGAAAACACTGATGCAGGCATCATCTTGATGTGTGAATTTAACCATTTTCAGTGAAGGAGCAGAAAGCTAACAAGATACACAAGTGCTGCTGAAGTCTGATCTTAAGTAGACAGAGAGTGAACTCCCAGCACTAAACAGTGGCAGTGACGTGCTGGTAATACAATCTTCTCAGGAATGCCTTTAAATACTTCTAAGTGGCTTGAGTGGGGAAAGTCTGCCTGTAAAAATGAATTAGGTGAGGGCTAAGATCTACAGTATACAAGAAAACAGAACTACAACTGATTCTCAGTTCACTAAATTGAATGGCAGAGGCAAATCCTTTTTAGACTATCCATTCTATGATAGCTTTTAGAGATGCCATGTAGGATCTAGTCTGTAGTCCAGTTTACCTAATATCTGCTATTTCAGAGAAAAGTGCATAAAATTTCATGATAGACAAGTAGGGCTTTGTAAAGTTGCATGAAGGGGATAGTCTGCCATGAGAGTTCAATATTATGAATGTCTTTTCAAAATAGTAAAGTTTAGATAAGCAGGCTGTTTTCATTAATAAATATTATTTCAGGTAATTTCACTAGTGAAATAATTACACTGTTATTGATGTGATTCTTGGGAGAAGTACTTTTAAATGCCACACAAATTGAATGGCAAACTCCCAATTACAGAGTACAATTAGTATCAGTGGGGCCAGTTTCCTGTTTCTCTTTTGGGTTAAGGTTTTCATACGGGGAGCACAACAGCAGTCAGGACTGTCCAGAAGTGGTCTGTTAGTGCTTTTCATTGTCAGAGCACTTTAAACCCGTATCTAATAAAATGAAAAGACTGAAAGCTATAAGATTGAAACAATAAGATGCTAAGTGATAAAAAGAAGCAGTTATTTTAAGCATAACTAATGCTGATTAGGGTAATGTCACAGCAGGAGTGATACAATTCTATAATCTCTACGATTATACAAGAACGGGGTGACTTCTCACTGCTGTCTGAGCTTTCAGTGGCAATTTTAAATTTGTTCCAAAATACCCAGAGATGAACATTGATAGGTGGGAGTTCATAATTTAAAATGAATATTTGTGCCATATGGATACTTAAAATGCAATCTGAATTTTTGCTGACACTTTCTAGTAATTTGCTTTGTGTGAATTTATGTCATGAATTGAAACCACTGCCACATGTCTTAAAAGCAAACAGTATTAATGGCCCATTGCACCACAAGAATGGCTTTTTCAATCCAAATGTTTGTGTATTATAAATAACAAATTATTTGTTGGTCCAATAACCATTAAAATATTACTTACCGTGTCTGCTGCAACCACTCTTGACAGCTCAAGCTGTTTAAGTTAAACGGAACAGACTCAGTAGTGAGGAGAGACCTTATGCTCTCTACAACTCCCTGAAAGGAGAGTCTAGTGAGGTGGAGGTCCATCTCTTCTCCCAAGTTACAAGTGATAGGACAAGAGGAAATGGCCTCAAGTTGCGCCAGAGGAGGTTTAGGATGGATGTTAGAAAAAATTTCTTCACCAACAGGGTTATCAAGCATTGGAACAGGCTGCCCAGAGAAGTAGTTGAGTCACCATCCCTGGAGGCATTTAAAAGACAGGTAGACATGGTGCTGAGGAACGTGGTTTAGTAGTGGTTTTGGCAGCGTTAGCTTGATGGTTGGACTTGATAATCTTAAAGGTCCCTTCCAACCTAGATGATTCTGTGAATCCTGAGACAGGGCGTATTTAAAAGTCTTCATTTTCAAAGCAATAGCACTTGACTGTAACATGAATCACCACTCTTTTGATTCTCCCTCCCTGACAAAGTAGAGGTTTGATGCAGAGCACACGTCAATTCAATTCCTCGATGTGAAGGGAGATATTCCTGGCATATTTCTTCCAGGACCTGGAGCAGACCCTGCATAGTTATACAACACCATGAAGAACTGTAAACTGGTACCAAATTTGGGTGATCTTAACTTATAAATTGCAGCAAGTCAGTGATGATATATAAGCAGCGGAGTTTATTCTGCAGCTGGTGGAGAGTGGAAGGTAAGGGAGGAGGAGGCCTCAAAGAAGGGTGCTCTGTGGTGCTGAGCAGCAGCAGATCACCATGACACCACAACTATCCTGCTGCCTTCCTCTGTTAATCATAAATCCCACAGACAGTTGTTGTGACCATGCAGCACAGTCCTCCTGGTAGGTATGTGACATACCCTGGTGTGGGACCCGCGAATTAATGTCCCACAAACAGCCTGCTGCTGGAGAGCAGCAGTTTGATGCTCCTTGTTGAACTGTCTGGTGCTAGGTAATACATGTCATCCATCCTTGCTGTGAGCTCAATAAATAGGTGAACTGAAGGACAGCAAGCTGATTTGCTTAGTACAGTAAATCAAACGTGAACATTTCAACCCCTCTAGAGTTTATTAAATTATGTTGTTGTTATGTGTGTTCATTCGGCAATTTGTGAATTATGTTGTTTTATCATAAACACATTTTACCAAAGTTCATCACACAGTGACCCCTCTCCATTAGTGTGTTCTGTATTAATTGTGCTGCCATAAAGCCAATGGCAACTGCAATGCCATATATCAGATCTTTTTTCTAATATAGCCTACAAAGTTATTCTTTATTAGTTGTTGCTATGTATTTGCAAGAGAAATTTTCAGTGGTAAAAACTTCCATTTTGAGATTTTTTTCTTGAATTATTTTTCATTTGTGTTTCTTATCAATAAGGTTAATATAAATGCTTTGCAGTAATTTAACTTCTAGTTAATTATTCTGCAGCAGTCCTGGCATATTAGGGGTGGATAACTGTGGGACACTTACCTGATCATTTATAAGAAAAAGTGTCCAATCAAGAGCTCTAATCCCTTGTAATATCCTTGACAATGGTGTTATAATATGGATACATTTTTTTTTTTTTTTATGGGGAGAAAAATTGAGAAACACTGATTTGTGTAGTTGCCCAGTCAGTCCAACCTGGGTTCTGGTGTTCAAGAATGCCAACCACCTCCCATTTCCTCAAATCCTGCACCTTCACTGCCTCTGGAAATAAATTCCTGTGTTCTATAAAATGATGTGCATGATTAAGTTCTCCACTGAGTTGATTTGAGGACTGATGTGATAGCAAGAAACAGAGGGAACAATAATGGAAATTTTTCAGAATCCACCTTATTACTGCTTTTACCACTGTACATGTTCGTTTGTGAAACAATTTGGAGTGTTGGGCTTTTTTATCTACATTCAGACTATTAAAAATTATTTGTTACAGACATTCCTACAGAAACAGACAGTTTACACGTGTTTCTTTTGATATGCGGTCTTCGAAGAGTCAAAGATCCTCTGTATTTAGTAAACGTATTTTCAGGTAGGTACCTGCTATTTGAATACCCTTGTTTTGTCCTTGGATTCAGATGGATTTCTTTTAATGTTTCTAAGTTTGGCATAAGCTGTTTTATTCATTGCAGAAAACTTCATAATATATTTACATTTTTTTAGAGAAATGTTCACGTAACCATTGATCTGTTCAACACATTATTTCCGTACTGCGTCTTTTCCAGCCTGCTGAGAATAACATATTTTTAAAATCAAAGCAATATTTGATGATTTTACTTGCTTGAAAAACTATTTTGCTGTTACATTCAATATTAATTGAAGACAAAATAAGAGCTCACCTACTTCAAAATAACTAGTTTTATCTTACTGTCCTGTGGCTGTTACACCAATTTGCATGTGTGCTAATTAATATCATTGAAGCTACAAGAAAATTTTACCACCCATCGTTATGGCTTAGCACTGTAAATTGGGCTGAAGTTTTCTCGTAGTCACAGAGATGAATGTTTTGCCAGGTTCTCTGTGTGTGTCTGTAAAAGGTTCAGAAATTCCAAGTTGGAAATTTAGGCTCCACTATACAGTTTACTTTTCTAAGCCTTTACCACCTTGTGACACTTAGTAACAAAGTAGTTTATTAAAGTCATGTAACTGGTTTTGTTCTATTTGGGTATTGGAAGAGTGGCAGATTTCTCTCATGAACACCGTAAGTAAGTATTAATTGTAATGGTTGTAGTTGCTCCCACACATTTCTTTACATAGGAGGAAAAATTCATTTTGTCTTAGTGGCCAGAGCCAGTGCATTCTATCGAGTATTGTTCTGCTGAGACTATTCATAATTAATATCTGAGCTTAGTTAAATAGCCCTTGAATCATAAGAGATTGCATGAAGCAGAAATGCTAAATATTAACTTTCAGATATGCTAATAATTTGAATTTTGAGGAGTAATGTGAAGACTGAGCATGAAATCTGGCACACATTTAATCTTTTAAGTAGTAATACAATATTTGCCTAATTCTTCATTTATGCAGCCCTTTACATTGATTTTGGAGAAAGAATTAAATTAAATAAAAAATTAATAATTTTGATTAATCAAAAAAGATGTTCCTTTTCTGTTTTAGATTGGCACAGAAAGGATCCCAGTGTTCATCTGGGCATAATTGGACCTGCAGTAAGTTGTTGTTGTTTTTTTTTTTTTTTATTTGTATGTTTATTCCTAAATACTTGTGTTTATTCACATCTGGGATACTGCACTAATTCTTTCCAAACTGAACCTAAGTCTGAGGACTTCTAGCTATTACAGGGATAAGGTACAGTCCTCGCTTTTATAAAGGCTGTTCACAACAGGTCTGAACTGTGGAAGGGGAAGCAATTCCAGTGCTCCAACTTCCAAAGTTCAGGGTTCTGCTGTCAGCTAAAAGGCCTCTTCACTCAGCGTGTGCTCAGCTTTTGCGTTGCAAAAGGGAAAGTAGTTAAGTGGGTTTTTCTGAGAGGAAAATGCACTGAGGTAGCCCACCTCTATTCAGTTAGATTTTTATTATTGCGAGCTGTTAGCAATAGAACTAAAATAGTATAGAGCAGCTGAAGATTTGTTTTGCATATACCAATTTTTTTGTTGTTGTTTAGGAGGCTTGCACTAGTTTTATAAATGGCATTTGCTGTTACTGTAATTTTACGCTTAGCTCAAGCACATGACTTGATAATGCTTTTCATCTACAATGGTCTCTTAAAGCAAAATTTTTAGGGATTCATTTGACTACAGAATCAACTTTTGAAGATAAAGTATAAAAATATTTGGATTTTAAGATTGGCTTCTGGTTTTTATACCTGTGGGATAGTACAAAAATTTTTAGAGAATCAGCAAGCACTAATGCAAATAAAATATAAAAGTGCCTATTTCAGCAACTAGTAAATATCTTGAAAGGCAACAATTGCCATCTAGATGAATTTTTTAGTAAGTATTGTTAATAAGAATTTTTAACACTGTGAAAGTGATATCAGATGCTCATTACCCCTGTTCTTATCTTATGTTCACGTGAAAGATTGTGTCTTTGTTCCGTCTTATTTAGGTTTTGATGCCATTTCTGGTAGTCTCAATTTGTACAAAATTATCAGTTGTCAGCAAGTGCAAAATGATGTCAGGTTTCTGTCTGACACCAGACAGCAAGGACAGACCTTGAGTTGACAAATAAAATTAATGAAGTCTGTCACACATTTAGAGTCTGAGTACACTAAAGCCTGGGATACAGACCTGAGAGAGAAGGAGATTAAAATAAATAAAATCAGAAACTGATTTGTTCTTATATCTCCACATTTTACATCAAGCTTAGAGTTGCTATCATTCCTTCCAAAACAATTGTAGGTGTTTTAGTAAAAGTGCTGGCCAATATTAATGAGAGATTTCATTTCCCCACCCTAAAGTCATAAAGAACCTCTTTAACAAATTTGGAAGTTACAATTTCTAATTCTCTCTTTTTACAGCAGGGTCAGTCAGTTAGATGGCAGCTCTTCTGTGATTGGTAACTATCTTTAGAGAAAAAATACAATTTGGTTGCCCTCTCAAAATGTCATGCATTTCTCAGCAATGGTTTGCTTTTCATGAAACTCCAGCTCCTTGAAAGAGTTTAAAATCAAAGCTATCACAGTCATTATTATGAAATAATCTTCTTCTAATCATGGAGAAAGGTTTGAAAATGTGAGCTTATGAAGCATGAAACAAGAAAAACTATTGAACCCTCCTAATCCCACCCCATTTTTAAATCAAGTAACATGATTTCTGAAGAAGTAACAAGACTAAACTCTGAAGAGGGAAGCATGCACCATGTTAGCCAAGTCTGAGTCTCTTCTGAATGCTTAAAAGGGAGTAAAGTGTTGCATAGATTTTCTGCCAGTTCTTTTTTCTAATGGTCTCTTAAAACTTCATGTTTGAGTATCTACCGTTGTTTCCACTTTGAGATTGTTCTGATTTCACCTGCAGAAATGGAAGCCTTTGGAAAAGAACAATCCATGAACATATAAATGTTCTTACGATTTCTGTTAAGTACAGTGTTGAAAAACTGCAAAACCAGAAAATGCATGGTTGATTTCAGAACCATGAGAGAAAGATAAATATTTCCCAAATCTTAGTCTAACCAATACCCTTACCAAATACCCTTACCCAATATTTCCTGTGGGCCAGATCCTCAACAGTAGCGACCGCACTGTAAAAAGGTGAGGGAGAGGGGAAAAGATGACTCTGAGCCACCGAAGTGCTTCTGATCCTGTACAAAATGAGTTTCATTCCCAGAGCTTCTCACATCACTGCACAGGGACCAGGTGTAGCTGCAGGGAGACTGTCCTGCTGCTGCTGCTTCTACTACGTTGCCTTTGTCAAGGGAACATACTTTATGCTAAACTAACAAAACTAATTGCGGGTCTTTTTCAAGAGAAATCAGTTGTGCTCCATGTATATCCATAGCAGCAGAAGTCTTGAAAAGGCAGCCTGTAGCCTTAATCTAACCAGTGGAAAAGTTATGAGGAGGCAGCTGTGTCCTATGAAACAGACTCTTGCTGATGCCAAAAAGGTACTAAAAGCTTCACTGTTTCATCTGGGCAATGTGTTCGTGCGCTTCTGTTGCATGTCTGATTGCTCTTCACACGAGCCTGAAAACTTGCAGGCAGTCTGTTTTATAAAAAAGTAAATAGATTCTGAATGGGCAAATAACTATTTTTCTATTTTCACATTCAGTTTTTTTTCTTTGTAAATTTGGGGACATAGGATTTTATTTTAAAAAGCTGTTTTTACATTTCTATTTTATCTGCATTTTTTTCCACGCTGATACACAAAATGATTTGAAAGTGAACTGGTGTGGAAAGCAAATCTAGAGCAGGTGTAATGAAGCTGTGCTTTAGAAGCAAAAGATGCGCTTGCTGCCTCCAGTGAGGATTTAAACATTTCAGTCGTCTTTTTAAATTTGCTTCACTTTTTCATAAGCTAACATCTTTACAGTAAGCTACCAGAAATAACCCTGTGGCAGTACATAGGCGGGATCAAGGACTGAACCTCCTTAAAGCATTTAAAAACATATTTCTCCCATAGTACTAAAATATTGCTAAAGGATGAAAATAAATTTCAGCTCTATTAGTATTTAGCTTTTCTTATTCATGTTTTTTCTCAAACCACAAAATCTTAAGAAAATCAGTGCCATTGTCTGTGAAACAAGCCACGTTTATTGTGAATATTTAAAAAACTAGACAGTAGGATTATATGCATTAAGAATACAAAGAACAAAGGCCCAAACACTATTTCCTGCTTTGCTTCTTTAAGATTGTAACCTTTTCACTGCATTTGCTATGCATGATTATCTCAAATGGTACAATCTAAGTAATGTTGAAGGATTAGGTCCTCTTCCAGTTTTTCTTTTGTTCATTTTTATAATGAAATTCAAAAGAATAGCTAATTTTCAGCAGCTTTATATTCCAAGAACAGAAGCTTATGAAACTCTAAAAAAGTTAAGGCCCCAAAACTTGTGTCCAGCTGTTGGGTAACCTCTTGAAGCTCACGTTGTACTCTCTGTGTAATTCTTAATTGTACTTGTAGACAGTACAGAATGTTGCTGTGTTTGTAATGATGCTGCTTTCCATTGACAGCTATTTTGTCCTCTGTCCAACCTCTTCCCATGCCCATTGAGACAACTTTGGAAAACGGCCTCCACAAGATGAACGGATCTATCGGGTCACGTAGCCCATCTCTTCATAATGGATGGCTGTTACCTACTGTATGTTTTCTGCGCTAGCTCTAAAATGAAACAGCTGTTGACACAACTAAACTAAGCAGCTAGAGGAAGTCCAGAATATCCTAGAGCACAATAATTAGGAAAATCAGATAGGAGACAAAAATACAATTTCAAATTCTTTAGCCTGCTGAGGAATATGAAATTCTGCCAGCTACATCCTGAATAAGTGTCCTACTCACTGAGATATTTCTTAAAAGGCAAGACCTACTGCTTCTATTAAGCTGACAACTCTTCTAATCCTTTATTTGCTTGTTCTTCAAGAAAAAGTCCCTGAAAATGAAACTTGTAAGAAATGGTGAAATGACCTGTTCCAAAGTGTCTTTAAAAGGTTATATATTTTTCTTTTAGACCTGAAGTTTTGTTAATTCAGATCCTAGTTGCCAACTTGTTTCAGCTGAATTAAAACTGTATTTTTAATGAGTTATTATTTATCCCAAATTTCAGCAGTAGAGCTACACATGAAGCCAGAAGACATTGACTTTCCTTAAGCATTTATTTTATGGAAAAGATGATACAGAATGGCTAAATTTAGTTTGTTGCCAAGGATCTTATATTTTTGGTGCATTTGCTGCCGGCAGATTGTGTTGCATTGCAGACAGCAGTTCTGTTTTCAGTTGTAGAAGAAGCTTGATCTTGCTGAGCCTATTCAACAATGGATCAGATAAAAATTGTAATGTGGGGTCACCTGCTGCTGTGAATAAAGCCGATTCCTTTCACAGCAATGCTGTCAAAACCCCACAAACCTGAGCAATTGAGAAGATTCTTCCTATCCATATTGCATGGGCTTGCAGATACAGCTTTTCACTCTTTAGTACTCAGGGTGATATTCTGACACAACTTTAAATGTACAAAGACCTCTTTTTCCCCACAAAGTCGAGGGCCACAGAAGTCCCAGTGTTATAATGAAGATGTTTCTGGACCATTGCTTCTCTCTGAGTTAATATTTATATGACAGCAATTTAATATAGTGTGTTTATAGAGGTTTTTCTAGATTTTGGCCATGGTAGACCCTGTGTTTTACAGGTATCTTCATTTTTGTCCATCATTTGATCTGTGACTTTCTGCACTGTGAAACGTCTCAGATGTTTCTTTGCCTGTCAGCAGAGTAGAGCTTCCTTAATGGCACATCTGGTCCTGTGAGATGTGGTTCTTTGCAATGTGGCCACTCTCCTTTCCATGTGTCATCTCATCTCATCTGTTCTGATAGAAACTGTTCATAAAATGCAATCTGCTTTCCTCTGATTTCTGCTACATTGATGAAATTTGCAGTTTTCTGAAGGCTATTCCTCTGGATGGGTGATTTTTTAACAAAAGATGATAGGTAACTGATGATCATAATTGCCTGCTATGTTGATAGGTAGCAAAATAAACAAAATACTCTACCTGTAGAAGAACTCAATCATGGAGACATTTTGGGTGGAAGTAACGTTCTTTTCTTTTCAGTAGCTTTTTCTGAGACTGTGCTGAATTCCTAGGCATCCTGCCATAGTCAGTTGGCTTTGGAAGCATTCACATCTTTTAAGTGCATTTCCAACTTACTGAACAGCTTATGTTGTATCTAATTTCTGTTGCATTGAGCCTGTGGTTAGATAACTGTGCCCCCTCAAGTTCCCAAATGTAGCTCAGGGGGATCACTACTCTAAGTCATTGCTACACCCATCCCGAAAGTAATATTTTAACTAAATTCTCATATTCAGTCCAGGCTTCTTGGATTATCTACCAATAGAAGAATACAGCATAGAGGATTGTTCTGTTTATGAGGCAGATGGCAATTTCTTGGCTGCAATAGATGTAGATGGGATAGAAATTAATATCTTACAAATTTTATGAGTCACAGGCTGTAGTTTTTCTCATCCTTCTAAAAGCAGAAGAGCAAAAGACCATATCCCACTGCTCATTAAGTCACTTACAAATACTCCATCGATTTTAATGGAAACGGTATAGTTCCTCATGAGAGGAACTCAGCATCAAAATAATACTTTAGGGGAAAAGCCGAAAATATATTTATATAGAAATAGCAATTGTGAAGTTCAGTATGAAATACCCAAGGAACCTGTGACATGACATACTCAATGTGTATGGATATGTATCATAATCTGTTGCCAGGATCAGGTGGTGCTTCAGGAAAGTGCACTTGATTTCACCCCCTCCTGTTACCAAAACTACTTTTGTAAGTAGTTGAGCAAGCTGTTTATTTCTTGCATTCAGTAGGAATTGATTCTTTAGTGCAAGAGTGATTTGCTTGCATCTTTTAATTTATGAAGCCCTGTTTTCACAAAATAATTAATTTTGCATTCCAAGTACACAGTCATAGTTATAAAATCCCGACTTTTTTCCAAAAGAGTTTTCTAAAGGGCTTTGTGAGTGTTCTTTATCTCTTAATATGAAAAACCCCACGAAACCCAAAATATTAACATGCATTAAAAAAACCACCACCATGTTATTCCCAGTACATAAAACTGTTGCATGCTGTGCAAGCTGTCATAAATTAATCTAATACAGTCATTCAACCTTAATAAAAAAAAGTCTAGTTCTGATCTTCATGTCGAGTTAAAGATTTCCAAGTTCTGTTTATTTCTTTTAATCATGTTAAATGAAAATAGCAGACGTATTTAAGCTTTGTAAATAAACCTGCTGGAGTTATTTGCTGATCTTAGACAACTTTTTAATACCTCTGGCATACTATGATAGACTATATTTTAGAATTGTGTTCATTGGTTTTCAAACTAATGTTTCTGTCAGTGCATAACCCAATCTGACTGTCTCAATTTACATTGCTTCCTGTGTTAACTAAAGCCTGAGAAGTTCCTTTCCTTCCCACACTGGTTACTCCATACACAAAGGGACAGACAATTGCCTGGCACCTCAGAGCATTGCTCCTCACTCAGACAGTAAATTGTCAAATTGGTCATTCGAATCATGTTAGCCTTAGCAGAGTCATCTGAAATACAGTCATTTGTTAAATAGATCTCGCTGCAGCCAGAGGGATGTCAGGGAAGAAGAAATGGAACCTCCCCTTGTGACAGTAGCCCAAAGCTAAGCTGCATTAGAGCAGTCACTTAAAGGTTTAGAGTGGAGTAGTCAATTCACGCTCTGCTCTGCTGTGCGCTCTCCAGCTGGGCATTCCAAGGGCCACTCACTCACCAGAGCGTTTGGCTGAAGGGTCAAATGTAACTACCAAGCTATAGATCGGTGCTTTGATTTTAAAGCTCAGCACATCAATGCATGTAAATATTTTAGTAAAAAATATGCTAAAGTTTATTTTTCTTTTCTGGGTATTTCAAACATATGCTATAGTGCTAAAGTAGAGCCATTTATCTGTGTGTATATTCCTTTCTAGGTTGATCCACTTTTTGCAAGTGAAATTAAAGAAAAAGTTAAAAGGTAAGAAGTTAATGTTAAGTCTTTTATCTGCCCCAAATGGAAGCATTTGGCTGACCAGCATTTAAATCATGTGTGTAAATGCTCTTTTGTATATGCCAATGCACTTACATGCACAGCTCTCTCTATGACCAGCAAATGTGTTCTGATTATTTGGCACGTAACATTCTGAGACTAGGTATTTTACACATTTTAAATTTTAGAATTACCAGGAGGTCTCTTCATGTTTTGTGGTAAATCACATCTGATTTAGTGTGATTTATATTTATTATTCTTTTGGGTCTTTTCATTCTTTCTTTCATCCTGGATTTGCATGCTTGCTGTTGGTGGTTAAATGAGTAGATGGACAAGATAACCCTGTATAGCTTTTTTCTGTCCCTGGTTTATAGCCTTCCTGATTGAAGGCTATAAATGTTAGAGAAATTAGGGTTTTTTGTGTGTCTGCAGAACTTGGAATTCTCTTACTGGGAAAGAAAAACCATATTATCTCTGATTGATAATATCTGATAATAAAATCTGCATAAAATATGTGTTTTGCAATTTCATTTTTTTGAGCAGGAGATAATGTTTTTTGTTTTCTGTCAAGTTATTCATGGGAAACATGACTCCTGAAATCATACATTTATATTCCAGTTGATATAATTATTTATCTCTACAGAAGCTGGATGTTACTGCACAATCAGAAAAGCAATGTTTAACAAATTCTAGTAGACAGGGAGCTGGTCATGATGCAAAATGCACTTGTGTTTCCATCTGGCTTAGTAATCTCACGTTGAGGTTAAAGAAGCGGGAGCAGACTCATCAAGCGGAGGAGATGCTGGCTTTTCAAAAATGGCCACCAATCTTAAAGACCTCACTCACTTAATCTGAGACTGAACACCTAATTACCTTATTTTTCCACCCTTCACCCTGGATTTGATTGACTTTTGTTAATCTGAGGAAGATGATGGCAGTAGAAATGTAACCCTTCAGAACAGAAGAGTGCTTATAATAAAAGGGGAAGCAGAAGACATCTTTCAGAACTGCATTCTATCCCCAAAAGCCATCATCTGAAAAGTCAGCATCTCCTGCAGTTGACCATTCTAATGATCGCTCTCCTCTTCCCTAAGTGTTTAAACTGTGTGTTTTTCATAAATCTCTCCATGCATCTTCCCTGTATTACACCAATTCTTTAAGGCAAAATTGCACTCCTATCCACTGAACTCGGCTCCTTCATTTATGAGACGGATTGTGGTTAACAATGACGGTGCTTAGTGATCAACTATAAAACTTCAGAACAACAAATAATGAAGTGGCAGACAGCAATGGTACTGTATTGAGTTATAACCGCATTTATAGATAGAAAGCTAATGAGAACATGGTGAAGTGGCTTGCCCATGGGCAAGCGATTGTTAGTATCAGAACTGTGCCTGAATTATTCTGACCACCTTCCATCATAGCCTTAAGTTTTAGGAAGAATTGTGAGAGCACGTTCTTAGGAGATGTCCTGTTTGTGTGCATTTTATTTCTAGGGCACCTGGAGTACATCTATTACAGGAGATACCACAAGATGATCTTCACGCTGTTATGAAAAGGTGCTTTGCTGTGGTGAATAGCTCCATTTCAGAGGGGATGTCTGCTGCAATTCTGGAGGTAATTGCATCTTAGCAGTAAGATTTTTCAGTGAGGTTACAGTGAATCTGAAATCACCTTTTATCACTGGAAATGTGTGTCAACATTTTATGTCCATGTTTCAGAGCTGGTGGAGACAAAACTAAAATATTTCTTTTTGCAAGTGTTAGTAGTTAAGGTTTCCTTCCCTTGAACTGACAGCTTTTTATGCTTTGTCTATTTATTTTTTGAAGGACAGAATGTAATTTTATCAATCTTGTTAAATTAACAATACAGACCTGAGGTATAGGAATCATTCTGATTTACTGGGGTTGTCACTATTCTTGATTCAACATCCACTTCCTTATAATGCTGCTAGAATAGACTTTCATTTATTTTTACATCCTTTCAAAAAGCAATCTAAGAGCTGTATTTGGATATTTAATTCTGAAATGATTAATGAATGAATGACACGCTTGGTTAATTTTTTTGCCATGAGTATTGAAAATTAATAACCAGGTTTATTTCATACCTGTCAAAGTAGGGCACTGCTTAGTATCAAATGCCTTCTAGGAAAAAAATAAATGTACTTGAAGTGTAAGTTCTTTGGGCACCTTTTACTATTCCATTTTTTTTGGCAACTCGTGGTGATCGCAGAAGATCATAGAAACTATGACGTGATTTGTGTTAAAGACTCTCCCATTTCTGTTTCTAATGAGTAATCACGTGTCACATTTCCAGCACGCTTTTCTTCCAAACAACTGAAAATCCTTCAAAACTAAAGAAGTAAGAGAGCATTGTAAGAATTAGGAAAATCAGGTGATGGTAAGATAACAAATAAGTGTTTTCTTTCTAAAATGCCAGTGCTCAGAGGTGGAAGCAGATGCTGTTTCACAGCAACAATACTCTATAAACAACAATTACTACACACTGTGACATTTCCAAAGATATCAGTGTGGCAGGATACAAAAATTTTGTATGTTCAGTAGTGAGATGAAATGGAGTGTACCAACACAGCCACAATTAAGTCAGTGGCACAGAGAAGTAAAATTTCAGTAACTGTCACCTCCTCCTGACCGGTTAAATGTTCCCTTCAGGACTACTCACATGACAGTTGACCAAAAATCAGTATGAATTATTTCCTGAGATCATCAGTGAGTTAGAGACAGTGGGGGGGGGAAGGCAAAACAGAAAAGACCTTTAAGAGACACAGCATCTGCAACAGAAGTGCAGGTGTGCCAGGTACAAATCATTATGCAAACTCCGGAGTGATGAGACAATTGATACAGTTTTCACTAAAATTTTCCCATCAGATTTGAGCAGTTAAAATGTGCTTTTCTTAGCTTTTTTCATGGGAAGGGAAGTGTCTTAACAAATATGAGATAACTCAAAGCAGAAAGATAATGCTAGCTTACTTCAGTGGTAACGTTGAGCCTGCTTCAGGAATTGGTTTTTTTCTCTTCTCTTTTGATGTTACGATTTTGATATGTTTAAATTTGATAACTCTTAGCTGAATCAACAAGGAAAGTTTTTTCTCCTGAGTTCTTCTCTGTGTGTCAGAACTACTCAGTTATCCTACAGGGCTATTAAATAGTCAAATACCACCTGTGGTGGAAAGCTGTCCCTTTAAGTTTCTGCTACACAGTTATGTTGAGTAATTTATTCCTAATTCATACCCAGATCTCTCTCAAAAAAAAATCCACCTCCTCCAACAATTGGTTTTCTCACTGAAAATTGCTACACGAACAGAATAGTAAAAACTTCTTGTTGTATTTCTCTTCTTTCACTAAGAAGTAAACTATCCCAGCATTCTATGCAGGATGTCTTTATATACGCTTGCAAAGTTAGCTTTCTCCATTTTGATGTTTTTCTTACACCAGAAATAAGTATATGTTAGGATGAATCATCAAGAGGAATTTTAAATTTTCATGCTGAATTTATTTCTATATGTATGTATTTTTATACATAGAGTAGATTAGTTAGTATTACTTTTTGATCTTACATGCAGTTGTGTATATGATGTCCTAGGCTGGTCTGACTGATACATTTAATTCTGCTGAAAACACTGCGAAAAACAAAGTTAATCAGCATTTAATCTACCTTTAAATCTTAATCTGTCTTAATCTAAGTTTGACAACTAAACATGCTAAAATAAACTGGCAAATGACCATAGTGGAAAAATTAAATTCTCTCTTCTAAGTGTAAGACTTAACCTCTGATAGGCTGTTAGCTATTTCCTTGTACATGAGAACTTTTTCATAAAAGAAAGAAAGAAAAAAAGATCCTATTCTCCTTTCTTCTGTTGTTACATTGGTGGAATAATTTCAAACTTAATGGCCAGCCTTGGTTTGTGCTCATGTTATAATCATGTGTTGAAAATAAGATGTAGTTTCAAATATTCCTAAGTGGAATATTTCTTTCTGGAACCCTCACTTCCTACCTTGCTTTTTTACCAGAAATTACAAGTACGACGGGAGAGTCAGTAGGTGAGAAAACACATGAGCTTTTGAGCTGTCAGACATCACATTTTACCATTATATGTTTTATTTTGTTCTGGTACACCAGGATGTGAGCTGCTAGCTGAAATACCTCCCATAGTTTCTCCAATAAGAGACTTCTGCTGTGGTGTTGCCTCTTGAACTGCTTGGCCAGGGATAGAGCTGCTGTGGAGCTTTGCTCTCACAGTCCCATTCAGTGAGAAGCATGGGGCTATTGGTGAGTGAGATGGGAGCCGGTGGCTGCTCTGCTTTTGTGGTAGGTGTTATGGTGCTGCACCTACTCTATGCAGTTATCTAAGAATTATTATAGAGCACTAAAAAAGCAAAATACTCTTGTTTGGAAATTATGATCTCCTGCAGGGAGATTCTCTTCACAGGGAGAAAAAAATAAATCTATAACCAGAGACATAACCCATTTGTTTTCACCAGACTCAGTCCTATATTGGCCTTGTTGTCGAATAGCGGAGGAAGGAAAGCCTAATCTCTGAACTGGTGACTCTTATCACAGAGGTCGTGTAACAGCGATAAAGGGAGCTGGCACGCTTTCACAAACCTGAGTGTGCTAGCTCAGGTGCACGTTGGTTACAAGCAAATGAGTTACCAATTACAGGTGCAAACAGAAATCTTGCATTATAGGAAGGAAAGACTAATAAACAAGGCACAGGTGTTGTGAGACAACAGCTCCAGTCCCAGCTGAGTCAGGATTTTCTAGAAGCAGAATTAGGTGTTTAGTTATCTCTTGAGAAACTACTTGAAGCTTGCCCTTTTTACTACCTCACACCTGTTTGAATTCTTCTAAAGTTATAAGGGTTTTGGAATTGTATGTCTGTTTACTAGAGAATTGTACAGTGGTATTTGATGACATGCTTATAAAATATCCTACTGAAAAAATCTCTCTCTATCAGAGGTAGTGTCAATCTAATCAAGTCCCTCCTTGAGATGGCCAGCAGTGAGAAGGGCCATCTGTTAAGATCTTGTTAAATTAGTAAGGCAAAAAACTATGTACAGAAATCTTTTGGTCCTAGGCTGGAGAAAACATCCTGCTTGCTTTTGGAAATGCAACTTCCATTCTCTTGAAAGTTCAAAATTTAATAAAGTCATGAATATGTAAACAGTATTTTAGTATGAGATAAATATATAATAGGTAAATGAGATAAATATATAATCATATCTATTTCCACCTGCCTTAAAGTATGAAAGAACTAGAAACCATAACTAATGACCAATATAATCTAGTACTGGTATCTCAGAGATTTTGCCATATCAGATTTATTTTCTGTTTGCCATTTGAAAAAGAGAAAACAAGCATTATAACAAGCATTTAAAATATGTCTCTTCCTCAGAAAGCTCAGGAGTTCTGTATGTTTCTGGGTGTGTGATGGTGACCCAGGCATTACTACTGGAAAAATGTGTGTGTTCCCTATATAATTGGAAAGAAAAAGGTTTTGACTCCAGCACCATTCCGTCACTGCACTTTTTCTGTGCTCTCAATAGTATTCCAACTGTTGTAAAAATCATTAGATAGTTTTGCTTTTACAAAAAACAAAAGCCAATTAAAAAAATTCATCATAGAAAAGGGAGATGGACAGACTCTGTTTTGCTGCATGGCAAACCCCAGTCTTAGACAATATATGAAGTACAGGCCTAGAAAGGATGTTGTAGAGCAGTAAAATTGAAGAGGGGCCAACAAAAAGATACATAGATTTGAAGGAAGAAAATGAGGGCCAATATGGAAGACAAAATAGTAAATAAAACCTGTATTTACTCTATAAGCCCTATACTGCTGGTTAGAAATACTTATTGTATAATATGCTTCCAAAGCTGAAATTTATACCCTGCATCCTTCTGAAATAGCATTAAAACACATTCACAGTCAGAATAATGTAACAAAACAGATGGCAAATGGACTAAAATGTTATTTTATGCTATTATTTGTGGAACCTAGGTCAATAAATTATACATATTTTCAACAATGCAAATGATTCTTTTTACTGCTTAAAAATAGACTAAGTATCTAAATTAAATTCTAAGCCTCTTCATGTAGTAATTATTTACAGCCAAATCCATTTGTTTAAGGCTGGCTGGTATAAAGCCAGCCCCTCATCTTATGTATTTGGCCATCTGTTCTGTCTTTCAGTAGCTATAATTCATTGGTACCTATGTGTTTTGGGACCTGAAAGTTTTCTTATGTAGCAGTTACTGCTCTCCAATTCTATGAGACAGAACAAATGTCTTTCTCTTTAGAGTTCAGAAATTAAGGAAAATGATACATAGTGATCAACTTCAGTGAGTCATCAACTCTGTAGCATTCAGAAATAGAAGTGAATGAATATATCTCGTGATAATTTTTTAAAAAAATGTGTACTACAGTCCAATCCCAACTGCAGTACAGCAATACTCTGCCAGCCTCTGCAACCACACCGTTAGGGCCAGTCCAGCACAGAACTGGCACAGGGCACTCACCCTTATATTTGGCGATCACTGTCGATGTGTAGCACAATGGCACAGTGTCCACTACTCACTGGTTGTGCTGTGTTTTGTGTGTTTTCTTCTTTATTCTTTCTTTTTTTCTTTTTTTTTTTTCTTTTTTTTTTTTTAATGGTGCTCTTTCCCTTGAATGGACAATAACTTGTTTGGAAAGAAGCCAGACCTGAAATACTCCTACAGTTTTGGTTTTTTAAAGGACAAATGCAGAGGGGTGAGGAGAGGGCCATAAGCAGGTGACAATGAACACTGACACACTTCACTGCCACTATCAAGCTCTTGATTTTCAGTTCTGAAGTTCAAGTAAAATATCTTCGTTCCCTGCTCA
Source organism: Gallinago jamesoni (assembly GCA_025769975.1). Classification (NCBI taxonomy): domain Eukaryota; kingdom Metazoa; phylum Chordata; class Aves; order Charadriiformes; family Scolopacidae; genus Gallinago; species Gallinago jamesoni. Next base: position 25,709,657 of record JAOQGH010000005.1, on the reverse strand, counting down.
TTGAACGTGTTTGAATGAGGTCAACAGCCAGCAGAGTGAACACAAGGGCATTTAAGCCTGTCAATAGGAAGGGCTGAAAAAGAGCTGAATCAGAAATTCTGTCTCTCTTTGAGATGTTGATCCTTCTGTGGGAATGGTGTGTTAGGACGATAGTTGGGTAATTAGAGCCAAAAGGAACTTCCTCCACCTGCAGACTCAAAACCAGTCAGGCAGACTGGGGCACCGGTACCTCTCATTTCCTGGGTGAACTTTGATGTTCCATGAACTTTGCTGTGTTGGTAAGTAGATAATGTCATCATATGTTTTTGTAAATCTACCTTTGGGACACAGATTTCTTCTTTTTAACAGTGAAGTCAGAGTAAATGACAAAAGGTTATTGTGTGAAGGGTTACTATTATTTTTAGAGCTAACTACTGCAAAGCAGATGTTGGTGCCAGAAGGACTGTAGAATTTCTATGTCCAGAGGAAATCCATCTGCAGTAGTGATTTAAACAGGGTTTCTCTTGGATATTTTAAGTTATTAAGACACATTGCTAAGTCACAGCAGTCCCTCACTCTTCAAAGCAGAATTGTTTCTGTGCATTATCAGCCAGGTATTTTTGTCTTCAGTTTTTTCCAAACTATAAAAAAAACATGGTTTTCTCCTTGGAGTCTTGTTTTCCTGCTATGTAGACTGCAGCAAAATTGCTCCCCATCCGGGAGTGTGATGACAGTAATTAAAAATGCATTCACTCTGAAGTGACAGGGAATCACGATGAAACATAGTGATGTGAAACATGAAGATTTGGGGGAGTGAATTCCTTTCTCTTGTTTGACACTGAGATAATTGTACAATATGAGTTTTTCTGATTTTACAGTCAGTGCATCTCAAGACTTCCAAATTCATCAATAGTAATTAAATTTTCACATAAGGATATGCATGAGTGGCATATGAATTGGCTGGCCAGTGTTTGCACACTAGTTACTTCAAAATCTAAGCTGTTTTTTTTAAAGTTACCAGGTGTTAGGTCTCTTGGAAAAGGTGTACTAGCTTTGAACGGATGCTGTACTCTGCTCCTGATTCTGCAGGCAACCTGAAACGCTACCATGTTCAGACACCACGCTTCCTTTCCTTTTTTTTATCTATATACATACATGCACACACACATACACATATAAATAAATGAATAAAAACATCAACCAACCAGCCAGTAATTTCTGTGGAATCAAATCCTACTTCTTCAGATGTATTCCTTGGTCTCTGAGGAGTCCCGTACCAATAGCTCTGTAGATAACGTTTTGAAAGCGTAATGCATTCTGAAAGCATAACCTTTTCTCTCCCCTCCTTGCTATAGCTCAGGCAGAAGCTGCATCAGTGCATATTTCCCCATAATCCCCAAACTCTCAAAGTCCAAGACAGGCTACAGTAACATATGCTGCCACAAGAACTCCTTCCAGAGTCCTATATGACCCATAGGAATCAGAACTAAGGAGAAAGAGCCGAAGGTTTCCACAGTCACCTTCACCTTCATTGAGCTGCCCACATCTCTCCAGTTCTGCACGTTGTAGAAAATCTGAGAAAAGTGCATTTTAATGGAACAAGAGAACAGATACTTTGTTGGGGAGAACTGGCTTTTTGTGCTATGAAGTAATCTTCTCATCTATGTGCAATAACAGTAGGAGTTACAATGCCAACCTTTGATCTGAACCTTAATTTTATCCTCTTAAAGCCTGCCATATGTCAGGAGCTTCCAATGGCAAACAAATTGCATACTTAGAGGTGGAAATATAAAGGGTGAAAACAGCTATCCATTGACTTTCTGGATTGATTGCTTCTGATAGTATGTTCAAAGTTACAAGACTAACAAAAATATAAACAAAGTATTTCAGAGACGTTCCATATAGGAGAACACCATATACGTGGTATTTTTCAACTAAAAAATTGGAGAGATTGGAAAGAAGTTTGGTTTGTTGTTTCTGCGACTCTTAAAATCTCAAAATCCCTTCATCCTAAAAAACTATTGTTTCCTTTCTCTATATTCCTCTAGGCAATGGATTTAGATATTCCAGTGCTGGCAAGGAACATTCCTGGAAATGCAGCAATAATCAAACATAAGGAAACAGGACTGCTATTTTCTGATCCACAGGTAAGAAAACAACAAATCTGTAGACCTTTCCCTCCCAAAGGTTAGGTTCATTTTCCATTACGTGCCTGTGTCTGTCTGGAAACCTGGCTTTTACTCTCAGCAATTTTTCTCAGATTCTTCTAAAAACCTGGGTGTCAGACTGCCTTTCTTGAAGCTCTGCTGTTGTCTCGCGTTCACTTTGCAGTTCAATAAACTTTTACTAGGTGTCAGCCTTGCTGAATGTTTCTCCAGCCTGTGCTGCTTCAGAGCCTGCCATCTGAGTGGGGCTCCCTACTCAGCGACTTGTGGCACTCGAGTTTGAAGGTTCCATAAGCGAACCCTGGAAGAGATGCTATGCATACATCCTATTTCCCTTCAAGTACTAACTGAAATAGGAACTCCTATTAGGCAAGCAGTAGCTAACCGAAAGACAACCATGAAACTGAAGTTTTAGATAATACTTTATCTATAATTTCTAGCAGTAAGTGTTAATGTAAGGCATTACTAGGTCCAAGATATTGCTCGGACAAAAATAATTACTGAAGAAAATTAATCAAACTGTTAGAATGGAGTTTCTGTGAAGATAAGTAAGTGGGGAGAGAGGGAACACTACCCATATTTAAATGCTGGAAATTTTCATTTTGGTTTATTTTCCTGCATTATGGCTTTGCTGTTACATAATTGTACGTGTTGTGGAAGATGACTTTCAAACACAGATTCTCTTAGTGGTTTTATTCAACTCAAGATTAAAAAGTCCTTGCTAGAACAGTCCATTTGATAATTTTGCAAATTGAAAATGTATCTCATTTATTTACTTTGAGGAATGTGTGATTAATGCATCCTATTAAGCTGTTTTTCAGGAAGGTGAATTCTCTGGGTTAGTTTTGGAGGCTTTTTTAATAGAAAAATTCTTGCAGCTCATGGTTTTGGTCTTTTTCTTCTTTTTTTTATTTCCCTGGCACATTCATTGTTTCCAATGGTTTCCAAAAAAAAAAAAAAAATAATTGTTAACTTCTGGAACTTATTTTGTTGTGGAATTATTCCCTCTTATTGCAATATCCTTTGGAAATGAGGTACTTCCAGGCTAATGGAGGCTGAGATATAAAGATATTTATAAAATTATTTGTACACGTATTCCCTGCAAAAAGCCCATTGACTTTCATATGCTGCTTCAAAACTTCAAGGATCATGTTGAACACGCAGACTGATGGCTCTCCTGATATTAATTCTGATACATTCTGTTGTTTCCCTCAACATGCTGGTTACATTTGGCTTGGAATTCAAATACATTATTCATACCAGACCCAATTAACTTCATCATACATCCTTGTAAGAAGCCTCTTCTGTGATCTCCGAGCATCCAACATTCCAAGTGTTTATCTGGAATCAAATAAGTCAATTTTCTTTTTTTTTTTTTTTGAAGATGAATTAAAAATATGCTATCTATTTCATCACTTAGAGGAAAGTGCAATTTTAAGCACAGGAGTAGACCCGGTATCAGTGACTCTGTACGAATAGCTTTTATATCAGAAATAGCATCACAGGCTGTAAATATGTCTAGAACGCTATAATCTTAGTTTATATAAACTCTTTCTTCCTGAACTTCCTTTTCTGCAACGTGCTGTGCCAAACATCAGAAACCCCCCTATTCTGCTGCTGCTTGTTGACCCCCCTTTTTGCTGTTATTCTATCTCAGCAGTCCATAGTATTTTTTAAGTGAAGATGTTAACATGCATTACCATATTAACTATCATGCTCCTAGGTGATATTTGTACTGGAATCACTAATGTTTGTGCAGGTACCCTATTTTAGAAAGGCAAGTAATATCCCTGCTTTCTCTGTAAAACAGTAATCGTATCTCATGTGATAGAAGCCATTTTATACTGTCACTGGTGTCAAACTATCACAATTTGCAGATCGGTCAGGAAAATATTTGTTTGCAGGATAATGCTGTAATCCCACTGCAGAGTTGAAAAACTTCTTCTTGCAGAGATGAGCTCAGAATGCCAATCATCATCACTCAAGGTTTCAAAGATAAAGTAACCATTTACTCTTGTTCCTTATCTCCCAAACCATATCAAATACAGTTTTTAAACCACTGTACACTGTCTATCAGAGGTTGAGACCAAAGAAATGCAATTAATTTGAACACATACAGTTCAAGGTATTACTCGTATTCTCATTGTTGGAGGAAGGAACAGTCTGTCCATGGCACTTTGAATACTGCCTTAGAAGATTCAATCTGACAATAGGGGTGGGAAAGCATTTGTTCTGGTAAGTAGTTTTCTGGGGTTTTTGTTACTCTGAGTGCTTTGACATCTTAAATATCTGGTAAACTATTTTTTCTGCTGTAACCCCAATTACATCAGGCTAGTTAGGGAAAATGCTTTTAATTGTACAGGGAGATTAGTATTATATGCTTGGGGAAGTTTGTCTCTGTCTTGAAGAATCTGGGCCACCAAAGATTTTTTTTAAGAAAATGTCAAAGAAATGTTTATTGCTAAGTTCAGTGGATCCTATCTGTGATGATACAGACTGTATCATAGGTCAAGAGTAGAAAGTGTTGCTTATTTTCAAGTTGCTACTGATCTGGGGAGGGAAAGCTTTACAACATGTTTAGCTTAGATACAAGCAATTGCGTCTGGTCTGCAGACTATCTTATCTTTTGAAAGCTAAATTAGAGGGATATAAATTGACCATTACACAATGAGAATCGTTTTAAATTGTGAATGCTGTTGGTTTTCTTCTTTTATTCTTGCTGAAAGTGAGCTTTTGTGACCTACAGGGAAGTAGGAAATTTTGTGCCTAATTGTAGTCATCATTAACCCAGGCTGAGGCCTCATGACTGGAAGTGGAAGCCTTGCCAGTCACTGAAAATAGTACTCAGATGGAAACAGTTAATGTGAAAGTGAAAGCTATGAAATGTTTTGTCCTTGATACTACATCATCTGCACACATTACTTTTAAATCACGGTTTAATCCTGCTACTACTTGAATTTGCAAGTTTATGGAATATTTGACACTGAATTAATGGGACCTGAAAGAAAAAAATGATAAGTGAGAGATAAGAATAGCCAGCAGCTATTGGGCAATAAATAACACAAAACCAACTTAAAATTTTTGAAACTTAGGATGCTGAATAACTCTTCGTGTCTTCCTTTTATGTTCAGCATCTGTAAAATCTCACAGAAGGAGCTAAGAAAAAAGAAGGAGGTGAATAAACTTCAAAGTCAGTAAAAGAGAGGCCAAGCATAAGCAGAGTTTGAGGGCAAGTGGGACCTGGGAAGACTACTGTTAGCAGCAAAACTTCTGAAGTGGTAGGAGGGAAGCACAACTCAGCTGAGAACAGGCAGCAATACGTTGATTGTACATTGGTCTGCTCTGCCAAACACAGGGCAATGCCATTTCTACTGGGGCTTCAAGCCAGAATATTGCTGAAGTTTTTAGACCTTTGAACCTCCTCCGCATGGATGGACTAATTTGCAGTTTTTGGCAGTGCCAGCAATGACTGTTCATAGTCCCCTAGAAATGCTGGCCCGTTGCCCTCTGAAGTACACACATGTGCCAGCTGACTTCTGAGCGTTGCCTGCCACTAGGTAGATCTGTTGCAATTCTAAATATACATCTGTCATTTGCCTTCCCTGGGGTGATTCTCTGTTGTTTAAGAATCATGTACTTTTATCTGCTGAAGCTGATATGAAATGGTTTAATTGCAGACTTAACTTTCATTATATAAATAATACATTAACCATGCATCTTATTTTCATTGTGTGTGAGCTGTGACGCTGGTGTAGTTCTTGTGGTGACTGAAGGAATATTCATTCTTTTTAGTCAGTGCACTCATTTTCTAGCTTTTTCTCCCAGATACCTGTAGTTCTGGTCTCTGAAAAATATTATACAGAATTTCTTTTAGGTACTATATAGGGAAGCTGACATTTACTTTAAAGATGATTGGTCAATTTCCCAGGAGAAAAGTGTATTATGTATGTTGCTGTTGAAAAATGTCAATGTCTGTGTTTGGAGTGAAATACTACCCGTAAAAAGGGTACCTGTAGTAACAGTTCTGAATGTACATAAGATGATCTCCCCCGTTTTTTCTGGGTTTTGGCTAACTACTGAGGTTCAACTTTTACACTGTGTTTTTCTATCACATGTATAGTAATTATACCCATTTCTGTATGTGAATAAAGTAGTAAGTTAGCACCTCCTTCATTTGGCTGCTGAAGTGCATAACCTTACATTTGATAATGGAAAAGTAATTTGTGAATTTTGCCACTCTTTCACCAAAATTGAAGCTTACTTCACTTCTACAACAAAATACGTGAGGGTACAAATACAGCATAACAGCAGTTAAAGAGATATGTTAGCAACCATAAGTAGTTTGTATATCATAGGCTTCTAGACAAGAAAAACTTAATGCTCAATTTTCTGAAAGAGCTCTGAGTTCTGAATGTCTGAATTCTGCAGGCCTGTGCTTCAGACTTACCACAGAACTACAACTGAAATACAAGTCAGTTGTAGTTAAGGGAGACACCTGAAAAATGAAGTTATTGCTATCTAAAGCTGAGCATTGAAAACTGAAAACAAGCTAAGCCAGCTGCTCAAAGGGTATGAGGCAAAACCCAGATAAGTCATAGCGAATCTTCCAATTGGCTTCCAGTCAGATTGCAAGTGACTTGTAGGTGGTCACATTTGATTAGTAGAAAAAGTAGGGATAAAGCTGAGAAGTCCTTATTCTCCATCTCCTGGTATTTTTCCATTTGCTCTTCCTCCCTCCTACAGTTTCTCAACTTTTAAGCTTTGGACTCAGTTTGGCATTTTCCTGAAATTATCCCCAACATTAAGTATTGTAACTGTGAATAAGGATCTAATTTCTTCTATCATTTACATGTTTCCAAGTTTTTGTCCTCTATATCCACGTTTTAAAAGAATGCTAATAGGACTTCCTGTCAAGAAATGTTACATTGCTGCTTCTGTTCTTAGGTAATTTACATAAATTATTTTAAAACATTACTTTAAATAAAATCCTCCACAGGAGCATAAAATTAAAGTTGGAATGTAGTTCAGTGTGAACAGTATTTATTACTGTGATTATGCAGGCAATTGGATGAAGCCAGCATAAGTCATGTAAGACTTTCCCACCTTCCCTTTTCTGTATTCTTGGCAGATATGGAGGAAGGAAAAGGACATGTCTCTAAAGTTGGAGTCATTGGCTGTATCTGAGTGTCTGATAGGCGCAGCCTCAGGGTACTCTCTAGCCCAACCTCACCTGTCTTCTTTAGGGACTTCCTTCCAAGCAGCCAGATAACACCCTCTTTCAGACCACATGGGTCCCGAGTAAGGAACTGAGTACACTAGTTACATTAGCATGTACCCGAGTGCAAGGTAGTTGTGGGTGGGAAGCAGACTTGGTACAAAGCATGTGGCCCTCATGGCTATGCCAGAGGCTGTTCTTTCAGTGCTGTGTGGACAGAGCAAAGATTACAGGTATTACTGATTTTATTTAAAATAAGAGGTTATTGTTAATATGCATGTATGAAAATCATCTTGTTCTATTACTTAATTACAAACCTTTCAAACAGAACTGATGTGCATCTCTGACTATTTAAATTTCAGGGTAGTAATGCATATATTGATAGTTAGTCTTGTCAGTGAGAGTCACAGGAGTGATATAACATGTACAATGTGATTTCACATATCAGTGTTTCCCAGGGGTCACGTTATAGCTATGTATTATGCATAGCCATCACTTGCGTTACAACAGCAACATTGATTCTGCGGTAACCAAAGGTTTTTTTATCTGTGTATGTATTTATATACACTGCATACTTCGGCTCTTAAGTACAGTTTGGTAGTTAACCTAGTGTTGATATGAACTCTGATCTTATTTATGGTATTTCCTTTCATAGCTGCCAGATTGTGTAAAAATTTATCTCTTCCTCCCATCCTTTTTGTCCCCCACGGCCCCATGCAGTGATCTTCACTACCAGTGGTGCAGTAATGCATTACCTTGGTTTTCTGGTGACACAATAGCTATCTGCTTTTTTGAGCTGAACCAAGACATCATTTTGCAAAGATCTGAGTACATTTGTAATCAAGCTGAGGTATTGGAAGTTGTCTCTTGATAGAAAATTAGACTAGCTGCTCAGAATAGATTAGTTCAGACATCAAATCTCCTTTCACATGTTTGAAGTTCACAATTTCTCTTCCCTAGAACTAAATTAGAGTGGCAGAGGAGCAGGCAAAGGAATAGTTGTAATCTGTGATGTCTACTATCTTACCCAGTAAATCTAAAGGAAATTAATATATGGCTGTTTTTGCAGAGCTTGTTGAGCTAACACAACCGCCCAGATGCAAGTACTCTGGAAGTGCTTGTTGCTGCATGCCTGCTCTTATCTTTATACTGTGATTATAGTTATGTAGTGAAATTTTTAGTCTTACCATAAAATTAACTAAAGGTGTCAAAGTAGCAATGAGATATAACTTTAGCTGAGATCAAACATCTGTTGCCAGTTTTCCTTCATGCAGGAGACCAGGAGAATTATTTCATTTATAACCAGCTTGTTTTTCTAACACTTGGGGAGGCAAACACTTTCTGTGTCATTAAATTTGTTGTTCATATTTGTCTTAACACTCTTGGGATTGTCTTTGATTTTAAATGTCTTGGTGGGCTGCATAAAATAATAGATAAAATAATTATTTCTTGATCATTGTTTATAAATAAACTATGGTACTTGACCTTGAAAAATTACTCTGAACAGCTTCATGTACTGGCTCGCAGCTAAAGTGCTTTACCAAAATCAAGATATGGGTACAAGCTATTTCAGTATCATTAGAACTTTGAAGAACTTCTAATTTATTCTTTTCTTTATCTTTTTTTAGGAGTTTGTTGTGCTGTCCAAGAGTTTGATGGATGACCCCATTATGGAAAGAGAAATTGTAACAAGGGCCAAAGACTATGTGAAGAAACATCACTCATGGGAAAGTGAAAGAAAAGCCTATCAGGATCTTGTCCTAAGACTCCAGTGAATTGCAACACTATGGTTGATACCCAGCAGTCTATGTAGAGCACTTTAATGATGGATATGTAATTAGATTTGGGTTTCTCTTGGTTTCTTTTTTAGAAGAGATAGTAAGACATACATTATTATTCTGTTCAAACATACCAACTTCACAGGCGTTGCCTGCTACTTCAAACTGTCAGCTTTATCTAATTCAGCACACTGTCTGTAGTGCACCAATTCATCTCAGACCAGTATCATTTTGTAAGATCACACAGGAGAAATGTACTCCTTGAGCAGACACAAAATTTTTGTGTTGTAAGGCCTCAAAGGGAGGATGATTTCTTGTACACAGTGGAGCATTTCACCACATAGAGCTTGCATCAAAAGTTCTGATCATGTTGCATCTTAAACTGCAGTAGCACTTTTCTTTCCAATTATAGCTATCTGAATGTATTCAGGTCCATGTGACATGCACATATATGTTCATAAAGCCAGGGTTAGTTATGTAAACAAACAGTATAAAATTATTAAGATGAAAGCTTTCTTAAGACTGAAAGATCAATATATCTGTTGAGTGCATAATGATAATGGGGGCCAAAAAAGCAAATGGAATGTTGATAGTTGGTGAAAGTGAGGAGTATAGGGCATGTTTTATATTGCCCTTGAAGTACCTGAATTGCTTTCAGGTAAGCTGATATAGCCAAACAGTTCTAGCCTGCATTTTCTCTTGGGTCCTGGGACTGGAGCCAGAAGGTCAGCACAGCACCTGACAGCTGTGGCTTCAGATTCCAGAACTGCAAAGTGCTGCCCACAGCAGCAAGACGTTCTTGCAGGGAGAGATGCTTTGGTACAGAAACTACCTCTTAGTTTGCCAGTTTCTTTGGTACCTCTGTGATTTACTTATTTACTAAAAGCTGTAAAAAGGGATGAAGAGGGGGGGTGGGGAAAGGTATTTTCAATTTACCATGTATTTTGGTACTGTTAATTCTCGTTTTTTTGGCTTTCAGGACATATTGTAATATAGTGCAGCAGGCTATTTAAAAGTGAGACTCATGTGCTTGAAGTCCATACTAATAATTCCTGCCATGTCAGTGATTACATATCTTTGTAAGTCCTTTGATGACTAATTATGGATTCATTTATAGAAAAAAAAAAAGGGTCATATTTTTAACTGCTTGTTATTAGGAAACTATTTGCTTTGTATAGGCTTGATCCTTCCCCAATGAGAACCAGTGAGATGTTTTTCTGTTGATTTGAATGGCTATTGTGTGAGACTTATCTTTGTAATAATGAAGTTCACTGTGTATTTTAATCTTTCCTCTTTATTTTTGATCTTTTACAACTGTTGGGACAGTAAACAAGAAAGTAATTTGAATGTCATATATTGACTTCTCCAAAATTTCCCCCCTGTTATTGTAACGGGCTTCTGCTCAGCATCGCCTTCCATAACACAATCCTCAAGGGCAAGGCTGGCCTGATTTGAAATCCAAGAATTGCTACATTCCCCATTGAGCACATTTTTCCTAATTATTTCTGGCATGTCCTTTGACGTGCTGGGATGTAAGTACATCTGTGCTAGTTCTAAGTATAAAAGCCACCAGCCAACATCTACCTCTGAACAGTTTCTAAAGCTGCAACATAATCGGCCTGTCGGGTTTTCCATGCTGTCTCAGGAGGAGCCATAGTTCTTGAGCCATCTGCATTACCAGTGAGAAGTGAGGCCTCTCAGGGGATTGCAGTGTCTCTTTTGGCCACAGCAAAGTTATACTACAGGAAGAAGCCCTACAACATGGATTTTCAGCATGACGTATGTATTATGGGACCTTTAGAGGAAATAAGAAAAAAAAAAAAAGACCATTTATAGCTGAGACGACTACAGGGAGTCCGGTTCCTCTCAAAACATCTTCTCACAGCTCTCCTGTGCCAGTGTATCTCTGATAATCTGCTGCTTTGGTTTTGATCCTTAGCCATTCCTGTACCCCCCCTTCCTATAGTATTGGTTGTCTTCTGAGAAATACAGATTATTAAGAACAAATAAACAAGTGCATAATGTGGGATAGGAGTCTAAGCATTGAGCTAATGGTAAATGATTAGTAATAGTAACGATTAGAAATCCTTTTCTAAAGCACGATATATTTACTTCAAGCAACTAAATACATTGATCTGGAATTTGTGCTATTTCTAGCAAAACAAAACATGTTCAAGTGAGAAATGCTGCTATACCCTCAGAATGTAATTAACATACGATTTTTCAGGCTGTATTTAATCTATAAATATGAAATCTGCATGTGGGAAACAGCATGCTCATTTGCATGTGATAACAATACCAGAAGCACAAACAATCCTTCTGCAATATGTGCATTAAGAAAAAAAAATATGAAAACAACCAAAATAGTGGTGAGATCAGGCCTTGGGGCTGTTTTACAGTCATCAACTGAGGCAGCATTCATCAATCAAGGGCACTCAGCTTTGATATCATTTATCACATGGGCTTGTGTTCTGCAACATGAAGCCTGTCTATTAAGGCTGAAAGGCTGGGACAACAACTGCTAGGGAATTTCAGCATAATAAATTGCTATTGAATTTATATTTTAAATTTCATCCAGTCTTGTGTTCCAGGCCCATAAATATTCAATGAGTCTTGTAAGTCCTTGTGAAGAAAATAGGAGACCTATGCAAGCAATTTTAGGTACAATTATCTTTCAACCAACTTCGCTCAAATGATTTTGTATTTAAGAATAAGCCTTTTGTTGTCCTGCAGTCCTAATTATAGTATTTATCTTCCCCCTTCAATGCCCCATTTCTTATCCTAGCAGCTTTTTAAGCAAGGCACACCTCGATGAGACAAAGATACAGCTCCAAAAATAGCATTTGTTCTGTTTGCAGGAAAAACCTGTATTGTGCATTTACCCCGTGGCTAATTCTGTATTTCAAGACCTTGAAATGTACTGTTAATTAATCCAATTACATGCATTTTATTTTGCAATTAATTCTACCATTGAATCCACAGGAACTGAATGAAAGCAGTGGACCTGTACAATGGGTACTACTATGCTGTTTCCTTTCTTGGCACGATTACTTCAGAAGTGGAGACAATTTGGTAGTGTGTGGCAAAACCCAGCTAGAGCCTGTGGTGTGTGGAATGAGAGCTTCCTGAATTAGGATTTCATTTTAGTTAGCTCTAAAGCATACATACTCCAATTTTTAGAGTGAGTTTCTACATTCCTGTTACAGCCTTAACCAGTGTCTGCCCTAAGAACGCTGATAGGGAGTTAGGTCTTCCCATTTTTGTCTGCTCCCAGGCAAAATGTTACTGTTGGCTTAAACCAGTAAAGCTTTACCAGCTCCCACCTTTGCAGTCTTGGCTCTGGTGTTCTCCCCAGCAAGTGGAGCCAGTGCCACACTCCCCTCTGCTCCTGCCCTCCAGGGAGAGCATTGACAGGCAGCCACTCTTACCCCTTACAAAGGGTCGCTGTAGGAAGCAAGGGGATCTTCGCTTCCTAGAGTGAACAGAGAATTCCTCAGGCTCTTGTCCTTTGCCAATAGCACAATCAACAACTGGTGCTGAACCCCCAGCCTCTGGAAAACAGATCGTATTAGCTTATTAGCTAATCTGAATTAGCTTATTTTCCCAATAATCAGCATGCTTTAGGGGTGGGCTATGCAATGTGCATGGAGGGAAATAATATTGACTGATAGAATTGGGGAAAAGATTTAGGTATGTATCTCAAAGGATTTTAAAAAAACCCCAAAAGTTAAACTTTTCTCTTTGGAATCATTACAGCTCATTTTAGAAATATTTAAAGTATTTCAGACTTCAGAAGTTGTGAATGAAACAAAAAGCAGTGGAGGAAGGAATCAGAGTATGACTATGGCTGTAAGGATATTAGCACATTCTTTCAATAGTTTAGAAAAGACAATATCTGATGAGACATTTCCAAAAGGGATGTTGCATTTAGAGCATTAACATTTTAAATGCAGCTTTTGCACATGGCAAAAGTCAGCTGTCACGATAGTTACCAGGGCTGCCAAGGTTTGCAGGACTCCTGCATGTTCAGCCATGATTGCTTTGGTTGCTTGGCTGAGTCAACAGCTTAATACAGAGCCCTTTGGGATGTCACTTTGGAATTCAGAGCCCTTTGGGTGCCAATTGCAGTCTGATACTGACTATTGTGATTTTAAGTTCTAAGAGAACCTCAGATCTCCAAATAAGCAAGGGGTAGTTGCTTGGTGATTGTGGAGAAATTACCTTTGATGTTTTGCTTTTAAGTTTCTTGATATATCAGGACTTAAAGACAACTGTCAAAAGTAAATGTTAAATTATATATTGGAAGACTTAAAAGTATTCAGCTTCAGCCAGTCATTTACCATCAAGTTAGCTTTTGAGTTTTAAGCAATTCAAACATCTGAAAATGCTACCTGTATGTTTAATGAATGCACAAGTACATCAGACTTCTTTTTCAACATATTTTAATCCTGTCTATTGGGCTCCTAACCCATTCTGTCCCTTTTTCCCCTCAGTCTTTTTAATCTTTTGGTCAAGAACCATTCCATGTGAAAATAAAGAAACAGTTTTGTCAAAGGTTTGTCAGAGGAGATGGGTGCTTCCATGTGGAAATCAATCATTTAATGGCTCAGTGGGATCTGAGCATTTTTTTTCATTAAGTTGTCCAAAGTAATTTCATCACTCCAGAATTTATTTCACTTCCACCCTCCTCTGGCTGGTTAGCCAAACCCAAGTGCTTTAATGTTTGAAACTTAAACCCCATATAAGAGCAGGTCTCTACAGCCTGAGCTGCAATTCCCTGGTATCTCCTTGCACGTGTCCCAGTGTTCCTAGATACCATGGACCTTTAATTCTGCCTGACATAGCCAGAGGAAAGGCTTGATCTTCCAAAGTCTTAATTGCATTTAAAATTCTAGAGTAAAGGATCTACTGTAAAACAAAAGATTCATGGTCACCCATCTAAGAGCAAACTGGAAGATAAAAACTGGGATTTCTAGTTTTTAAAAACAATCTATATTGTCTAAAAGGGTGGATAATTTTTATGTGCAATTTAATCCTCTTTAAATGAACCGTATTTTCATCAAGTAACTGTATCATCATCATTCCTATGACATCTAATTTTAGGTATTAAATATTGAGGGCACTTGAAATCTCTCATCTTTCCAAAACTGTAGGCCAGCATTTGTTTTGTCCAATGCCTGAAAAATTATTCTAGAAATTCATTTCCCGTAGAGCATTACCATTAAGCTAATTTGAAACATTTGTTTAAAATTAAACAATACATTTTAATAAGAACAGCAGAGAACATCTGGTTACTGAGATATCATAGTTGTGGACACCTGACCTGAAAGAGCATGTAAAACACCCCTGCAGCACCCTTTAACCCTTCCTACTCCAGAAGCAAGTCACAGCACCTCTTTTATGTTATTTTAGTATGCTTCTTACATTGCAGCATCCAGCCTCGTGTACTTCATCACAAAGCTTCTTAAGACAGAAGCCCAGCTATAACTATGACCTTGCTAGATAGAGGTCACTTATTCCATTTGTCTCATTCAATCAAGTTACATCAGGCATTGAAAGTAAATGCCCCTGTACTGCTTCAAAAATTAACCCCCACCATTGAAAAATTGCGCTGTTATTTTAGTGGCTTTAATGAAGTGAAATGAGTTACGGAATCTTTAATTTAACTTGAGTAATATATCAAAAGCTTATATGCTTGAGCATGGCCTTTGCTGTCTCTTACAGCCTCCTAGCTTCTTTCCTAACTTGTTTTTCTTCTAGAAATTTGCTTAAGCAATAAGTCACCTGAAATCACATTAAAGATATATATAAATTCCTGCTTAACGTGTACCAGTGTTCACACCTTGCAGTACGTACCTGGGTCATCCAAGTAATTGGGGTGCTCACCCTGCTCTGGCACTCGGGCTGGGAGCTTTTGAGGCCGGAGGAGGCAGCGGGCCAGCTGTATGGCATTCAGCACAACAGTCTCCAGGGCTGCAGTAGAAATAATCAATACTAATGGCAGGAATTATTTGCTCCACAATCCCTGTTTACGTACCTGGTGTAATTCAGCAACAACAGCAGATATGTGAAGAGCAAGGGAAGGCTGTAAAGGTAACACACTCTAATGAAGTAGTAACGCTCTCGGGTATCGGTACAAAATATTAGCACTTCTGTCCCTATTTAGAAGTCAACTGCTGAAATCAGAGCGCCAGACTGTGACACCATCGTGGCATTACCTCTTTATCCTCGAACAGCATCAGCAGCTGTTGGATTACAAGGCGCTATCTGACGTGAATAAAGGTATTAAAGGCTAGCTCACACTTTGTAATGTTGTTTAAAAGAAGTTTGTCTTGGCCAAGTATTAGGGACAATATAGCTATTTATATACTGCACTGCAAGTCAGGCAAAAAAGGTGCATCTTTTTCTGTATGAAAGTATAGCAAAGTAAGAGCAATGGGGAAATTTAATACCCATTTTCTGAAATAGGAGAACATTAGTATTACATGTTCTGAATATTCATCATCTTTTAATACCATTTCATTCTCTTTTTGATCTCAGTACGACCCTAGTAATGATTCTGTTCAGAACAAGTTTAAAGTCTTTCACAAAGCCGGTAGCTCATCTTCGGTTTTGTATTTACTGTTTCTTACCAATTACATCTCTTACTGTCGTAGCCTTGGGAAATGCTGCAAGGTGTCTCTGGAGTATTATGTGTGTAGTTACCTACTGCATCTTCCACCCCTTTTAGTTACTTTTCTGTAGCTTAATAAGATCATTTTTCTGTCCCCTCCACTGTTAAAACATTTGTCCCTGCATGTCATTTGTTTGAATAAAACATCAGGATGTGTTTAAGCTTGCACAGGGGAAGTCTCCCAGCCATCACTGTTAAGGTAACATTGTTCACACCGAAGCTACATCTGTCCTTTTATCCCACCAATTGCCAAGCTCAGATTTTGCCAAGAGGCAGCTCAGCAGCAAGACTGAGTCACCTCACCTGGCTCAGCTGTGGGACGCCCTTTGCAGCGGTGGCCCAGAGCACAGGGCACTTTGCACTGCTGAGAAGTGGGAGCAGTGGACATACCAGGGAAAACAATAAAGGAAATGGGAAAGTCAGCCAAAGCAGAAATAAAAGAAGAGCTGTATCTTCAACCCCTCTCTCTGCTAAGCAGGGGAAGTTTTGAAGGATTATTACTGATGTCTTTCAAGAAGTTTGCATTTGTTTTGAGGATAAGGAGACCAATTTTTAGAATCATAATTCCCTTCTCCAGCAGGTGAGGCTGCAAACCAAGCACTTTTTTTTTTTTTTCCCTTTCTTACAAGTGCCTTTTAGACTCTTTGTTCTCTGTGGCCAGGGTCTCCTGACAACTGATGGCCACACATGCCTCCACAGGTCACTGCAGAAGCTCCAGCCTGCTAATATTGTTGAAGTACTCGCTTGAGTTTTGTCAGTGCAAGGCAATATTGTTCTAAATGTCACATCAGGAGACAATGGAGCAGATCGGGGGATTGAAATACTGCGTGGAAGGGAATATATCACACAGCAAATCATTCACTGGACTAGAATAAATCATCTGGTCCTGGACTGTGATCTCCCTGCAGCACAGTGAACCGCAGTGGTGGGATTTTTGTTGGGGCTGAATGCAAGTACTTGTTAATGAGAACCAGGTTGAGACTGCTGAGCCAAACTGCTTTCATCCCATTGAAACAAAGCTTCAATATTCAGTACTGTAAGATGAAGATCCCAGCTTCATCAGGCTTTAAATGGAAGGACCAGTTTAAGAGACTCAGTCTGTATTGTCACTACATTCCTATGCCATGCTGCTGCGAATACCTGTAAAGATAAATCCCATTTTTAAACAGGAAAAATTGATGCTCAGGTCTGTGGCTTTTCAGCAGCAGTCATTAATTCTTGTGGATGGCTCCTATTTATGTGTCATTTCATGTCTCCAGTCCCAGCCCCAGGCGGTTAATTGAACCAGTACATTAAAAGCCATGTAATGGAGAAGTGCAGAGGTTCAGCTGACATCTGTGGAGTCAATCGGGGGAAAATGGGAAGGTTTCATGCAACAGTGACCCACCTCAGAAGAGGGAAAATTCCTAAATATGAACTTTGGAGGCAGAGAACAAATGAGGGTGACATGTCTGAGCCAGTCTGGCAAGAAGGGGCAGTGGCAGATTGCAATTGGTTCCAGTGATGGACACACACAGCAGCTCTGCGGGAGAGAGAGAGAGGGAACAAGCACTTATCCTGCCTGCAAAAAAACAAGTGGACAGAATCTTGGACCCGTAGAAGAGAAATTAATCCTCAGCAGGCAAATTTCTGAAGACAAATAGTTAGGAAATTATTTCCTCCAAACTACTATACGGTTAGCAAGATTAATCTCACCTTCATGTGAGGATTTCATAAATATAGAAAACTATCTGTTGAGATTTCCTTTACAGTCAGTGGAGAGTCCAGACCTCATCAAAATAATAGTTCATCAATGCAGCCTTTGGTGAGGATGATCCACAAACTGAAGGTATTTGTCTCCCTTGAAAGGAGGGTGAGACCTTTCTGATACCACATCTCAGTAAGATAAATTCCACCCCAAACTCAGGTATGCCTTCTGACAAGGGGTTCAGAACTGGAGAACAGAATCTCTTTACAGAGAAACACCTGAAGGAGCAGCCACAGGGAACAGATACCCTGGGAACAAGGAAGCTCTCAATCAATCCTTGGGAACTCTGCAGGTCAAACCAAAATCCTGCACATGGGCTGGGCAGGGTTACTGTCACGTCTGCACCTTTAGACAGCAGTGAAACCAGCTGCAAACATCTTGCAGTTTCTCTTGCTCTATCCTGGGCGGGTGTGTGATAGGGGGTACAGCTGTTCTGACGGCAATGCCGTGTGTCCCCCCAGCGAATGCAGCTGCGCAGCACGAACCATAGAATCATTCCCCAGGCTTGAGCTACAGCCCAACTTGCATTTTTCCCATCAACTGTAATTTGTTTCTTTGTTACTAATTTTTCTGTATTTATATACATTTAAGACAATTAATAAATGCATCAAATTTTGCTATAGCATTTGGGGAAGGAAATGCAATGATTGGTTTATAAAAATTAACAACAAGGTAACTTTTAATTGAAGAAAAGCTTGTTTCCTGAAAGTCTCTCTTCCTGAAAGCAAACCAAGTCTCTACTTTAAGCAAAGAAAACATGATGGCTTGATCTCAAGTCCCACAGAATCCTTAGCTTCGCATACTGCAGGTGTGTAAGAGTCAGATCATGTTTATTGGGATCTTCTTGAGGTGTCAGACTGCATTACCTGATGTAAAATGCATTCCTGCTCCACTACAGTTATCACACAAACAACATGTGCATGCAAGGACTTCCATTAATGTGTCTTGATATTGGAAGATTTCCAGGAAGACAGAAATTTAATCCCAAGAAGCAAAAAAAGACTGAAAGCCTGGAGATGAAGCAGGCACTTTTATGATGCTCTTTCAGAAGCTGTCATATAATGGAGATGCTGTTCTCCCCAATATCTTCTTAGTTTTGCCTGTAAATGCACGTCTCCCTTTCCCATCTATTTTTGGTAAGGCCAAAAGTCCCCCAGAGCACTGTAATTATCTCCATCAGAAATGTCAGAAGAGTTTACAGCTGCAGTATGTGTCTGCCCAGAACAGGAAAATCAGGTACACCTCATGTGCGTTGGGGAGGGATCAAAACCAAGTTCCTGCATACAGTTTTCAGGGGAAGATTTGGGCTGCACTGGTGAGAGAGATTCACGTAGCATCTCTCCTTTAGAAAATAAGAGAAAATAAGTCATATTATCTTTCTGGGCTTTAAGTTTGAACCATTAAGGATTAAGCAGGATAAACTTTATTTTAAATAGAACCATGTTGCTTTACCTGTTGGAAGGGACAAAAATAGATGAGCCCCTTAAGGTCAATGCAATAAAGAGGATAAGCTGGTGATGCTTTCCCCTTTGTTTATTGCCAGTTTTCCCTGCAACATATTCCAGGGTTAGAACCTCCCCTCTAGTAGTCTGAAATAAGTGAGGTTTTACTATTAACAAGTCAAATTTTGTTATGGTAGTGTTAAAATTCAATTACATTAAGTGTGACTGAGCATCAATATACAACAAGTGAAAACTACATGTTCAGCAACATATGTCAACTGGCAGTATCTTGTTACAAGATGTAAAAAAAAAAATTCTTAAAGAGAATAAGCTCTGCAAAGACATTTTGGACAGACATTAATGGCTTAGACCTTGAGTTCAGAGTTGGGGGATGCAGAATACCAAAGAGATGGCAGGGTACAAGCAGCTTTTGTGTGTTTCTTTGCTTCAAAGTGCCAGGGCCTGATTTTCAGTGGAAACCCCATCTCTCACCCATTTCATTAAGAATATTGGCTGTACAGTACATCTCTGAAATCAGACCTTTGTGGGGGCCTCAACACTAACTACTGCTTTAAACCTGAAGATTTTAAAGTGTTCTGTCTCTTTAGTTCCCTTGTATTTGTCAAGACTGTTGTGACAAGTGCACTGTCATTTATTTGTGACGACACTCAGCACGTAAACCCGCAGCGAAAGGCTCCATTTCTGGCCTTGGATAGAGCGACTGCCTCTGCGGAGCAGGGGATAACTGTGGCCTGATACAAAAGCTGCAACCACCCATTCACAGAGGAAGCAGATTAGCACCCTAAGCCACCGAATAATTTCCATTGTGTATATATGCAACTGTGTGAGCAAAATATCCATGTTTTGCAGCATATTATGCTCCATTATTTTTGAATACAATAGTTCTCTTGGCATTAGTACTAAATGAATGGTAAGTTCATTTCATCTGAAAGACTAAACAAATAAGCACTAACAATGAGAATAAATCAGATTGCTGCAGTACTTTCAAGTAGCTGGTAAAAATAATATTTTAATCAAATAACTCAGCTGTAACTGCCAGGAACTACTGGGAAGGTTATGGCTGTGGCTCCGTATTCTAATGAGAAAACACACAGAATTATTCAAAACACGCAGTTTCATCCCCACCGCTTGACTCAGATTAAAAGCAGAAGATGGCAGTATGAGTTTCTATCCCCACTACCAAGTAGAAGCCACCGACAGAACAAAGGCTAATGGAGTATTCCGAAAGACAAGCCATTTAGCAGGAATGCTAATACATAGCAATGCTATATAAAAAGAACTAAAGATTTTTTTGTAATTTACTCTAAAATAAAGAATAAGCCCACTTTTACGACTCTGGACTAGTGTTTGTGAGATGTGAGGTCAGTTCTCGGCTGCAGCACGGACTGCCTGGTGTGGCCAAGCTCGTGCAGCTCCTATTTCATGGGAACACTGTGAGGCAAGAGCAGCAGGGAAGTCTGAGCTGCTCGAACACGGTGATGCTGAAAACCAGTGAGTGCTGCAGGTAGCACCATTCGGAGGTGCTCTGGGGTAACTAACATTAGAATTTAGCGCTGAAGGATTTAGTGCTCACTGAAGTCTATGGGAAGTGTACTTCAGTGAACTCTGTGTCAGGCCTTTTCATGGGCAACGAGCAATATACCATTTGAAACGTATTCCCAGTTAACCTCAGCGAAATGAGAAATAACGTGTCTGAAGTCTGTGCACTTGCATTAGATTAAAAACAGTCCTCAGAGTGCCTTAGATATAACATAGGTCCTATTCAAAGGAATTAGAGCTGAAAAAGAGCTGAGGACATTATTTTTTGCCATTTTTTCTACAGACAGCCTTACCCAGAGCCTGACAGATTATTTTTTTGAGACTAAAAGAAACCACCATGGTCATCTAACTCAAACTCCTGGAGAACAGAGACCTGACTTCCTACGTCCAGCCTCGTGGCAGCACCTGAACCAAAACATTGCTTCCAGAAAATCATCTAAAAACACCAGCAATAAACCTGTTGCAATCCTTGTTGACTTGACCATAAGAAACTTGTTTCTGCTCTGTGTTTGTACAGCTCCAGCTTCATACCCTGACAATCACGTCTTTGCCTATGGATTTAAGAGTCTGTTCAAATTTATGTTCACCACGTAAGTACTCACGCGTTGTGATCAAAGCACCACATAAGCTCCCTTTGATACACGGCATGGACTGCGCTCTTTGACTCTCTCTCTCTCTGAGATGTTTTCCTGTCTTTTAATCATTCTCCTCTCTGAATCCTCTCCAGTTCCTGAGCCAGCGTGACTGGGAAGCAATGGCTGGAGCAAAGAGGAAGATCAAGACCTACACTTCTGAAAATGTTTCACTTCTAACTCCTTTTTGCTGCCCCATACCCGTTAGACGCGGAAAAATACAGCACAGCGGTACAGACCAGACAGGTGTGTTGAGGAGATCAGGTTTAGGAGCTGCTGAAGGACCGGACACCCACTCCGCCTCTGCTTCCCGAACTCCAGCCTCAGCAGACCAGGCTGTTAGCCAGCTCCTCACTCCACACATGTCCACGAGCTCCACTTTCCAGGCAGCTGCCTGGGACCAAGTTCTCTCTCAAGTTCATTGGTGCATGGCTGCTAACCTGAATGTTGCAGCTCCAAAACCAAGAAGGGAATTAGCTCTCAGATGGGTTTTAAGAATAAAAAACCTGTCCATCTGTGACGGGGACCACAGCCCTGCTCTGCACCTTTGGAAACTTCCTCCACAGTGGAGGTAACACATAGGGGTGCTGCCAGAGACCTTTTAAGCCTGTTTAACAACCTGAACTCTTTGCTTGAAAATATCTGATGCCAAATATAAAATCTGATGCCAAACTAAAACCAAACTTATCAAAAGAACACAGTAATAAAAGCTACTTTTGATTGTAGACATTGTAGACAGGACACCACCAGCAGTGATTAATGCTATGACTTGAGAGGTAAAAAAGGACTAACCCACTGTCTTGGTAGTTGTTAAAAAAAAAAGAAGGCAGACTTAATAAAATGGTGTTTGCTGGGCAAGAGGCCAGTTGAAAACCTTGCACTTTGCTGTAATAATAGGAAGAGAACATTCCCCAAACCAAACTGCCTTGCAACTGAATCAGGCGTTTGTAATGAAAAGAATAATTAGCAGGAAAAGCTATTGTCAGTGCTGCCTGGCTGCATTCCCCCCACCCTCACAACCTCGCAGACGGCCCTCCCCTGGGATGGGGGCTGGCTGTGCCCCCCACACTGCCTCCCCTGCTCAGCTCTCGCCACCTAGCCCAGAGAAAAATCGACCCCACTTCGGGGCCATTATTCAGGAGGGCGCAGGGGTGGGGGGGTGTGGGATCAGCTGTTTGCTGTGATGGTGGCAGCTTGGAGCATGCAGGTGAAAGATGCTCCGGGCACAAATCAGCAGGATCACAGCTCGGTGAGGATGGAAACAGCATCTGCTGCTGCACCAGCTCAGGAGGGCCAGGGAGTCCATGCAAAATGTGTAAGAAAACAGGTTGGGGAGCTGACACCTTCCTCGCTGTGCCTGCACTCATGGCCTCGGATCCGGGCTGTGCTTACCTGGGGGGTTGGTTTGTTTCCTTGCTGCAGGTTTAAGTACCGCTGGGGAGAAGGGTATATGCCCATGACATTAGTGATTCCCTCCCTTTTGTCCCATCAGGCATCTCTAAGTCCTGCTTGGAACCGGGTGGGCGGGCAGTGCCAGGCAGCCTGCGGGAAGGCTCAGCTGCAAAGTGACGCCAGCCACGATACAGCTCACGAGGCTTTAAAAAAACAAGTAGTCACTACATAGTAATATTGTATACACTAAAAACTAGAAAAGAATTCAACTGTCGCTAGAGTAATTAAAATAATTGTCACCACAGAAAAAAGCTCTGTGGAATATTACCCTGTATGGACTTTGATGGGAAACAGTGTTTATACGACAGATAAATCAGGAGCAGACTTTTGTCCCGTGAACCTCTGCTTTCCAGTATGATCTTTAATTGACTTCTACATAAAGATTATGAATGACTCAAAAACTGGTTTATGCCGCAACCAGTGAAGTGTTCTTTTTTCTCTTCCACACCAAATATTTTAATGTCAATCTATTAACATAACAAATTGCCCATTGGAAATGGGGCTGCCTTTGGAGGCTGGGAGTGCAGGCTGTGTGCCTTATTAGCCCTTTCCTAGTCCCTCTATGATAATTTAAATTGAAGTAAACTAACATGTGGATGATTAATTCACTTACCAAAAAAGCATAAAATAGTAATTTTAATCACCCACCTCTATTATTTCCACCAGAAAAAGTTAATTTGAACAGTTGCAAATTAAGCCTTTTGAGTCCAGCTTTACCTAATTAAAGTTATTTAAAAGGCAAAACACACACCCCCCAACTCTCCAAAAATTCTCATAAGACATTCCCAAAACCGAAGCATTTTGTTTTGTATTGAATATTCATTTCCATAAGCAAAAAATTAAAAAAAAACCCCAGAACTAACCACACAGTAAATCAAAACTTCATGAGCTGAAACTCCCCCTGCTTTACTTAGCTGTTAGAGCACCTGGGCCAGCCTGCCTTTTGCATTTTGGTGCCTCATGCAGCTCAAGAGCTCAGCTCTGATAGCAACCAAAGTGGTTGAAGAAAGGAACAAAAAATAGGTGGAAATTATTACTGCCTTGCTCCTTGCTCTCTCTTGGAAAAGCAACTGTGATCATGTCACATTCCTCCAAACACACATCCCAAGATGCTGAAACATCTCAATTAAGAGAGCCTCCAAAAAAGCTGAAAGAGAAACCCTAAGATGCTTTCATATATCGTATGTGTCACATTGTAGTTAGAGGTCCAAAGGTGACCAGGGTCCTCCTCTCCAGTCCTTGCAAGGGAGGTTCTCTGTTCTGTCATCAGAGCCGTCCTCCCTGAGCCATCCCCAACGGGAGCTGCCAGTGACCACTGAACCACCGGAGCCAGCCAGCCAGGCACAACTTCCAGGGGACTCTAGGAAAACAGCAAGCCCCAAGCCCTTCCTGCCAGATAGGAAAAACTTGGCACCACCAAGAAGGCAAATAATTAGCAATAACCTTTAAGAGGAAGTTGCTGTTAATTACTTGTTTCCAAAAAGCTGTCCCAGCCTCCTGACTAAATGCAATCAATGATTCAACACACAAGGTTCAGATATCATCCGCGCTCTGCATTTAGGGGCAAACATAATCTAAACAGCCAAATAATCATGCTACTCTTTCAATACATACAAAATTTATGGTCGCTGCAATATTTCAGCAAAGGCACTTTTTGAAGGAAGAATGGGCCGCAGAGCAATTAGGATGAAAAAGAGTTTTGGCTGCCTTTGGTTCAGCGGCTCTCATCTGTCTCAGGAGGAAATTTATGCTGCTGCAGAAAGGACGCAATAAAAGGCTGGGAGGAGAGCAGGCACCCCCACCTCTTGGGTGTTGCAGTGGCCAGAGTCTTCTCCGCAGTGCCAAAAATATACTGGGGGAATGACAAGCTTTTATTAGTGCTACTATCACAGAAAATAATAAATAGTCAGATCTTTACCTCTCCCGTCACCACAACTAGTTATTTCAGCCTCATGTTTAGTTGTTGCAAGGGCTGGTAAGTATATTGCATTAAGCAATTCTTATGGCCTATGGTTTCCTCATCTCCGTGGCTCCTGATTGAGACCTACTGGCTTAATTGCTAATGGCATTCAGAGTCTGACTCCTCTGCTGCAGCTCTTTACTGCCAGGGACAGTCTAAGAAAGCACATTTTCCAGCAGTAAAATTATAACTAGTTGTTTCTAATTCATGGAGATCTAGAATTACCTCCAGGTTACTATTTATTTTCCAGTCCAGACAAGTACATACCTTTCCTTGGGTATTTTGGCTTTGGATGGTGAACAGCAAAGATAAATAAAAGAACAAATAGGTGAGACCTAATATCTGTTTACATAGGTTAGGTAAATGTAGAACTAGCTCCATTACTCAAATAAGCTTAATTACATACTTAAAATGAAAAGGATGTGTGGTTGCAAAACCTAATCTGCAGACACGTTTTTTTCCTTTGTTCAAGACTTAATTGTCCTCAGTATTTACTGCCCATATCTGCTACCTGCAAATGATGAGTTTCAAGCTAGATGTACTCTTTTTGGAGGGGAAGGAGTAAGGAAGTGAATCCTGAGATCAGTAAATTGAGTTAAATGATTCATAACTAGACTGTTTTATAGAAAATACATCTATTGCCCTACCTCCCCACACCCTACATTGTTGTTGTTATATTATCTGGATGAGCCAGGCATTGGCAAGGAGATGGGAAAAAAAATATGACAGGACATTGTAAGAGAATTTAATGAAGTGGCTCCAAATATTGTATCAAAATAAATGAAGTGAATAATGCAAGAGCTCATTCCAGGTCCCTTCTACAACAATAATCATTGTGTGAGCAGCACATCTGAGGAGATGAGGATAGATGGATGAATGCAAAGGTGCCACTCCAGCACACTACAGAGCAGGGAACAATGCCCAGCCTGAATTGCTATATTTAATTTCAGTAATTCTTTGAGTCCAGATACTCAGGAAGAAAATAGCAGGTGGTAAAAGAGGAGGAGGAGGAATTATCAACCTTTCTGATCTCACTTAACTATTTTGCTTCCACTTAGGACAGAGGAAAATGTGCTGATTGCACACTGCTATGTGAGCCATGGTGCTTTTGAGTAGCTTGGTGACAGCCTTCAACAAGCAGAGCTGCTGGCCTCCTGCTAGGAGGAAGACACTTGCTTGGCACTTCCACTCACAAATTATCTGCCTTTTATTAAAAATATATGCAATAGCATGCAGTAGAAATGGCCCCAAGCCAGAACACCAACCCTGCCCCTGCAACACTCCCATCTGCAGTCTGGTCCTGGCCTGGCTCCAGCAGCAGACACAACTGGCCTTACCTTCAGCCCTGAACCTGCACTGGGTTGGGTTTGATGGACCTTCTGGGTTTCCTGCAATCAGCAGAGACCCCAGAGCTCAGCGTGGCAGCAGGGGTCCTTGCTATGTCCTGCTTTTGCAAATGTGGCTGCTTATTCGTATCTCCTTGTTTTGTGCAGAAAAGGGACCTTTATTTGGACACAGAACCAAGCACAAGGGTTCAGACACTGACAGGTTACCCATCCTCATCTTACTGTGCTTTTCTGCCACTGTTAATAGCTAGGGGACACTGGCTATTCTCTGTGTCTTTGCAAAATACCTTTTTATTCCCTCTCTTTATATGAAGACTCCTTCACACTAGTTGTACCTTTCTGGGAATGGCATTGAACACTCAGGTAATGCACAGGGCTGTCACTATGGCTTTCCTTCAGGCTTCTTTTAGCCCTGTCCCTGCTCTTTTTATTAGTGTTGGCACGGGAAGAGGCTTCCCAGCCATCCCTGTATGGGCTCAGGGGCACAGCCAGGAACAGAGCAGCACCTTTCCCCAGAGGCCACTTTGGTAGGAGCACTGGCAACCAGGAGTCAGGGCGCAACAAGTTCCTACCAGCTGCGACAGCCAGGAACAAGGACGTTAGAAATCCAGGTGGGGAAGCAGCAGCAAAAGCCATTATACTGTTACCTTTGCTTGTAAATGCTCCCTGTGCCTCTGCTCTCATTTTGTCTGACTACCGATGTTCCCTGTAGGGCTGGCAGAGAGAAAACAAGCTGTTGGCACCTACCCGCCCCCTCCCAGCTCTGCCACCCACGGCAGGCTCAGCAAGTGTCCTTCCCTCCTTGGGGGACAGATCCTGCACCCATCAGTGCTGTCCATCAAGGCTCTCCTAACCCAATTGCAATTCACTGGCGGCTTTACTTGCAAATTCCCTCTCTGCACAGCTCATGCTAAGAACCTTAATATTCCTGCAGATTCAGAAAGGGGATTTCCAACAAGCATTAGGAAAATTAAACTTCTCAAGAGCTGTCTCAATCTGACAAGCTATTTCTAGCTTTTCAAAGCACTGTAAGTGAAAATATTAAAATGGGGGATGGGGAAGTTGTAGTAAGCAAACGATGAATTAAGGCTAAAAAAGAGGACAGCATAAGTCTACTTAGCATATACATAAGGCATACATGTATGTACATACACACTCAGGGAAATACATGAATATGTATTGTTTAAGGCTTCCTGTTGCTTTATAATAGAAAATTGTAATCTCCCACCACTTGCTTCCATCCAAAGCCAAAGCAGCAGATAACACTAATGAGTGGGGCATTTCCCTCAGAGATTTGTGCTTTGCAGCCACATTAAACACACCCAAGCACCAGCCCCCTCGAGTAGCAGACTGGGACCTTGAAATTAAACCAGCACCTTTTCACTGAGTACATTTACTGTGACAGTGGGAGCTTGACCCAGCCCAGGCTCTGCAGGGGCAGGCAGGAGCAGGAGGCAGGTGAGGGCTGTGCTGGAGACACTGGGCTCCCTGCAGACCCTGCAACACTTCTCACAGCTCGTGTCTGCTTTCAAGGGTAGGCTGGGTGCTCCACAGGACACAGACAGGCTGTTTACAGCTCACAAAGCCCAGAAATGGCAGTGTTTATTACTGTCCCCCTTCCCAACAGGTCAGGCTATAAAATGTCCCCCATGTCCCATCTTCACTATATCCCCTTCCTCTCCTTTCTGCCCCTCTCTGCTGCCTTCTCTTTCTCCATCACCTACAGAGCTTGCGAGCCCACCCCAAATGCAGGGGAGGCTGTTTATAGCCCAGGCCATTGCTGGGGGGGTGAGAAGATGAACCAGGCTTTAAAGATATAGGGGTGTGACTCTGAAGGAGGTGAGGGTGATGGATTTTTTTTGGAGCAACAAAGTGGCACAATTTAGCTGTTACCAATTTTTTTCTGCACTCTGGCATGGCTCTTGTTCCAAAAAAACTCAAATTTCCCCGTTTTAAGGCCTGATTTGAGTAATGATGCTCAGCTTGTCTGTCTGTCCTCCCTCTTTGCTGCTGCTTTGCAGCAACCATGCCCTGTAGCATCACAAATCATATTAAAATTGGGTTAGAAGAGCATCCTCTTCAATTACAGTCCTTCATCACTGGTGTTTCAGGAGTGGGGCACACCGGCTCTGTACTAGACCAGGGGACAAAACAATTAGAAGAGCCGATTAAAATCCTATTGCTCTTCAGGGGCTGGTGTGATTGTGTGAGGGCTATGTGGTGCAATGAAAAAAAAACAATCTTTCTGAGGTTGCACACAGCCTACCAAAAATGCCTCTTCAGCTGTATGAATTGGGTTCGCAAGAGACATGTTATTGAGTGCTGCATTAAGGCTACAGTCAAGGCTGAGTAGAGAGCTAGGTACAGAGCTAGATCTGATCAATACTTGGGATTTTTCAATATTACAAAATATTTTGTGGTAAGACACGGCAGCCTTAAGGGAAAAATAGAAAAGGGACTGATTTGACCTTGGTATCCTGAGTGGCAGAACAGAAGGGAATGCCAAATGCTAAGAGCAAAGCTATTGATTAGGCCTGAGAAGAAGGACTGACGAAAGCAAGCCGTAAAAGGTTATTAATGGCAGAGAGGAGCACAGTGATTTGAGTTTTTGGCCTGATGACAACAGGATGAAAAATGGGTGTCTGCAGTCAATCAAAGGATTTACTGGAGAAAAAGGGAGGCATGAGATACATCCGTACTGGTGGAAGGATCACACTGGGAACAGAGCACATGGGTACGGCTCATCCTGCTGGGAGCATGCCAGGAGCACCTGGGGCAGCAGCAACATCACCTTCCACCAAAGACCTAGCTGTGCAGCAGTGCAGGCAGGGCACAGTCCTGCAGACTTTAGTCTAAGCAAACAATCCAGAAGGTGCAACAGAGAAAGGAGAGGCACATGGACTAGCAGTGCTGTGAGAATAAATGAAGCTCCTGGGGCCCAGTCTATTGCCTGCTGTTAATGCCACACTTCTCTATTAATACCCAGTGAGATATCCAAGACCTTGGGCAGCCCTGAATGCTCACACGGGCAGAGGTAGGTGGTGATACCTGTCAGTTCTGCAGTGGGGCCTCATTGCATGGCACAAGTGTGGAAGAAGGGGTGAGCTGCTCAGAGGAACTCCTGATTTTGATGGCTCCCTGAAAGGAGGTTAGCCTGTGCTTGGCTGCTGAGCGTCGCCAGGCAGGGATGCAGCTGGGGCTCCCAAGACCAACTCCTGGCGCTGTGTAAGCAGGCTGAGATACCAACTTGCAGGAACAGATGGGGGATAAGCTGTAGTGAAAATCTGCAGCTACCACTGGACCCATGCTTCTGCTGAAAGCGGCTGGACACATCCAGTGAGTGCTAAGCTAAACAGTGCTCATGGAGAGTATAGCCCCCTTATTCCTATCATTATTTCTCCTCCTCAATTCATCTATGCTTACTGAGCACAGTAAAACATTGAAAATGGGACTCTTAGTCATCTTTGCAGTTTCCTATCATCGGAGCTGAGCAATGAAGCTCTTTAGATTGGTTCTTAGGTCATTAATATGGTAACTGACTGTAGGAAGCTCTAATTTAATTACTAGGAACAAAGGTCTGAACATTAATAAATGAAGTCCCTGAAACACTTCAAAGCTGCAGTTTTCTGGTGCTGGTAATGTTGGTTTGAGTTCCATCAGGTGCCACAGAATTCAGTTACCACATAGCTAATATCCAGCCATCGTCAGTGTGCTGGCACAGCATCAGCCAGCCTTAGAGAAACCTTTGTGACTGCAGAAGGGAAAAACGCAACAGGAGGCCTCAGTTGCACCCACTGAAACATGGAGAAAACGAGTTCTCATAGATGGTGCAAACAAATGTGGTTCAGTACTGACGTGTCCCTGCAGGCTCTGGGGGCTGTTTTAAGGAGATAGATGCAGGAACTTGTCGTATGTAATCTACCAGCCATCTTTACAATATGACAGGAATTTCTTAATGAGCATTGGCAGTACATACAAACAGAGTAGCAGTGCTGCTTCTCCAGCCATTAATATTACATACGTGGGCTGCTTAATTTGCTGTTCCTCACAGAGCCAGAGCTGGAAGCCTGCATAATGAAGGATTTGTTGACAGAGGTCTTCATATCAAATCAGCAAAAAGGTAGAAAATGATCCAGTTTCAGGCATACTTGCTTGACTCTAGTAACCTTGGCCTTTCTAACACTCCTGATTATGGGCATGATGTACCAGGTGCTCTGCTCTTCTCAGGTCCTTATTGCTGCCACTTTTGAACTTCATTTATTAAACCTTTCACCAAGAAGCCAAGCAGCACAATAACACTCATTAATTCCTCAGAAAAGAGGCATTATTTATGCATGAGGAAGATGATGGCTGTTTGAGACCAGACACCCATTCAGAAAGGTGCTTAAACATCTACCTGGTGTTAAGTGCATAAGCAGCCTCTCCTGTGAGTTTTCATAGAGAAATGAACAGGAAGCAGAACACAAATCCCACCTCCTTGGCACTTTGCAAGTGATATCCTAACATTTTCACGCTCTCTTGCTCTCCTACTTGTCCCCAGGTGCCCAGACATGGCAGTGAAGAACAGTTAGTCCTGCTGCCCCTGTGTGGGGAGGCAGGTTGGCACCAACTCTCCTGCGGGACACAAGCTGCTCCTGCCTCAAATAGGTACGTTATCTTGTTATTACTGATTTTATATGGTAGGCATTGTTCTATAGGCAATAAGATGTGTCACTGCAGTGCTCTAACGCTGTGCATGGATAGGATATGGTACCACAACAAACACATAGAAATATGTGACAGTTCCTGGGCTTTCAAGGACTAAATAAATTAATCTCTAAGAGTTTTTTTTAGAAGCTCGAGGTATTTTTTTAAACAGAGCATTCGGTAGCAATAGGTCCTTGCCTGTGTTAATTCCTCAGTGATGCTTACTGGACTTGGTTTGATCAATACACAGGTGAGTCCAATCAACACTCACTCCTAAGTGACACATGTGAAAGACTCTTCTAAATTATAGTACACGAGTCCTTTAGCTCTTGCTAAGGGTCTTCCACAATGATGCAGCCCCAGAGACCACATGGGAATGACAGCAGACAGGCTTGGAGAAGGTGAATATACACAGAGCTGAACTAGCGTGTCTCCAGTGTGCTCATTTCATTTACATCTCATTCATTATGGAAACGAGGTGTGAAAGTAGTTTCTAGAGCTACTTAGCGAAGGCTGCACATCAATTTAATACTTATTCTGGTTTTTCAAGTCACTTACCTCCATAGAAATCTTGTTTTAAACCAATTATTTAGCTGTATTGCTCAGACTTTTAATTCACTGGTGCATCAACGCAGCTTGGTCTATATTACTAGATATGTAAGACTGCTGAAGGGGAAGCTCTTAAAATGAAGGAAGACAGTAAAAAATCAGCTTACCTGATTTATACGATGATCAAGTTCCTACTCCTGATTGTATTTATGCATAAAGTCTCTAAAAAGAGCCAAGCTGCATCAGATACATTTTCTTTTGTTAACAGGCCTGTTTCAGTCTCTCAGCCTAGCTACTCACATGAAAAGACTCAAGCATGAAAATAAGGAGGCAACTGGAAAAAAAAAAAAAGGTAATTAATAAAGCTCACAGGAGGCTGCTTGCTATCAGCAGGGCTCTTTATCAGGCTCAAGAAAATGCCAATTGGAACCACAGCTGCAAATCATTATGTATATGCAGCATCTAAACACCACCACTGTTTTTATGATGGGGAACAGAATTTAGCACCCTTCATATGCCAAATAGGATTTGCATCTGATTGCCTGAAACATAAGCTTTACCCCTTGAGGCACTTCACAGTGCAGAAGCTCTCACTTAGAAGTCTGGGTCCTGTGCTGTGGGAAAAGTGAAAGTATACAAAGACCTCCCCATCATCCCCCTGCTCGCAACAGATGGATACATACATACATACATACAAAAATCTCTACAGGAAGTTGATTCATTCTGCTATTAGCAGATTAATTAAGAGTGTTTACTTGCATAGAGATGGCCACAATCCACCCTGGCTTCTTCTTGAGCAGAGCTGAGGATCCTGCTCAGTGACTGTGATACATTTAAGGGTACAGGGGGAATGATGTCTCTTCCTAGTTTTGAGATAGATTTCCTATGTTACTTTGGGCAAATCACTTAACCTTGGTGTTCTCCATGTCAATAAGGAATCCACCTTGCTCAGAGCCCTTTGAGATCTGTGGACAAAGAACACTCTAAATACTAGGTATTATTTATAGTATTGCCCTATGGATGATAGCAAGCTACAGCTGTTAGAGACAGCAGGGACCTCTGAGCAAGCAGAAAGGCATAAATCTGAATGACAGTATCCTTAGCGTTGTAGCTGGCAGCTGTTTTGTCCTAGGAGAACATTTCAGTGGTTTGTGCTACCAGATGAACTTCCTGTTAGTTCTTCATGTTCCCCAGAGGCAGCTAACGCAGAAATCTGGATTTACCATAGCAGCTCACTGGTAAAGCAATTCTGACAGCCTGCTCCCAGCGTGGCCCGTACCTGCTCTTTGTGAAGGAGACAGACCAGCCATGCAGTGACGCTTTTGCAAGGCAACCCTGCGTGCGTGCACGCATCTCATCGGCACGGATTGCTAGCTGAGGTCTGACCGCTTTTACCCTGACCTCCGCATTACCAAGGGTACGTCTCTTTGGACATGATGTAGTGATGTGCAAAAAGCACCCAAAATAGCTCCTGATTTGGAGACAGGACTGTGGGCTAGAACACTGCTGAACCTACGGGGAGGCTGTGGTGCTTTGCCATGGCACCAAGGCTGGTTCCCTCACCTGAGCGCTCATCCAGAGCTAGTCTGGGCCCTGCTCTCTGCTGTCCTCGCTGCTGCACTGTGTCCTTCAGCTTGCATAGGACTGACAATCCAGGCCTTGATGAGAGGCGCTGAAAGAAAGCAAAGACCATCTGATGTGCAAGTATTTATCTGCAATGTCTTGGGCACATTTGCCCTATTTACACCAACTTACTCTTTTAGAAATGTCTTCAAAGGCATTTAACCAAATGTAGATCTTCCCAATCACACCAAAATCAGAAACTCACATATCAGGCTTTCAGGCTAGAAATATCCACGTGGATTTATTTGCAAACAGTTTCAAATCTCGGAAGGGTGACTCGGTGCAAATACATTTGTAGCATAGCGTGTTGTTGATCTTCTCCCCTCAACATTGCACAATGTAAAACTTTGTGACAAGGTTGTGCCAAGAGCCTTAATTCACTGTTTCATCAAAGGACAAGTGTCCATATTGCTGCCAGTCTCTTTTAGGGTAAACTTTCTGACAGTGAAAGGAAAGAGGCATTCAGAGTAGGAAAAAAGATGAAGCCACTAAAATGCAAATTTTATTCACAGTTGGCATGTTTATAAATATATATATATTACATTCTTACAATCTACAGTACATTCTAAATATAGAGGGATTCAATCTAAGTGTTTGTTGGAGGGAGGGTGTGTATTAAACTGAGCAACCTAGATTCAATGACAGAAAGAGACTTAATAATAAAAGGAGGGCAAGAACTCACTCTGAAAAATAAAGGAAAACTTGAAATATAAGCTGGATTTTAGTTAGTGCTTTGGCACTGCCACTGGTCATTGGAGACTGCTTTTGGACCTCACCAAAAATGTCACGGTTTTAGGGTTGGAGGGCACATTGGATTCAAAGGGTAATCACTGAAATCCTATCATATGTACATCCTTATCAGAAGAAAACAAAAGATAGTCATCACCTCTAGGAGAAACAAATGTTATCTTCTGAGTTTAGCTGTTCAAGTTCCAATGTTGAATGTGCAGCGCTCCTCTGTGACCTGTGAGTGCCCTCTAAACGTGCTGAGCAGGGTTCTGAAGATGCATGAGCAGAAGGAACTGAACAACCTGCCCTCTCCCAGGGAAGGGGACCGACAAAGAAGCAGTTGCTGTTGGTGTCTAAGTTCAGCACAAATTACAATTACCCAAGAGAGAGTGGCCAACTTTGGTAAATGACAGCATGTAAAGCAAGTACCAGCGTGGTATCAACAGTGTCTGTGCTCGGCAAGAGCATCTTGTGGAGAAGCGAGTGCACGGAAGGGAAGGAAGAAGCCACACGCTTCCAAAGGTGACTGATGCTAGTAAATGCCCTCAGGATACCAGATGGGGAGTGTTCCGGGGAAATGGCCGGGAATATAAATTTGAAACAGGACAATCAAATAAAGTGGGTTTTAAAAATAGCTTGTTCTCTCAAACTTTCCAAAACAGATCTTCCTTTATATGAGTGATATTCTGAGTATAGATTATATCTTCTCCTATTTTACAAATTAAGAAATACTGAAAATTGGCTGGCAAAGTTTATTACCTTAGTGTCTACTTAAAAAGAGAATTTCAGTTTTAACTGTATGTGTGTATCCATTCTCAGTGCTTGGGAGGCAAACATGCTGGTTTGTAAACAGCCCGGTTACTCCTTCTTCCCCTCCAGATTCTTTGGAAAATCATAACTTCAGCTCTGGGAGCTGCTTTGCTCACACTGTTGGTTTTTCTCAGCTTTAAATTAATGTTATTGGATGGATATTCTCTGCATGTGGCTTGAATGACATGCTCTCTTCATGGATCTATTTATTCTAAGACCAATTTTTTGCTTTTAACCAAAGCTTGCAATATTGAACAGTAGAGCTGTGTGAACTTTGTAATATCCAAACTGCACTGGAGTTTGTTATATTTATTGATTTCCTGGGAAAGCTCAGAGAATGAAACCATATTATTTTGCTAAGTTTTTTCATGTTACCATGCATCAAAAAACCACACACATCTCTCACTTCCAGCTCTGAGCACAGAGAAGGATTTTAAGAGCTGTCCAGGATCTCTGCTCTCCCAGCTGCTTTTGTGTGGCTTCCTGGGGCTCTGTTGAGTTCTTATCCACCAGCTGATTCTTGTTATCAATACAACATTTTGCCCCACTACCCAAAATTAAAGGCAGAAGGTGAGTGAAAAACAACCAACCAACCAAACAAGTCTTTAGTGTTTCATTACACATTTTCATGTAATCTCTCCATATAGTTTTTAAGTTCTTTGCACTCTCCCAGGTCCATATCCTGGCAGACCCATTTAATGTCATCCTCACTACTCATCAAGATTGAGTTGACAGTTGGACAACCATCATCAGAGGAGATGGTGGTAAAAGTGGTGAATTTAACCCGTTTCCTCTTAGAGGTAGGAGAAGTAGTTGGTTCACTTTTCTGTTCTTTCCCTTCAGTGTATGTGGACTCAGTAGACCTGAAAGATTGTCCATTAATATTTTTGGCGGCATTTGTGTTGAGGAGATATTTGCTCTCTTCATAGTCCACTCCTCTGTCAATGGCTGTGATACGTTCATCTTGTTGGGATGAGAAATTTATGTGATTCTCCAGAAGTTCTGTCCTGTTGCTCAGCCCAACCCAGTCATGAGAGTGGCTCATGCCTTCTTGCTCTTCAAAGGGAACTTGTTTGTTTCTGTACTTTAAAGCAAAAGTGACACAATTGATAAGGAAGACCAGAATTGCCAGGCAAAAGACTCCTAGAAGAGCATACATTCCTATCTCCAGATCACTGAGTCCCCTAGGGGTCTGGACTAGGTCATCCTCTTCTAAGTCTCCATTGTTTCTTGGCAGATCTACCTGTGCAGGGAAGCTTGTGAAGTCTATTGGGATGTTCTGCAGATGACTGTCATCATCCAGGAGGCTTTCTCTGTCTTCTTTTTTACTTAAAATAGACCTTTGGGTGGTGGTCCCTCTGCCTTGCTCTTGGCCCATTGAGGAGCTGTAGTACCGGCCATCAAGGCCAGCTCTTTCCTGCAAAGTGGTTTTCTGGCGCCGATCACTGGCATGATTTTCTAGGTGGACGCCAGCACCCCTGTACTTACTGTCACTGATGTTAGGGTTGGCATCGCTCTGCCCAAACTTGACTTTAATGCTACCACTTCCAACAGCTAGGATGCTCTTCCTTTTGGATTTCTGGCATGATTCACTGATCACCATCTCCACCTTCACCAGTGTCCCCTGGCCTTCTGTCTCAGCAGCAATCACAGGCCACTTGAATTTGGGGTCATGGTGAATAGAGACGACCTTCTCATCCAGGGATGTAGCTGACAAGGAGAAGTCTTTGGAGTCATAAATATCCAGAGGCATGACAGATCCATCACTGAACTGGATCCAGCAGCTGATGGCTGCTTCCTATAACATATAAAACAAATATATGTGCACTCAAAAGAAACATCGAGGGAAATATGTTCTGCCCTGGTCTATTCCCTCCTCCTCATAAGATCCATATACTGTTTA
Source organism: Gallinago jamesoni (assembly GCA_025769975.1). NCBI lineage: Eukaryota > Metazoa > Chordata > Aves > Charadriiformes > Scolopacidae > Gallinago > Gallinago jamesoni. The sequence continues at coordinate 25,673,408 of JAOQGH010000005.1, read as the reverse complement.
TAACCAGAAAAGAAATAAAAAGGGAAAGCAATAAAATTAATACCTTGCCAAGATGTGAAAAGAAATACTAGTTTAAAACATTCATTGATAATAAGATTTGTTTCCCCAAAGGTGTTTAAAGGAGCTGTATCCCCTGGGCTCTGCAGAATCTACTTCAGCACCATAATAAATTGCATGTCAGAAAGCATTACCAGTGACTGAGATCACTTACTGTTGTATATTTAAATGAAAAAAAATTTACATTATTTCTAAACTGCTTAAAATACAAAGTCTCCTCTTGTTACACACAACACATGTTAAAAAATATCTAATACAGCAAGTAGGTTCGTACATGGCTCCATACCTTTGGTCCTTGATTTTTGTCTCTCAAATCAAGTAAGTGTTTTGCACAAGCAAAAGAAAACAATCAGTTTATTCTTTAGGAAATAGCCCGGGTAATTTTCACGCTTGTTAGCAATTAAAATCAAGACAATAATGAAGTTTAATCTCATGTCACAGCAATGCAGATTGTATACATCAGAGTATGGAGGCTTATGGATGCAAATGGGTCACACCTGAGTACTAATTCTGTACTTACACATGTGTGATGGCACAGCTTTCCTGGGAACCTTGACTTTTGGCTTATAACTTGAAATATTTTAAAGTATTCTTATATTTCAGAAAACACGTGCTTCTTATATTCTATTCTTATATTTCAGAAACATCCATTTCTGAAAAGCAGGTCGTCTAAGGGCTCTCAAACGGCTATTAAAAATTGCAGTGCTACCTGAAAAAAACTTGGCATTCACACATAAATCATTTACAAACAAAATTCAGATTGCTCTCCTGGAATCTAATTCCTCCTTCTGATGGTCTGACTGGGTCTGTTTCAGGTGAGATACACCTTATCAGACACTGGAGAATCCACACCAGAGACTCCTGGCTGGATGAGTGGATTCTTTGGTGCCTAAAATGTCATGAGCTCTTGTCTAATAAGAGTTGGGATCATCCTGCTCTGATGGAGACCCTGACAGACACCCAACCAAAAGATTAATAACCCTACTTGCTGAACGTGTAATTATAAAAGTCTTGTTTCTTTAAATAAGCTGTTCTTCAAACAGATGGTATTTATGTTCTAACTTAACATATATACAGAGAATATATATCTATCATTATCTTTCAAATTGTTTCTAGCACATAGTCATTCACCTGTTCAGATCACAGAGAATAAGCCTCTAGCCTTTTGGGATTGTATCGTGCATAATCTACTGGCCTGACTGTGAAATCCTTACAGCCGTAAAGCTCCCCGTGCTTCAATGGGAGATTTGCTTCTGTCTCTATTTCAGGACAGAGCCCTAAGACTTTGCTGACACTGTCATAAATCCTGGCTTTGTGTTTATTAATCTTTGGATGTTTCTTGAAGGCCGCATAGAATTTATGTCATCAGCTCTCATCCTCCCACTGTGTTGCTTAAACCTGCATAATCATTTAATAATTTTGCCTTGCTTTGCTTATAGGGATTGTGCTCTGAAAATCATGTTCTAAGCAATGAAAGGAATCAGATGACTTTCAAAAGGGAGTGAGTCCTCCAAGGATGGAAGTGTACATCTTCCTTGCTGGTTTAATACCAACTCGGTGTTGTTCTGACTGTACCCCTGCATCCAGAGAGGGACCCATCTAGACTCCGGTTTCTGGGATCTGAAAGGTCAATGCCGAGCAGCATATTGGGACTAAATGCCATCAGTCCCAGCTTTGGGGCTGATTTCAAAGTAGTTTGTTTAACTCCCCATGTCAGCAATAGATTAGCTCACCGGCCTTATTTCTAGCTGCCTGGTATTGATTTCTTAACTCCTGGAATACTATGGGAGCCTGATTTTTATCACCCTATAAAGACAGCAGCTCTGCATTATTTCTCATCCTGCATCCCAAGGATAAGACCATATGATGCATTAAAGCGTCTCAACAGTGGGCCAGATTTCAAACGTGCATGCCATGATCATTTACCTTTAAAGCTCAGAACATCTTTAAGTGTTAAGGGCCCAGTGCATCCTTGATGTAAGTCCCATGTTGATGGATTTGAATTGGAAAAGAAGTTTAAATTTCAAATGTAGACAGAAGCACAAGGACAAATATCAAGCAGGGACTGACAGGACCATAGCAAAGTCCAAAAGCTCTGGATAACTCTTGGTTCCCTAATACAGAGACTAAGAATAACACGGAAACAAAAATTAGTTTATGAAATCCTGAATCAGGAAATGAGTCAATGATGCTGATTCACATTCTAGTAATGAATCAGAATGAAAGGGATGTTCACAGAAACGCTCACAGAAAGTAACTAAAGGAGGAAGAGTTTGGCACTATGCAAAACACTTTTTCATTTAAAGATATGCTTAAAGGGTTGGTTTGGTTGTCTGTGGTGGAAGGCTGAGCTCGGCAATCTAGCTGGCAATATCTCATCTAATCTAGTAAGTGCTGGATGGGACAGAAAGGGGGTGTGTGTAAGGGAACCGCTATCGCTTAATATGAAACATCGTTGAGTTGCATGTGTTATTTATGGGATGCAGCCACGACAGATGGAGTATGCCTGTTTGTTGACTGGGCTTGTATAGACAGTGCCATTTTTGTGAGATCTTTGTTTCTCTGTCAGGGCACCTGGTGGCCTTCAGAAAACAGTGCCTCTAAGGAAAATGGTTTTGTAGCATATTATTAATAAAAATCTGCTTGATTCCATCAGCTTCTAATGTCGGCTATAGTGAATCAGAGCGGTGTCTTTCCAAAACACAATACGTGTGGGCAGTAGTACCTGCTTTGGAGATTGGAGCAGCTCTTGTGCTACTGCTGTAGCAAAGATGGCCTTGTTGCTTCCTGGACTGAGCTGCAGAGAAAGCGACAATCCAGTCACCAGCTGCACTCCCAGGTCGGTTATTGTCACTTTCTCATCCAGAACTGTCACTGTCTTCTCAGCCAAGATAGCATCCGAAAGGGGGGACAATATCTGAAAAGAAAAAACAAAGTTAGCATCAGCCATTTAGCATAGGACTAAGCAAAATAGCTACATGGAGCTACCGTAATACAGATAAGTGATATTTATGTTAATGGCAGAGTTACTCTTAGCAGACAGATGCTATTAAAGTATAGTTAAAAAATGGCTAGTCACATTTTATAACTCTTCTGCTTATAGCAACTTGTAACATGCTGCTTATAACATCTTTTACCCATGTAATTCTAATCAGCTATGCCATTCACCTCTATGCTATGATAACCACATGTTCTGGATGCATTAACTATTTGAAAATGTAATCTTTATATTAAATACAATTATTTTATTAATGATCATGATATATATGCTACCATCAGTAACAAGCAATCTGTAGATTTATATAAAATTGATAAAAGAATTGGCGTTTATTTCTATTCTATAGAAAGCAAGCTAATGAATTGCTACAATAAACACTCAAGCTACTGCATACAAAATTGACAGGAAAAAGTTGTTTTGGTTAAAAAAAACGTGCATGGATGTCAGTGCACTGATACATGACATCCAAAGATGCTTATTAGCAATCAAATTGAATTTAATGATCCATATAGGATACAGAGCACTTTGGAAGCAGTTTGTAAGAGGTATTGTTTAAATATAACTTGCTCTCAGCTTTTTTCGCTTGAATTTTTCTTTCCACAGTTTTATGCACATTTGTTGGAGCATTTTAAGTCCCAGAGCTTTAGAAAGTCATTCAGAAAATCTGTACAGATTTTGCAAACTCAGAATCTCTAATCCCGTTTCTCCAGTCCTGAAAACCTATGTTATCGACAGCCCTGGTTGTTGTTCTCTGGTTTGACAGTTTGGGATGATCAGCATGTTTGAAGAGCTAGACTGTTTTGCCCATGCCAGTGCTTTTTAACAAGTTTTCTACTTTGTAGTACCATTGGATGATTTTTTTTTTCTCTTTTCTTCTGGGACCCCATTTTCTAGCCCAGTATTTCTCTGCATGGCAGGAAGAACTGTATGTGAAAAGCTGCCAATGACTCAATGCATAGGTTTCGGCAAGTTACTTCAGAGCGAGGACACTAAGGACACCCTTTGCTCTGACAGTGTAGGCTTTGAGACGACTGAGCTGTTTCACCAGCCACATGCCTTATGATAGCCCATATACTGGCTCAGGTTCAAAAAAATATAATCAGAAAGCACCTCCAAGTACACGGGTTAGATTAAATTTACTAAAACTGCAATCTACATTGCAGTAGGGCACAATCTACATTACTTCAGGACACAAGATAAGACAAGAAAACCGTCTCTTCTGTGTCTTCCAGACCTTACTGCAGTTCTGCTCCATTCAAAAATTCATAGCTCCAATTTCTGTTGCTAATGCAGGAAGCTGCTGTACACCTCATCAATACCTCGCTTCCCAAGATGGTGGGTTAATGGAGGAAAGGAATAAGTAATTAATTTTCCCTACCTGAATTGTCGTCATTCCAAGCTCCTGCCCAATCAAAACCTGTCCATCCTGCAGCTTAGCGATCCTTGGCTCCTCCACCTGCATGAAGTCACTCACCAGGTCGGTAATGTCAATCTGCCAGTCAGAACCCAGTAAATAGCTCAGCTGGCCACTGGGCTCTGAGGCTTCAGCTACAAACTGCGTGAGAACTCGCACCATCGCATGTTGGTACTGAAGGGCGCAACCTCTTCCCTTACGTTCATCCTCTTCTTCATCATCACTGTCTCTGGCTGGTCTGGTAGGACATCAAGAATCAAAAATTAATTGAAACTGGTGTTGGGAAAGCTTGCAAGGAGAGTTACTGCTGACAGGACTGCAGAGTAGTCTCTGGAACAAGGGGCCTTTTGTCCCCTTCCGTTCCTTTGCTGAAGCTGCTTCCTTCAGTGCATCTCTGAAATGAGCCATGTTCCCCCACTTTTATCCCATTTCCCTTGTTCAAAACTGAGACCTCCAGGCTGCCTAGACCTCCCAAACAGCTGTTGAAATCAGCAACAGGCCTGCTAGCTTTGCTACCACACTGTCCTTTCCAAATATCTCTCATTATTTTCCATGTAATTTCTTACTTTCAGGACCTTCACACTTTTTTCTTTCTGGATCTTCCCATAAACATCTTTGTGTTGCCACAGAGATCTCTGTCTGCACCCACATACACATTCCTTTCTGTATGGTATTCAGGTTGAAATCAGATCTCCACCAAAACCCCCATCTCTTTGCTATGATACCAACAGAAACATGGTAATAAATGATGTCTTCATAGGTAGGTGGGAATGACAAGTATCTACTTTATCAATTTGTTCTTCTGGTTCACAATGACACTGAAAACAGATACAAACAGCCCAGATCTGCCCAGGATCCACCCTCTGTCCTGTCTTTCCCGTGCCACTGACCTGTGTGCATGGACGGTTTCACTAAAGTCCTAGTGCATCAGTGTCCTGGCTCTGGGACACTGATCAGTGCCACCGGACCTTCCAGTGATATGAAACAAGTATCTACTAATTGTGACCACTAACAAAGAAAAAGTTAACTGGCAGGACCTGTGAACCAGGCTGCAGACTGACCAGTCTTGCCAGAGCTGGTCCTTGTTGGTGTCTCCCTACTGCCTCATGGCTGACTCTGCCTCACTTAACCAATTGGCTCTTTCCATCTCAGTCACTAGCGCTATAAAAGGAAATTGATTTCCAGTGCAATATCATGCAACCTGAAGTTTCCATTTTCCTCATAACTCCAGTGCAGAAGCCTATTGAATAAATGTCTGGTGACCTTCAAATTTACACTGGAATTGCATTAAGGCCAAAAAGCGTGTTGAGATCCACTGGCCCTGACAGGTCTTTGGCAAGTGCACAGCCCAGAATGAACATCCTCTACTGAAACCTACCTCTTATTAGAGATGATGGGGACTCTCCACCCCTTGATCTGATTTAGTTCTGTGTCAGAAACCTCTATCTGCAGTGGGAGACGAGGAATCCAGACTGTCATTTCTAAAGGGGCACTCAGATGCTGGTAAGTAAAATTAACTATGACATTCACTTTGCCTTTCATTTCCTTCCCGTTGACAAAGACATAGTCACATCTGTCAGAAACCTGAAAAAAGGAGAAAGAAAAAAAAATTAACGAGTCTCTTCACAAATTATGAAGTACACCACATGCTGGAGTGAGTGGGAGGAAGGGAAAGGCTATAGGTTTAAACTATCTCCAAGTTCAGAGGACAACCAGGAATAACAAGAAAGGTGCCCAGTGTGTCCTTAATAGCCTGCATAATTTGGCATCATTTTAACAGGCAGGCTTTTTCCGCTATAAACATTTCCAGTATAATCTAAGATAAAAGAACAGCTTCTTTCTGTCCTTAATTCCAATCCAACACTAGGATAGCCCTAGTATAATGGCACCAAGAGAGAATTCTTCTCCTCTCCCCAAAGTCCAGTCAGACTGTACCATCATTCTCCTCTGTGTGCAGGAAAATCACACACTTGTGAGGAGAAACAGGTAAGTTCCAGTAAACAGGACTGAGTAGGGGAAAAAATTTCTCTAGTCAACCCCAAACCAGGCCAAAGAGTTCTTGAGGAGTTCTGTTACAGGTGCCGGGGCATAAGGCGGTCACATTAACCAAAAACTAATCACAGGCAAGATCTCACTGATGCCAGTGGTAGTGGTGTTCGTTGGGGCCAAACAGCTTCTTCTCTGCTGCAAGCCTGACAAGGTCTTGCACGATGTTCTGCTCAAGCTAGTCCTGATGACACTTTATTTACTACCTGCAGCTCTGGACATCAATATTGCTGAGAGTTACTAAATCTCACTCAAGCGATTTAGCAGCTACTGCAAGGATCTAGGTGAGCTGACAAGACCTGTTCATTACAGATAGTTAAAATATATGAGTAAATGTACACGTCAAATAATTTATTAACTACCACTTTACCGTGCTGATGATCTGAAGGAATGATCTATTAAAACCCTGAACTCTTTCCACAATCCATTACCAGGCAGACCTTCTATTCCATTCTGCAGATGTATTTAATATTTCTTACTTCAGAATGCATAGTCTCATCCTCATCTGAATTTAATGCCATTTTATACTTCTCTGTTTAAATGCTAAATGAATTTAAAATGTATTTAAATATCACCAGCTTCTGTAAGATAACTTGCATTCCTAATATTATTACCTTTAAACAACAACAACCCCTCTTACAGACAGATCCATAGCAAATCTATTTCCACCCTTGCTTGTCTGAGCTTAGGTAATGTACCGAAAAAGGTTATCGTGATTCTCGCAATGCCTCTGTTGTAAGAAATGCCTGTTTTAAGGTCAAAATCTTATAGTTGCCATTGGTTTCAGCAGGAAACGAAGGAGTTTATTTATAGGCAGAATTCTTGGGTTTAGGGATATTCTCATGTTAGCATGTTTTACAGTAGCCCTTAATGGCTCCTATCAGGCTCCAATCTCATTGTGCTGCACAGCAAGAAAACCTAGTTGCTGGCTAAAGAGCCTCAGAGCTTGGGAGTATGCAAGGCAAGGGAAGGAGCTCACAGCAGGGAGCCAAGCACAGCTGAGCCAGGCCCGTGTCACTAATATAACACCCGCTTTACCGAACGCTGACCCAAACCGGCCTGAGCTGAGGAAGATGAGACTCTGCAAAACTCTGGGAGAAGCTTCATGTGAGCCTGCAGAACTGGCTACAGGGAAGGCTGGAGGTATAAGCACATTCACCCTCTGGGAGCAGCATATCTTGGCAGCAGCAAGAGAGCAGAAGTTATTCTTGCATCCTTGTAGAAGGCACACTAATGTAAGCGTAATATTATCAGGGAAAGAACTGCATCATACTTACACCCTGCAACATCTGATAGCCAGTCTGACAGGTGGGAAGTCAGAAGCCCTTCAGGCAGTGCCTGCTACCTGTGCTCCTTTTCGCACCTCATGGGCTACCTTCCTTCTGTGGAATTTATCTGTTCCTTGCTGGCACTACACTTATCCCTGTTGCCTTTTTGTATTTTAAATGCTGTTCTCAAACCAGACAACTCTCCTACGTACTAATAAGCTTTGTCTGCTGCTTTCTTCCTTTCCTCTTTTCCCTGGGATGCCAGCGAGAAGAAAAATGGGCAGAGTCTCAAAAGTGCTGATTTCTACCTGAGTGGAAACAGATCAAAGCTGAAGCCAAACTTGCCCCAAAGAAAACATTCAGCCTGGGAGCTGATTGCCCTGAGGTCCTTCACTTGTCTTCGTGCTCTGCAGGCAAACCACATGTGTAAGTGAACAGCCTGAAGGCATGGATTTTCTTTAGTAAGGCATGGGGCCAGGCAATGGCTTCCTCACCACCTCTGCTTCCAGCTCGCAACACTTCATATTCGTGAATCTTAGCTAATTAACACATTAGGCAATTAAATGTCCCCACGAGTGATCAACCTAGGACTGAAACCATTTCCTTGTTTCCTGTTACCTTGACTTAAGGTAACAGGTAAACCTCAGTGCCTCACAGCGCAGAAATCACAATTGAGGGCAGTTTCCCAACCACCGCAGTGTCCTCTGCAGAGCAGAGCACTGTCAGGTTCCACCCTGAAGCCCTGCTCCCCAGCAGACCTCTCCTGCCTCCCCTGCGTGTCCTCTCCTCTGCACTTGCATCAGAGCTTCTAGCAGGGGACTTGCCGAACGTCCTCCCACACGGGTAAGGCTTCCCTGTCTGAGCAGTGGCTTTTAAGCACACCTGGACAGCACCAATTGGTTTTTGCTGTTATTTTTATGTCTCTGTGTGTGTGTTAAGAGCAGTTCAGCAAACAGGGGCTGGAACAAGGCTGAGGCTCTTCCAGGCAATAGAGGTAACTGCTGAATTATGCCAGTAAGAGATGCGAATCAGACTCTCAGATTTAAAATTCACTAATGCTCAAGCAATAGCAAAGGAAAATTTGGCAGGCAAACAACCACAGTTCCAACTTTATCAGGGGTAATTACAGAAAGGAGAGTTAAACTAAGAATCCACCCTAAAACCCTCATATGTAAATGGTTACATAAATACCATGAACTTGTCATTTCAAGATTATGATTTATAAAATAAACTGATGATCAGGAAAAGAATAACTAGGCTTGGGATACCCACTTTCTCCCGTTTCCTTTTCTGTAAGTGAAGATAGCAACAACTATGAGCTCATTCAGTTCCCAGCCAGCCCTTCACTCTTTGAATGAATAAGCATCACTGTTCTGCTGCAGTTTGCATGCAGTCCTAACAGAGCAACATCAAAACATGGTGCAAAGTACAGTACATTTTCATAAATCAGGCCAGGACATTCAGAAACAGGTCATCAATAGAAAGGCAGATTAGCCATGCCCGTGTTACTGCAGACACATCCGAACTATTCATCTTCCAGCACAGGAGAAAGACTAAAAAGTCGTGGAGAAAGAATAAAAATTGAGGTTTCTCTATCTCTTTTGAGACTGAGTTTTCTAAGCTGTTTGTTGGAAAATGAGTGAATATTTTGTGAAATGAGTTTGATGGGACTCAGCCGAGCCTCTACAGGACAAATATGCGCATGAGCAAAGACCCGTCAAGTGCAGCTGAGCAGCTGGCAGCCTCTGGGCTGTCCCCATGGCTGTCACAGTGGAGGGAGCAACCGGGTCCCCCCTCGCACGGCTTCTCCACGTTCATGTTGATGGGGGAAGCACAGATAACTTCTGCTGCCACTGCCTTCTCTGAGCCTGCATGTCTCCTTTTTAATCTGTAATGGATTTCAATTCAAGCCTGACAAGCAGCTCCTTTTCTTTAGCATTAATTCTTATAAACAGCCTTTAACTACCAGCTCTCCTTCCTGTACGACAGTCCTTGCCTTACACGCCTCGCCACACACCGCAGAAATGGCTGTGGTTCAACTTTATTAAACGCATGGCTGGAGTGACTGCACATACCCTCGGATGCGTGTGCATGAGTGTGCGACTGAAAGAGAGGGTCTGCACTAAATCAACAAACAGCTTCTTGACAGTTATTAAGGGAATTATGAGGTTGCAAGAGCTCAGTCCCAAAACAGACAGATTTCAGAAAACTATTAACCACATTATAAAACGCAATAGGAACTATAAAGGGGCTAGAAAAAGGTGGGCGATTTGTGGGGAAAACTGATTTGGTTTTTTTTACAAAATCTAAGGACTCCCACCTTATCCTTTCCTCCTGCCTTTGAGTTTTGATATCTCAGGGATAGCAACTCCAGTTTTCAGTAAAGGTGACGAGGGCTCAAGAGAGAAAGAGTAGATTTTCTTTTACTACTAATGTACTGCTGGAATACATCTCTGTGTTGTGGCCACTGTAATTCAAGGACATTATAATGCCATTAAACCCTTCTGGTGCTGTGCTCCCTTGCTAAAGTCTTCTGGGCTTCGTGTCACAGGAGCTTTTCACACAACTATGCTGAGCTGCCTTCCATTAATTAAGGGAGGCTGTACTTAGTGCTCACAAGATGCTCCAGAAATTCTCTCAATGCAGGGGACTTTTATCTCTTGAGGGAACTGGGGTCTGAATGGCTTTTTTGGGGCATGAACTTGGTAGGTTATAAAAGTGCTTTGGGTTTCGGTTGGCTCCTGCAGTTCCACCTCTTTTTCTTACATCGGTGAACAACTAAGACAGCTTCCTCTGAGTCACACACACACAACTAATCTCCGTGCGCCAGGGCAGCAGAGGTCACAGGTGCCTTATTGCCAGCACAGCACAGAATTAGGAATTAGATTTCTAAGTGCGCCATGCACATACCAACCACGTGGCTTCTGGCAAGCTGGATGTCGAGTTCAATCACCAGCGCTACAAAATGTGCAGAGTGGAATATTTCAGATGTGCTCAGCATTGCATTTAATTCAAACCCCCAGTCCTATTGTCAGAAATGGGAATAGAGTTAAGTCACCTACCACAAAATCCATGCTGTAAATACGCACTCCTCAGCCCCACGGGCAGCTCTGTACATTGGGTACCCCAAAACTGTGCCCGAAACTCAGCTGGTAGCCTTGCAACTGTGAAAATGATGCTGCTGTGCCAATTTATCACAGGACTGCTTCCTTTGCAAACAAATATTGATCAGAAAAGGAGGGGGATATTGCTGGTCCAAGGCACCTTTTTTTTTTTTTTTTACATTTACTGAAAAAGCCTGTGTTACTTGAAAAGAAGTCAGTGCTGTCCTTTAAAACACGTCACATTCTGTATGCTCTACAGGTGTGATCACAAGCAAGGGAAATTAGTTTCTATTAATTTATCTTATTTTATCTCACAGGTTACTAGACTGTCTGTGAAAGAAAAGGCTAAAATCTTTGAAGCATTGTAGTAGCAGGACTTCAGCCAGCCTGGTAAAAACATGGAGAGAAGCAATAAGCCCCCTCACAAATCCAACATGTTCCCTATCAGACTGGCCTCCTGCATCCACTTCTCCATTGAACATTGTTCCCATCCCTTTCCTAAAAGGATTTTACTGCTCTTCCCATTATCATTTTGCAGAGGCTGTCTATGATAAATATGAATTTGTATGGCTGACTATTCCTTTGCTCCCATAAACTCCATGTTAGCTTGGGGCTGAATAGAATCCAAAAATCTAATGGGAGGGAGGGAGGAAAGGAAGAAAGAAAACGGGAATAAATATCATAAATCCCAGAAGAGGTATTCAGCATTTCACTGTTAGCTCTCAGAAATAGCTGTAACAGTCTTTCCCCACCTCATTATCATTATTAAATTCCCATGGGATAACGGTAAAACTCTCACAGGAAACTGGTTTTCTGCTACAGTAATTCTGTTGGAATTCTTACAAAGTCACAGCTTTGAAAATAAGATGTACTTAGAGCAGTTTTGGTTTAGACATTTCAAGGGTGGCCAATTAGGAAAGAAAGTCTCTGGTATTTCCACATAAAATCTGTATTTCAGAAACACTCTGGAACTGTCCTCAATCCATGCTTCTGTAAGTGATCCTTCCCCTATACAAGCACTCTCCATTTATAATATACAATTCAAACACAGCCCTGCCACCTTGGCAAGCTTACGGGATCTCTTCTGATTTAGCACTGCACACATTTTCCTTGGTCTACCAGCATAAATGGCAAAATTTAGTAACGTAAGTTATGTTAATGAGTCCTGCCTAAATCATTGCTGCCAGAAGAAGAATGGGGGAGGCTCTTGTAGCCATTAAAAATGAATGAGGAGGGAAATAAATAAGCAAAAGCAGCTCATTTGAGTCATAAAAGACTCCAGAACACAAGCTGTGTACCAAGGTACAAAAGGATGAGGCCATTATTAGCTCTATAAGTCATTTATAAATGACTCAGGGGAGGCGGAGTCACCTTTAATCACCCATGCTTAACCCGCAGTGTTGGAGTGAGATTCGTTACTGTGATAACTGAATCCAGCCTGAAATTATGCAAGGCAGGGATAAATGACTGTAATGAAGAAACAGCACAGGGGGTAGATCAGCCCTAAGCCCATTATGTCTTGAGAAGGGACCTGTCCTAATCTGGGATGCTGTGAGGACCCTGAGGGTAAGAAATCACCGTCCTCAGATCTGATGGCAGCAGCAGATCTGTTAACCACTCTAGATGCTGCTGGAATTAGGAACAACTACTGAACAGCTGCTCTTGAGGAATAATTAAAGCACCTCCTGTGTGGCAGAGAAAAGAAAGATTGCTTTTTTTCCCCATAAAGAAAAAATAAAGGCAAATGGGTATCACGGCAAGTTTAGGGATGCTCTCCCTGTTCCTCAGTTACTCAGTGATTTGCACATTCAGCAGGGCAAATGTCCCAGGTCACGCTGCTCCACAACTGCTGAGATGAGAAAGACTTGGCTTGAACCCTAGTGACTGGATTCAAGACATATTTTAAATCTAGCATCACCTTGACAGCTTTCTCCATCTGAGGAGATTTACACTGCATAAGGTCTTCATTTTAAATATTTTGAGTTTTGACTATGATAATTAAAGTATTTGCAAAAATCTGAAAATACATTAGTAAATGAAGAGCTGTATTCGCAAAGCTTCGTGCCTTGCCAGACCTTTATACGTGGTCCTCTGCTCTGTGCAGAAAGGCTGTGCCTTTTTTAGAGGAGGTGTCAAGTGACACAGCTGAACTCTCTAGATTCAGAAAAACCAGAAGGTGCTCTGAATTTTGAAGATCCACACCTTCAAAGCATCCACACATTTCTGCAGTGGTTTTCCTATTGCAGCATGACACCAAAAAATACTGGTTTTTTACCAGATAGAAACATCTCCCTTAGTTTCTAAGGGTCTTAAGAGCTTGTTTCCTACCAGGCATCTCCGTAGTGTCATGATGAAAGCACACCTAGCATGACTCCAGAGGCAGTTCAGCAATAAAGAGATATTAGCAGAGATTTGTGCAAATGAAAAATATATTTACTGCACTAATCCACCTGATGCACACTGTAAGAAAGAGCATAGTGATTAAGAGAACTCTGATACCAATTAATTTCTAAGAAATTTTTTAGTTTGTTCTATAGCTTTGTGGCAAACACCAATATATTATTCTCAGCAAAATATACCTGAGTGAAATATTCAATAGCACATTTTAAAAGGACTTAGAACTCTGGGCAACCATCCAATTCTAGTTGCAAGTTTAATACTTCCTTTGTGAACATTATGGATCTGACACAATGTTTGCAGTGTGTTGCTGCTACTAACGGAAAAATCCCCTCATTAAAAGTCTCTCATCAGGAATCACCTTTTGTTTTGTTAAATAAAGATCTGGCATGTAAGATTTTGGTGGATTTCTCCCTTCCGTGTTGCTTTTGCACCCATTTCCACTACTAAGAACAGTGAAATTTACGCAGTGGATTTGCACAGAATTTATACCTTTTTTAAAGGACAGAGTGAGAGAGGAGCAGCTGACACGCACCATTTGTAGATACATTAGGAAGCCCCTGTACACACTGGCCTCACCCATGGTTTAGCACCTGCCCAAAGGCTACCTGCACTCTGTAAAGGGCTTCTTCCTTGTCCCCACTGAGCCACTGTGCTCAGGACAGCCAGGAGTCACCTGAGAGCGATGCGTTCCCGGTGCTGAGCAGCCCCGACTCTCACAGGACCTGCAGTAGAGCTGCCTGGAGGATGGATGCTCCATTTCGGGAGGGCTTTCAAGACACCTACATTTGGTTTCATTTTTGGGTCATGAAATTCGGTTTCATTTCAATTTCAAATGATTAAAATTATGTAAAAATACTGTAACATCAAGAAAAAAGTTATTTTAAAATGAAAAATCAAAACATTTCATTTTGGAAATGTCAAAACAAGATGTTTCTTTGACACAACGGGAACCTGCTAGCATCCTTTTCTTCCTTTTTCTGTCAGAGATGAAATTCCAGGGAAATTAGCATAATTTCATGAAGTTGTTACAGAACTACACATTCTGACAGAATGTATCCTGCTGAATTTTCCCCAATAAGCTGCAATCAACTGGGGCCACTAATCAAAACAAAACCATCACAATGAAACTGCTCAATTAAAATCCAATCACATGAAATCTGGAGTGAATAGTGGTACTCTCATTTGCAGGAATGAATGTAAAGGCACAGAACAACCTTTCTGAAAGTCTGGGATTAATTTCCAACTCCATCACACACCTATTAGATTACTGTGTGTAATTTATTGAGATCCATTTTCTCGAGGATATTGAAGTGTTAACTCCCACCAAACTCAAGGGGAGCTTGGTGGTTAAATCTCTTCAAGAATCTGGGCTTTAATCTCCCTTTGATGTAATTGTAAAATGAGGATACTATCTCCCTTGTTTTACAGGGATTTTGCAAAGCTTAATCTATAAGAAACAAGAAAGAGCTCAGGTGCAAGGATTACACAAGTACATCTTTCTGTTGCTTAAAATTTATCTGTAGTTAAAAGACAGTCCTTCATTTTTTTCTATTCGCACCAGGAGACACCGTGGATCACAGCCACACTGAGGGCACGACAGTTCTGTGGGACGTGGCGTCGGGTGAAACTGTGTCCCTGGCAAGCAGGCAATGCGACGAGAAATCAAATGGCTTCATTCACTCCTGCTGTTCTCCACTCCTTTTGCTGCTCTGGCCATCCCTCATTTGCTGTTGGCTAGGCTGCAATTCCCGCTTTCCAGCTGGAAAAGGAAGGTGGCGACTTCCTGCCCACCTGCTGCTCTTGATACTCAGCGAGCAGTGATCCTGCCAGCACAGGATAAGCAAAAGAACGAGACGGCTTCAGCGTCTGCTCCTCTAAATCAGCAGGACACGGGAATGTCAGCCCCGTCACGTAGGAGAGCTTTAGACAGGCAAGTACTGTCTGACGACTAGCCAGAAACCTGCTGGACTCAACCCACCGCCTCGTGCTTTAGATTTTAGAAGCCACAATTGTTTGTAATGAATGTGACAACACTTTCTTGCCTACGTTAATTAAGTTGCATCTTCCTATTTCTCTCTTGATTTGAAAACTACATGCACTCTGTATCACTCACTGCAGCCATCCAAGAAAGGCGGGAGAAGAATGATAAACACATCCAGGACCCCGGGCTTTTTATCACTAAACTGAGAATGGCATTTCTCCCCTCCTTCCAGGAAGGCTTAAACAGAAGTAATGGCAATACAACAACTTTGCTCCACATTTGTGAAAAGAAGGGAGACACACAGGCTGCTTATTTGTCTCCAGATAACAAATACCTGACTTTTAAGTGAAACAGAGACGATGAAGAATGTGACAAATTGGATGGGCTAAACACTAAAACTGCACTATAACGGGGATGGTCGGTCTTCTAGATTTGTCAGATCCAGTCAGTGAAGCAATGCTGGCGTCATCAAGATGCACGCAGCCTGAAATATCCTGTTCTAAGGGCTGCTCAGACTGGGTGTGAGACCCCCACTTTGGGAGCAGTCGAGAGGAAAATGGGCAGAACTGTGGGCAGTACAGACCTGACCGAATGCACAGGAAGGTGAGGTATTTCAAATAACTCTTATATTCTCCCAGGGCAGCTGAAGGACCTTAGGAGATGCTGAATCTCCCCAAATACAAACAGGGCAGGTGAAGGAGCACTGGCAGTGCTGGTGTGGAGCAGTCCCACAGCCGCTCGGCTCTCCCAGCAGGCTGGGCCGGAGCGCTCCCGACAGCACCCCGACACATTGATTTCAGACCCAGACTGTGAAACTAAACAACCTGCAGTCAGTAACTTTGATTTTGTCTATAATTATCATGACAGTAAAACTAGATGTACAACACATACAATTGTCATATCCAGGATATTTTGTACTCCCCTTGTCTATAGGAAACTAAAATCTCTGCCAACTCCTTTCTGTTCCACAGGCAATGGATCAGTAAGCAAGCAATTCAGTTGAAGGCATCACATTTTTTTCACTGTATTTCCTTCATTCACAAATGGCCAAAAATATTTCTATTGGCTACCATAATACTTATTGATTTTACACTGCTTTGTACTGTATTAAGCAACAAATCTATATTTGGATGAATTTACCAGGTATGTGTTTTACACTTTCATGTGCTGACCACAGGAAGTATGCATGTCATTCTCAGTTGCCTGCTAGAACAACAAACATACAGCTGGAAGATCAATGCTAAAAAAAATTATAATGTTTTACTCGAATGCTGCTTATTCTATACAAAAGAAAAACGTCCTTTTAAGAAAAGATTTCCCTGCATGAAAAAAAGGTTTCCCGTTTGTGCCACCCAGGGAGAGTGCAGCCTCCCAAAACGTCCGTTTTACTCTAACAAGCTGTGGGCTTGTACTCCCACAGAGACCAAGGTTTGTCCTTGACTTATAAGCTGGAGCTGTGCTGGTAGCACAGCTGGACTCTAACAGTGACTATTTACTGAGTCTTTTCTAATTGGGGAAATTTCTCTTTCACACATGCTCGAGTCCTTGTTTAGTCCAAATGAACAACCTTCTGAACTCTCCCTCCCTGCTCGGGGTGAGTGTACCAGGGATCCACCACTGAGGATCCCACATCTTGCTTTGCCGCAGCCTTGCAACAGGTTACTCTTCGGTGAGGCATGGTTTCTGCAATGTGGAGATCATTACTCTTTGACAATCACCAAATCCAAACATTTCTTCCTCCTAAAAATGTTCCATTAACATGTGGTAGCAGCACTTTATAGCCACAGAGGAGATGAGACCCCTGAACCCAGCTAGTGATGTTCCCTTCATAGAGCTCTTATGACACCTAGCCAAGGCAGAAAACCAGACTTTTATTTACACAGAGATCAAATCACATGCCTAAGGCTTCACAGAACATTTGTGGCCCAGCCAAGAAATGAAGCCCAAAATCCCAGGTCTCTCCTCCTAACACAGTGCCCTGTTACTCAAAACCGGGCCAGACCATGGTCTCGCAGCCAGGAGTTCCCTTGACCCCACTACCTGCAGAAGCACCACACTTTTGCTGTTGGTACCCACACTGCTGCTGCCTTCATGGCTGCTTGTGGCTTCAGTAGCCGTGGTAACTTTTCCTTTTGGGGTGATACCCATGCAGTATAATTGCACAGGCAGATGTAAGGATCAGATTGTCTGAATCTCTGCAATATTTGCATGGTACAGTATTTCCATTGGCTATGTTGAGCTTTCTTTTTTGGCACTGCCATCACGTATATCACTATTACATTAACAAGCCTGTCTTTCTAAAGGACTCCTGGTTTTCTCTTCATTACCCTGAGACACACTTCCAGTTATTTCTCATCTATCCTTACCAGGTCTTTTTTGATATATTGTACAAGTGCAAAGGAGAGTTTTACTTCATGAGCAAATTCAAATGACTCTTACATATATGCTGGTTTCGAGGGTGTGGGTGGGGTGGAAGTGAAGCATGCACGATGTGCTGAGTAGCGTGCATCGCAGCTCCTCCGCACGCCGTGCCGCACAGAGAGTGTAAGATCCCACAGCTAGGCAAGCTACAGGACAAAGCTCCCCTGTTTCAGACTGAGCTCCTAACTCAGGAGGTCCCTAGATCAGTTCTCAAGGTGTCAGCCACAATGACAGTTGTTACAAATAGATCCTTTAAACAGCCCCTAAAGAGAAATCCCTGCCTCTCCAGCTAACTAGTTTCTGCCCTGAAATGTGAGAACTGAAGACCACTGAAGTCGTTGACCACCAACAAAACATTCCTCTCATATTCTGAGATTTGTATCTATTACTTAGAACTGAGAACACAGTATGATTCAACACTGCGTCCAATTAAATCTATTTTTTTCTCTGTTAGAAAAAATAAGATAATCTTTTAAAGGGTTTTCACAATTTTATGGAAAATTACTAAAAAATGGATTATATAAGAATTCTTTCACATCAACTGATGCAAAAGAAATCACCACCCTTATTGTCGCATTAAGCATGACTGCTACTAAACTCTCTCTTTACTGGTTTGGTCCAGTAAAGAGAGAGAAATAGAGAAGTCAGCTTAAAATACATTTTCTTTAGGGTATAAGAGAAATGCAAATCCTTTTAGACCATTTTGGACTTCTAAACTATTTAGAAAAAGGTACTGGGCTGATACATTCTCTGCCTCCTTGGAATCACTCATCTTTCATCTCCATCACTGCATTGCAGACTGGAAGCATTGCTATTTTTTTGACAACATTCTCATTTTTCCAGCTTCCAAGAAATCTCTAGACAGGCATTGTCAGTTCTAATTACGCTGCTTGTGCTGCAGCGACAGGTGGTTACCGAAGACTCAGAAATGACACTTTGACTTTTGCAAATGGATTATAAAGTTTGGCCCATGTTCTTGACAAAAACAGCCATAGAGGAAAGAAGGCAGGAGAGTGGTGAAGGCACTCACACGGAACTGGGAAGACCTGGTTATGTTGGCTCCTCTGCCAAGCCTTCCCAAATGCATGTGTGCAAGGTGCACCTGAGTTGACCCTGGGCATGCCAGTCCTCAAGCTGGGAGACCTATAGACATTTGCAGTATACCTAACCAGTTGAGCACTAAAAGCAATAGATACATATGCATGGTGCTGTGCCCACATAAATTAGCTCCATACCTTCCTCCATAGAGTACAGCACTCAGTAGACTTTGTGCCATAAGCCATGGCATGCTACAGACATCACAGACATGTCACGTCTAGCCCTCCAGCAACACATTGAATTAGATGCTGAAGGATCCAGCCTTTAGTAGAGCCATTTTCCATCCACTAAGTGGAGACAATAGCACTTTCTACTTCATAGGAAAACCTTAATGCTTGGAGCATTAAGGATGCAATATTCCTGGCCAAGTATTTAATCCAAACCTCAGACTTCTCTTTGACTCTGGTAAGCTTTGATCCTACCCTAAAGGCCAGCACTTCTGCCCTCAAACAAAAAGTGTCCTGCTCTTCTAATTTCTCTCCAATGAGTAATGGGTTATACATAAATTTTAATTAGGTATACCACTGAGAACTGATCTGACCTAAGCCGAGTATGAGACCAGACCTCCACAGGCTTAAAGGAGGTGGGAGCCATACAGGAGAAGTGAATGAAAAGACCCTGCAGTGAGAAGAGAATGTCAAGATGAAAGGAGAGGAGTTTGAACTCTTCAGTGCTCTCAGACTTCAGTGTCCCACAAACACAGGTCTTCAGGCAACTCCTTGAGTGAAGCCATGTCTCAGCTGGTACTTAATAGAACAATGACCAAATGCTGCTGAAATTACTTGTGTAATGTGGCCACCATCCTGAGCAAGGGCTTTGCATTCCAGTCACTCAAACACAGGGAGAAGGAGATGAAATATGTTTAGCAACGGCAGGCTTTAAAAGTTAGAACTACAAGGACAAAGAGATTACCATCTTGGTAACAGTATGACTACAAAGAGTCTTAAAGATTCAGTCCTCTTTCTGATACTGAGTTTGCCCAGGCGAAGTCTAGTTCTATTCCTCTGGCAAGTATTCCGATATCCAACGTTACCACTTAGAAGAAAAAGGAAAAATCTGTTGCAATATACATAAACTCATGCTGTCATAGCAGGCTCTGGAAAGTTGGCCTACACCTTGCAGTGACTGGAGAAATATAATGCAACAGCAAAGCATGAAAAATTTCTCAAAGAGACCTATGCCTTTTTAAGCCAAAAATCACTTGCAGAGAAGCATATATAAGCAGGATTGTAGTCCAACAGCATATCAGCAGCCATAGTACACAAGTGCCAGATGAAAGCTGGCATCAGCCAACATGGGCAGGCTGAAATGCCAGAGAATGTTTTCCAAACAACACTTGTTGTAAAAGTCACTGCAAAGTTTGTATTGGAACAGGCGAGAGTATCTGTCCCCACTAGAGTTGTGTACTAGGATGCTGAGCAACGAGGGTATTTCTGTCCTCGCTTGACCCACTAGCAGAACCTTCTCTTTCTCCAGTTGCCTATTTCAGGACAATTGAAGACAAATGAGTTTTCATGCTGGATTGCAAAATGGCAGATGGTGAGCTTGTCACCCCCCACACTGGTAAGCTTGACACATGGACCTGTGACCACACTTGCATGAGTTGCATCAGACTGGCATGGCTGGGGTCTCACTGCCCGAGACACTCCTCTCTGCAGCTTGCTTGTTATCAACCAAGCTCTGGGCAGGGCTGGCTGTCCTTTCCCCCTCTGCTAGGTACATGCTTTCTTTGCACGCGTTTAAGGAAGATGTCAAGCTCTCGTTGCCAAGTGGTTTCCTTTTAATGTGGAAACAGCAGTGGATCAAAGGATGTGTGCATGTGTGTGTACACATGCGTGCATGCACATATATACAAGGAACAGGACAGGAGTGATCCTGATATTCCCAAGTATTCCACAGACTCAGCAGCAGCGGTGCTTCCATCAGGCTTAAAGGAAAATATCGTCATCCTTCTAACATGCCTCCCACCATCTGCAAACACCGTTGCTACTAACGCTTACCTTTCATTTTACATCTCTGAACAAGCCCCTTGGGGTGGGGCTGAACTAAACCCAGGCTCCTCCAGCATCTCTCTGGGGACAGAGATAATCCAAAACCACTTGCTCCCCTCTGTGAACAAAGGTCATTATTTTGACAAATTAGTTAAATCTCTCTCAGTCAGCAGCGACAACCCTGAATTATTCAGCATGCATCTGTCTTTTCCCCTTATAAAAACGGCCTGTAAAGCAATAAGCGTATTTCACTTGAACCACTTCTTAAAGATGTAAGACAGTTTGGGTTCACTCCAGTGCCCCTTGAAGTCAATGGGAGTCTTTCATTTAATTTTCATTTAATTAATTTCATTAAATTTGCAGATGATGCCAAGCTGGGAGGGGTTGTAAGTACTTTGGAGAACTGGATTAGAATTCAAAATGATCCTGATGGTGTAGAAAATTGTCTGAAATAAATAGATGCAATTCAAGAAAGGTAAGAGCAAAGCAGAAAGTTGGGTAAAACCAATTAAGTACAGGGTAGGGAAACATCAGCCTGGTGACAGCAGAGAAGAAAAGGATCTGAGCTGGAGGGGATCAGAAACTTTCCAACTCTCAGGATCACTGAGGACTGGAAGATGGCAGAATTACCATCTGCAGTAATTTTTAAGATCTGCTGAGACCAATGACTGTCAGGAATGTTTTCCATAGCTGGATGTACTCTTCCTTTCAGCTCTGTTTGAAGATTTCAGTGATTTTTAAGCCCTATATTCAGATATGCAATGTACAACTCCCGTCTGTAGTCCATGCGTATTAGCTACAAGAAATGTGGGGTTTCTGGGTAAAAAGGGAAACAAGTATTTAATATTTGTTCCTCAGATTCAATAGTGATCACAAAAGAAAAGCATATCCTGCTGTACTGGAAAATACATTTTGCACACTAACAGACAAAACACTGCAACCCATGCTAAAGCCTTAAAACTCTTCTGAACTTCTAGATGGGACACAAAAGCAGACTATAGTGTTCAGCACCCTTTGTGATGACCTGGAGTGAACTCAAGTCTTTGTAGCCACATAATTTATGTTGCTAGAATACAATTAGTTTGTAGGGCACAAAGTAAATGTTATTTCATACTTTCTTCTTTCCTTATAAGATGTGATAAATTGCTAAATATATTATTATTCTCACCTGTATTTATAGCAATAATGGTAATAATTTACATCAGTTTGTGAAGTATTCTGATGTGCAAGACAAACCATTGCCTGAAAATTGATTGCATTTAATTAAATCAAGAAAACTAGGGAAAGTGCCCTACCGAACCTGCTGATAGTTAACTCAGAAGATCTTGTGGGGGATGTAAACGTTGGAGGTTGTCTTGGACAGAGTGATCACGAAATGATACAATTTTCAATTCTTGCTGAAGCAAGGTGGCCAGCAAATAAAGGGGGCCAGCAAAACTGCCACCTTGGACTTCCAAAGGACAGATTTTGGCCTCTTCAGGAGCATGGTTGAAAGTGTCCCTTGGGAGACAGTCCTGAAGGGCAAAGGTGACCAGGAAGGCTGGTCGTACTTCAAGGAGGCACTCTTAGAAGCACAGGAAAGAGCCATACCCAAGTCCCAGAAAACAAGCAGAAAGGGAAGAATACCAGCCTGGCTAAATAGAGAGCTTTGGCTGGAACTCGGGAACAAAAAGAAGGTTTATGATCTTTGGAAAAGGGTCCTGGCAGGCAAGGAGAAATATCAGGAAGCAGTGAAGATATGCAAGGGGAAAATAAGAAGGACCAAGGCTCAAGCTAAGCTCATCTTGGCCACTACAGTTAAGAACAACAAAGAGGGGGTTTTTTGGTATGTAAACAGTAAAAGGAAGATTAGGGATAATGTGGGCCCACTGATGAATGAGATGGGCACCCTAGTGGTGGAAGACACGGAGAAAGCAGAGTTGCTGAATGCCTTCTTTTCTTCAGCCTTCACTGTTAAGGCTGCCCCTCATGAATCTCTGGCCTTGGAGGCAAGGGGGAGGGTAGAGAGAGAGGAAGTTTTTCCTCCAGTAGAGGAGGACCAGGTTCGGGACCACTTGGCCAAACCGGACATTCATAAGTCCATGGGCCCTGATGGGATGCATCCACGAGTGCTGAGAGAGCTGGCAGATGTTATCGCTGGGCCACTCTCTATCATCTTTAAAAGGTCATGGAGAACAGGAGAGGGGCCTGAAGACTCGAGGAAGGCCAACACCACTCCAGTCTTCAAAAGGGCAAGAAGGAGGACCCTGGGAACTACAGACCAGTTAGTCTCACCTCCATCCCTGGGAAGGTAATGGAGAGGCTCATTCTAGATGTCATCTCCAAACAGGTTGAAGAGTGGGGGGTTATTGGAAGGGTTTACCAAGGGTAAATCATGTTTGACCCATCTGATAGCTTTCTATGATGCTACAACTGATTGGTTGGATGAGGAGAGGGCAGCAGATGTCATCTACCTTGACTTCAGCGAGGCTTTTGACACTGTCTCCCATAACATCCTCATTGGGAAACTAAGGAAGTGTGGGCTGGATGAGGCGACAGTGAGGTGGATTGAGAACTGGCTGTGTGACAGGACCCAAAGGTTCCACTCAAATATGACAAAAAACTTCTTCACGCTGAGGGTTACAGAGCCCTGGAACAGGCTGCCCAGGGAGGTTGTGGAGTCCCCTTCTTTGGAGATTTTCAAGACCCACCTGGATGCAGTCCTGAGTAACATGCTCTAGCTCTAGGCAATCCTGCTTCAGCAGAGGAGTTGGACTAGATGATTTCTATGGCCCCTTCCAACTCTAAAAAATTCAGTGAAATTCAGTGAAAATTCAAGGAAAATACATATTAAAAAGATGGCAGCAAAAGAATCTTGTTTTCCTCATACAGCTAAACAAAGGCCTAATTTAGGACCAGTTAAATTACTATGGATCAATACTGTTTCATTTCTGTGGCTCTTTCCTTGTGCAGTCTAATAAAACAATAACAACAATGGTGATGATGATGAACATTTTATAAAATGAACTATTTGAACTATTCCTATTACCTAATAGCGTCTAACCATTTTGAAAAAAAATATCCTCAACAACACTTTGTACAGCACACCATAATGAAGTCTCAGTATTTCTGACATAAACATGTGCATGTATCTGTGTGTATTTTTTCATATAAATATGTATTTATATAGTATAGATATTATCTTCATCGTACAAATGAAGAAATTAAATGTTTACATAGATTTTCCATGGTCACAAAGTGTTGAGGAATGCTATCTGGGACTAGAAATGAAGCCTCATTACTCTAGGGTTTGAGAATAATCAACCAAACCATAAAAATAGTGATAATTAGCGTAAATAGGAAAGCCAGGACAGAAAGTATTTCCTCTCACAGACATATTTTAGAAAAAAATATGACACGGAAAACATACTCCTGGAACGGATAGAAATCCAGGTAAGGACTGAAGAGATGGAGTTCCTATTTCATCTCTGCCATTTGACCTCATAAAAGGCTTTGCTTTGTGCTCATTTCGTTCATTCGTTACTGTTTTGTTCATAGCTGTTCAGATTGTCACAGGACAGTCTCTGGTAGGGAACTGCAGCTCCTGGTCATTGACACTCAGTGTTGTTGGGAGATGTAGGTGCTATCACAATATAAATGTACTAAAAGAGACAGTAATAAACATAGTAAGAGCAAATGTCTGTCTTACATCTAAGGCTCTTACAATGCAGAAGACAACAGACCAGATACATAGCATTTAGGCTACGATGTGCTTGGGGCTAATAGCAAATACAGTTCTTAAAACATGCTTGGGGTCAGTATAAGATTAGAAAAACATGTGCTTTTCTCACCATAACCAAAAAAAAAGCCAACTTGTAGTCTAGCTCTCAACCTGTCAGCCCTATTGCAGCTAATGGGGTTACATGGCAGTGCAGTCCAGGTGCCATTTGGCCTTCAAGCGAAAAGCAGTTGATCTTGCTGCTAACCTGAGCCTACAGTTCCTCTGAGCTTCCTTTCACTTTTAAAGAAATGACATGAGGAACACATTCAATAAAATATTTCAGGAGCTGGTTTCAGTGAGGATGGGGAATCGAAGGTGGAGGATAATTGGAAAGAATTTTGTAAAATTGTAGCTGCTTGTTCCCCACTGACTCCAATGGGAGTCATGCTGCTTTGATCTTCCAAATGCTTTCACACTCTTTCCATCCTGACAAGCACTCATGCCATGTATCTATTTATTGCTAAGTCAGGGTATGTCCTGAACCTTGATATCTGAACTATCTTCAAACAACCAAGAAAAAAGAATAGCCAGATTATGGGAGACTCTATCTGAAAGTATGCCATCCTCTTGTATTGCCACATTTTGCATGTTCTCAGTGTTTAGGAACTGATGACGCTAATAACAAAGTTGCATAACTGATCAAGATGCCTGGGCAAAGTTATGTTCCATGAGAAGACACCAGGGTGCAGAAGCTACAGGGAGGAGCATGTGTGGGACTCCATACTCAGCAGCTGGATCTCTTCCAGCAAACTCCTATTTGAAGCTTAGGATGACATGTAAGGGAAGAACTGCCCTAGTCAGCAGCTTGTCTCTCCAGCACAGGCTGGAAGAAGCACAGCGGGTCCAAGCATGCATTTTGGATGCAGGCAACAAAGACATGAAGGGAAAAATAGATGAAGCCATAAGGAATCCTTTTAATCTGGATTTGGCCTTGTAATTGAAGAATGGTCTATAATCAGTCAACAAAATCTTCCAGATTTGTGTAAGTGATGGGATTCTTAAGGACACTGGAAGGACTTGGGTGTTGAGTTCCCAAGTGATCAGAAGTGGACATCAAATTCTCCTAGTTAATGCTGAAGATTCCCCTTTTGATTGCATCAAAAAGGATGTGTTTGTCTAATTCTTTACAGTTTTTAAACTCAGAGGCATAAGAAAGACTTTTGAACACAAGGATTTTCACCAAGTTCTGTGGTGTGCCGGAGAGACCTGCATCCCCTTTCAAAGAGCGATATACCCACCTCCAAAGAAACATTTACGAAAACATGTAACAGAATTGTCAAGCAGCAGATTCACTTGCTCTTGCAGTGCTTAGAGACCTGTTACATCGTCACTGCTCCCTGAAAGAGTAGCTGCTGTTACCACATATAAGCTGGCAGAAATGAACCTTCTAAAAGAAAAGATCTCCTCTCAAAAATAGCACACATGGCATAGGGGAGTGTAAAGGGGAGTTAGCCGAGTTTTACATTCAGTCATTGTTATTTATTTGTATGAGGCAGGTCGTGGAGCCTTAGTCCTGCACCACCTCTAATTTTGCTACAAATCATACAAATACCCAGCCACAAGCCTAAGACCAATCAATTTTTACAACAAACCCAAGGCATTGACTCACTCATGTCTAAGTAAGCTCGGAATCAGACCATACACATCAGCTCAGGGGATGCAGACTGTTTTCCCAAAAGCAGTACTTCCAGAAGTACTACCACACCACCAGCTAATCTTCAGCACTTACCTTTGCAGGTACAGCTAGAGGGGAAGAAAGCTGGCAAAGAAAGTGCATTTCCTGAGGCTGGTGCTTTTTAGTTTGGCAATGAATGTCCACATTTGTAAACTATGTTAGAGGTCTGAGTCCCTCACATCCACCTACATGAAAGAGCAGGGCTGTTTTGCTTACTTTTCGCAGGAAGCTAAGATGACTTTTTTTTTCTTAAGCTTAAGAAATTCCAGGAAGATGAGTGGAGCCGTTTTTATTGTGAGGCTCTTCAGGAATTTCTAGTTCAAGAGTTAGGTGGATACGTGAGCGTTTCAATTAACTTACAGGGCATGCAAGTGATATTACAGTGCAGCCTGGCAGATCTTCTCTGGCATTTCACAGATACACTTGCTCATTTAGAAAGACCTCATGGCCAAAACCCAGCAACACTCACATATTTAGTGTCGATGCTGTGCCAGACATACTCAGTCTTTAGTGCTTCACTTATGCTAATGCACAAGTCCCCTGCATAAGCATTCCCTGGCCTACACTGCGGGCACCTGGAGCAGCTGGGCATCTGCGCCCTCTCCTCTTGGTTTTCAGACAACATGAACAAACTGGACAGCTCATCTATATGTGAAGTTCCCTGGAAAAATGTACATATTAATGCCAAGCTCTCAGCACAGCGAGCTGGCAGGAGCTCACTCGGGTTTTGTCCTTCACACTCACCAGTGGGCTGAGTGGACAACTGATGACAAGGGCTAAATATAACTGCCATTGTACTGAGCTCAACCTGGTATCGTAATTCCAGCTGCTCATAAACTTACCATTTTTATTTAAAACAGAGCAGAGACTGGGCTCATTTGGTATCCCTGTGCTTGCTAATCATGCACTTGTCATTGCTGCTTCAAAGTGGCAGATTGCAAGGTTTGTTGGAGTCCTGTCCCTCTCCTCCCTTTTCCTGCTGGAAGCTGACCTGTGCCATCACTCAGTTGCAGTCAACTTCAAGAACTACTATGAAAAAGGCTGTATGTATCTGATGATTGCCACTCATCCATTCCCATAAGTCTGAGAAAGAGAGAGCACTTTGTGTGGGATGGCATTCAGTGGGCTCCACAAAGCCTTCTGAACATCTCCAAGAATTATTTCATGTGAGATTTTTAGGTGAGTTATGAAATTCCCTATTTCGCTCTCCGGTGAATCAGTGTTGTCTGCCTCAGGAAGATGCTCTGAGGGACTTGCTAAGATTATTCAGATTAATTTTCAGAAGCAGAGGTGATCCTCACCATGCAAAATCACATTATAGACAGAGAAAAGCTGATTACAGAATATGTAGTTCCTCGCTGGACTCTTCTCTGCTGTGTCTCACCCTATCTCTGTGTACATATGCACATACTTCAGTGGTCTGAGATACAAAAGTTAAGAGGGTCCCTTATACTTTTCCTTTTAATTTGTCTGAAAAGCAGGACTTCATATAATGGAGGAAGAAGGAAAAGGAAAGATGTGATATTTACAACAGAACTGTGACAGTTGCAAAATCTCAGTGTGTAGTTATTCATGCCTATAGGACTACTAGGGACCAAGCTACACTTGTTGGCTTCCATGTTTTTGTGCATAAAGCAGTACTAAAAAAAAAAAGTTGTTCTGTCACCCTCAGATTTTGAAAGAAGATCTTAGCACAATCTCATCTGGATCTTTGAGCCTTCTTCCCACAGACATGTGCAGACAAGGGAGATTTTAGTTTCTTTGCACTTATAGATGGGTATGTGTGAATCCTGCAAGGCTTTCACAAGCTAAAATAAATTTTTCCACATTAGCAGACACTGAGATGGAGAAGCTTCTCACATGGCATCTGTGTCTGTCCTACCTGCTTTTTATGTACAAAATACCATCCACAGAATTAGTCTGGCCTACTAATTTCACCAAGAGCACTTTCTTCCAAATCCTCAAAGCTGACAAGCATGTAAATGTTGCTATTTAGGCTCTTGGATTACAACAAGTTCTTTTTCCTGTATCTACTTGTAAATCTTCTAACAAAAATTTATGAGTAAAGATAATTTTCCAATGGATCAACGTAAGCTTCTTCCTTTTCTGCACAACTTCTTAATAGACTGTGTCTTCTGCAGAAGCATGTTCCCTTGTAACATGTTATTTCTCATACAATTTTAAAGTTCATCTACTTTAAGTAAATCTGGCTGTTTCAGCTAAAAGTTGTGTAGCCTCAGGGATTCTTTACCAGACGAGATGATGATCTTTTTAACATCTTGAGTTTCTGACTTTCATATCCTTCATTAAATCAATCTCCCTTTCATGATCTATATTTATGCCAATGCCCAATTCTATTTCAACACTCTCTTCTGCTTTCTCAGTTTTCTCTATTATTCTTTTTTGGGGGTCTATAATATCATTTCAATGGCTAACTCATAGGCTGTCACTTCACATTTAGGAACTGAAACATGAATGTGCATTATTACTTTATTTTTATGAAAATCCATGATAAATATGCACTGATTCGATTTCAACTAAGCAGTTTTGTGTTTGGTTTCATGATATCTGTCCTCTAACCTCTATCCCTCCAAACAAACTTTTACATCTATATTTACATATTGGGATCATTACAACTCTTTTATCCTGTCCCAATGACTTCAGAAGTGATAATGGATTTAAGCAGGAGTTTAATTAGAAAATGCTCTTTCCTGCATTTCATGGAATATTTTTCAGGCAAAAATATGACTCTAACAAATTAGAGACTTGATGCAACGCCCCAGGCTAGCTACATAAGTGTTTAGTGGAACAGACAATTAGACAGTGGGAGATCACGGTGGTGCCCCATCCCCTAGGAAGTTGGCATTCCTTTTATACTGGTTTATATCTTTGTAACAAAACCACTCTCAGTAGTTAATCTCTGTTTTCCAGGCAGAATCAGATTATTTTCAGCGGGTTTTTTCTCTTATTTTCCTTCTTTGATGAGCATGGAGTACCTCCAAGTATCCTCAGAGATATACTCAGGTATAAATTGGCTGCCCAGATCTGGCCTACCTGCCTGAGCGCTGGTCTCATTATGATTTAGCACATTAAAACTCATTAAAACTTAAGGTAGCCCTGAAGCACCCATGAAATCTGCTAGCAGCAAAGTGGTCTACACAGGGACTAGGTTCCCGAAGTCTTAAATGTGCCTCTCTTAATTCCCACTGTGTGCTCCAGATTCCAGGTGGGTCTGAACAGAGGGATTTGCATCCAAACCTTTTCAAATTGAAAATGAAATTATAGCTGAGTAATAAGTTTGAGGATTGAGCAGAATTTTCTATACTTACTTACTGCAGTTGGCTGGTGGATGAAAATTTTTCTGGGTAGGTGGACATCACCTGCTTACTATCAGACCTTGCCAGGGATAGTGCAGATTTCATCCTGATCATACACTTAAACTCATCTCTTGAATTACATTTTCCAATAAAACCTGAAGTTGAGTGCTCAACTCCTATTAGACTCTACAACCTTAGTGACCTTAAATCACATTGAAAACTTCAGCCTTACAATCAAGTTATTTTTCTAATCCTTCACTAAACAAAAAATAGAGTAAATGACAGATCAGATTAAGCTAATTATTACCAAATCTGGGGATATCCACTGTAAAATAAGGGGCAGCTTATGGCCCTAAAGGATTGACATCATCTTGACCTATTATACCAACCTCTGGCAAAAGTATATGATTAAGTATAATTGTTTAAACTAGAAATTTGTAAAGAGCTTATCATTTCACCCTTGACAGTGTGTAAAGCAGATAACATCTTTTGCTGATGACTGAGTGGGAAAGAGACTAAGACCTTTCTGTGGGTCCTCCTTCCACCAGCACAGTATCAGTTTATTTATTTCTTTGTTTCCTGTGCTTTTGAGTGAAGGAAGTCCTCTCTCATCTAATGTGCTTCTGTGATCATCTTCATTCACCTTCCCTAGTAATTGCTGATTTATCTTTTCTATAGTTTTTTTCTGTGTCAGGCACACTTTATGACATTTAATGTCTCGTTTTATGCACTCGGTTTCTCAGAGCCTCAATGGCAACAAACAAACCAACCAGCCCATAAAGAAAACTCTTATCAGTAATTAGCCCTGCTGGAGACCAGATGATAACTCTCAGATCTGAATACTAAAACATACAGGATGAGGTTACTCATACCTATGTACAGCTTTCTTAGCAGCCTGAGCTCCAAGGAAATAAATATCAATGAATGCAGCCCAGCTGAGTCTACTTAGAGGAGAGAGAGAAGGAGATGAGATTAGACACACACATTGTTTAACCTGGGAACAAAGGGCAGAATTTGGAATACTACTTGTCAAGGTGTCTTCGAAAATTAGTATAGTACATACAACTGTATTGCCAGAGGGGCTGCTTCTTATCCCGTCTGCAGGCCTGTGTGAAATCCTTGTGATGAAATTCTCAGCCCTAGGGAAACAGTTGCTTTCAAGATTTGTTACAAGCTTCAAACTCAGCTCAGCATCATCAAAATTTGCGAAGACCTTTCAAGGAAACATGGACTGTCTTATGGCTATGGCACTGAAACAGCTAAAAATGACTCTTGGCTGATCTTTGCTTTCAGCATCCAGCCAATGCCAAACTAAACCATCCAGTGACAGTGAGACTTGTTCTTAGACACAAAAAAAATTCGCAACAAGAACTAGACTTTCTCTTCATCAAATAGATTGCAGAGTAACCCCATTAACTACACTGGGTTAACTCTGGATTGTCAGTGGCAGAAATGAGATCTAATCATTAGCAGAAATTGTACGTGTGTGTGTGAGACTGGCCCTGATTTTTTATTTGAGTGATACTCAAGTGCAATTAACCTAATGCTTACAGACAATGCATAAAATGTAGTTTAGTACACAGACATTGTGCCTTTAGATGCCTAGTCACCAGGGCAAATGATACTTTCCTTCATTACTGAAGTTTCACTTTTCCCTCTCTGGCTTTTAGTAGAATGAAATGGAGCATGAAATGGAACGTCACGTTCATAGGTTTCATTTTGGTATCAGCTCCAGGTCTTGCACAAAATCTCAAAGACTACAACAGCTTTTCACATGCTCACAAATGCTAAAAGAAATTGCTGAAGGCACACAAATCCTGAAGTCTAAAGAAGATGCCCTAAATTTACTCAAACAAAACCCCTTTACAGTCGCAAAATCATTACCTGCTTGCAAATAATCAGGTTATTCTTAATAGTTATTATATGGAAGAGATTACATAAGTTTGGAGAAAATACCAGCTTTCTATAATACCCACCTGCTCTAAATACACAGTTATACATTTAACTAAAATTGAAGAACCATTAAGACCAGTTTTTGTAGGTGCTTAGGTTTCTAATTCCCAATTAAATTAATTGGATTTGAATGCCTAAATACCTTCAAAAATCAGGCTTATCATCTAATAACCAGTTAAACAAGGCAATGCTGCAAAATAAAGCTGAAACAGGAAAGCCCAGGAAAGCTGTTTAGCATTTCTATGGGTGGCTGATGTGGGAAAAATAATAGTAGTAATGTCTCCTACAAACAAATACAACACTTGTGCAACAATCTTAGAAAAGGCAATAGGCCAGACCCTATTACACATGTAAAACTTGAGAACTGTTACAGGTAATTGTTTTTGATAATATACTGGACTTGGATAATTCCCTGTATTATGACATCTCAAAGTACTTTTCAGATGTATTTTACTTGTTTACATTGTCATGCTCTTGGAAATCCTTCAGAACAAGTAAATGGGCAGCCAAAAGTCATGATGGAAAACCAGGGAAGAGCTCAGAGCACAAGCCAGGACTACACTGCACTTGACAGAAGGAGACAATGCAAAGACATCTGCCTCCAAAACATCCTCATTCTGAGCTATTTAAGGACAGCAATTTTAAAAAAAATTATTATGCCACACCAAAAGCATATCTAGAAAGAATTAATTTGCCCTTCATAGGAAATATTTTCTCTGCTGAAGTTCACCTAGTTCCTTAAGTGGAAATTAAGCACTTTTGCAAATCTTAAACAAGGAACTGCAGGATCTAGACATGCAGCCAAATGGTGTTTATGAGACATTAGGATACCACTAGATACTTTATTTTCCGGAACTTTCAGGAAAGGTTAGCAATGGGACTGATATAATAATATTAAAAACTGACAACCCAAAAGATAGGTGAAGGCAGAAACACAGAGAAAAATATTTAAGACACAGCAAGCACAGAAAAATAACAAAAGCAGCACCAACAGACAGCACGGAACTGCTGGATAGCCACTACAGAAGGACTGCAGGAGGAGTGGTTAAGTTAAGGCTGAGTTAAGATGATGAGTGGGCTGGGTATCACTACCTGAATGTTAGTGACAACAGCAGCTAATAGAGTCAAGCACTGGAGGAAGAAGTATATCCAAAGGTGGACACAACACCTCCCATACACTGTCTTTAGATTCATTTTCCTGCACATATATGGAAGGGAAGAAAGACAAGAAAACCTGCTCTGTGGATATAGATGTCTCACCACTACAGCTGTAGCTGGACACTGATCTCCAAGATTCCTTCCTGAATTTAGAAGTGCTCAGCACTCAGGAATTCAGGTGTTGCCCTCCAAGGTAACAAAGGGAACTGTTCACCCTCTACACTTCTGTTTACATTTCTTCTCTCCTTATTAATTAACCCTTGGTCTGGAAAACAGTGAGCATGACTACCTGCCTAAAACAGAATAGAAAAATAATTTGAAGAGTACCCCATTTCAGGCACAAAGATCTGAAACTTACCTCGCCTAACGCAACTTATTTAGAGCCTGATATACAAAGTCCTTGTCTTGTAAGCTTCAGGGAAAGAGGGTTACATGCTTGCCTCAACAAGGTTCTACAGAGTAAGGCAAAATAGTCCAGAGGGTGGGTAAAAGGAAAGATGTCTTCAGTCAGCAGACCTGCACAGACTCCATTACATAAGAAATCTGGAAATATTTCTAAATCCTTACTCAGTTGCCAATATTTTATCATGACAGTAATTTTTATGTGCTGTGGTTAAGTTAAATTTAACAGGAGTGCTTCCTAAAGAGTCTGTGTTCTGTCCCAGTTAGGGTTATGTATATTAGCAATCATAATGAAGATGCATAGATAGTACAATTTATGTAAAGATCTCAAAGGATTTTTAAGGATTTAGTATTAATGCTCTTTATCTGTCA
This sequence comes from Gallinago jamesoni, assembly GCA_025769975.1. Classification (NCBI taxonomy): domain Eukaryota; kingdom Metazoa; phylum Chordata; class Aves; order Charadriiformes; family Scolopacidae; genus Gallinago; species Gallinago jamesoni. The sequence continues at coordinate 25,639,993 of JAOQGH010000005.1, read as the reverse complement.
AGGTAACTCAGAACCATTATGTATCTTTTTTATGTGTCTATGCTGAGACAGATCAAATAAATGACATGCCAAAGATCACAATAGCACACCAATGTCACAACTGAAAGAATATGCCAGAGCCCACGCTTTAACCAGCACATTTCAATACAGCATCTGAAAATCCATCCAATGCGTTATCCAATTGTTATCTGATCTTATTAAGGCACAGGCAAAGGAAATGAAAATCAAAAATCGTATACTGAGCCTTTATTAGAATCTGCAATGCCTAAAATCCTAACCCAGGTTTAACCACTAGAGTTTACTTCCTTTCTTTGTTATCAATGAAGAAGAGAGAACTGGAAATGATTACAAGTTCTGGGCTCATTATGTCCTTTTGACCTCTTAGCCTTCCTAACACCTGTAGCTTCTTTTTTTCCTTTACATATGTATGTCCTAAATAAGCCCCTTGTTCTTCCAGCTGCCTCTGATAACTCTAGGAGTTCTCCAAGTATCCCATAGCTAATATTCAGGATATTTCTGATCTGGCTAGCAGTTTCTCTACTAACTCTGGATCACCAACCTAATCTTCGTTTAATATTAATCAATATAGTACTGACACACTTATGGGATCTGAGCATATTTTAGGCAGGTGAAAATATTTTCTCACATATATTTTTATTTTAATAAAACCAATCCCCTTTACAGCTAAAACAACATCGGGAAAGTCCTGCAAATTATAAGTAAAAGCAAAGCAATTTAGTGGCTATGCTGTATCTGATATGTCCAGAAAAACCCTAAATTGGCCTGATAAGACAATAATTTGTATGTCATATTTTACCTTTTTACTGCATGATAGTAAAGCAACACACAGTTTTGTGTCATGGTCTGGAGGATGGCTTAGAGCAGGCACAAAGAGCTATAAATACCCCATCTTCTAAAAGAAAGTGGCAGACAGTGACTGGAACTGAAGAACACAAAGAGCTTTAAAGCTAAAGGGAAGTTTTAAAGAGAAAGAATCACAACTTATAATGATTAATGCAAGTTCCTGTTTTAGAGACAGGTGTTATTGGATCATCTGAGCCCAATTTAGTTTTCATTTATACCAGTCTTGTGCTTCATTTAGACCATCATGTGCTTCAGTAATGCACTGCTGGCTTAGCCCGGTGGAAGAAAGAAGAGAAGTAATTTCCCTTTGTATTCAGCTTGTCTGTTCCTTACTTCCTCAGCACATTTTTTCTAGAGATCAACCAATCTCTTTTCATTGAGATGATGGAGCACTTCTCAGTACTGGGATTCAGTATACAATGAGTTGGGTTTTGAAAGCAGCTAAAAAAAGTAAGGCCCCTAATCCCCTTTGAAAGGCAGGGTGATTTTGACATTCCTACATGGGTATCTTTCACTGTACAACTCTGACACTCAGAAATAGGTGAGCCACTTGGAAGGTCTTCATGATAGTTCAAAAGCATCTTCACTGGGGGCATTCACAGGCATAGGTCCAGGATAAGCCTTTTACACGGATAGTGCCTAATGATGAGACAGCACGGGAATGCCTGTGCAAAGCCAAAATTTCACATGCCATTTAAGTGAATATGCAATAGAAAGAAGCACTCCTGGCCATCTCTCACCCTCAGATACCAATTCTCCTCTGATGTCACTTCATTCCCTGTGCTGGCACAACCACCGTGAGCATCTGAAACAAACTCAGCCAGGGAGCAGAGAGCTGAGCGCATAGACAGCTCATTCACCAAAAAAATTATAAATTGATTCACTTTCACTCAGCTGCACTCCTGGCCAGCAGAAAGGCAGGGATGGCAGCTCCATGTTAGTTAACAGCCACAGAATTGCACCTTAGCAATTGTTTCATACATTAGGGACATTAATTTTTTGGATTCAGCAGGTGACAAGATCTGCTCAGTCAGCTCATGCAAACATTCAGGCTCCGAGACTAAATAACCTTTTCCAGAATTTCGAAGTTACTTTCTTAAAAACAAACTCTTTGCCAACTCCAGGGGAAAAAAAACCCAACAAAATATAAAAATTGAAACTTGAAATTATCTACCCATGAAAAAAACTGTTCTGCAAGTCCAGTCATTATAATTTCTTTCTCATTTTTCACAATCACAGCTGACTATTAGCTGACTCTACATCTCTTCATAAACAATTTAGATCAGCAGTTGATAAGAAGGGAAGCTATGAACTCTGCTCCATTATTCAAAGTAATTCCTCACTCAGATCCTCTTTGGTATCACTATTTGGATATTCTTTAGATTTTTGCCTCATTCTCTTTATGGAAATAGACATATTCTTTCCCATTAAGAAACAGAAATACCCACAGAAAGAAAGAAATTATCATCCCTGGCTCTAGAAGAACACATATTCTTTCCAATTAAGTAAAAAGAGAAAGATTTCTTGATATCTTCTGTCGAATTTTGAGGAAGTCTCAATGCGGAAATTATTTGGATTTTTCAGTTCCAGAGAAGTTTTGTATCTTACACACTTATAGCCTTTGATAAATACAAAGAAACTGTAGTCAACAGCAACTGTCCCAGTTGCACAGGGATTTTCTGTATGATTACAAAAAGGCAAACAACTCTACATAAACCTGGTTATTTCTCAAGATTCACATCAAAATGATGAATTGGCAGAATAGGAAAGAGAGAAATCCAGTAACTTCAACAGCTTTAGGTGAGTTTCAGATGATTCCTGGGAGATGTGGGACTCATATCAGTCCTACATTCAAAACTCATCTTTGCCATGTCTGCTCTTTACACGAGAGAGAGATTAAAATTGTTCCTGCTCCCTTTATAATCAACATTAACAGCACATGGACTGAACTCAACAGTTATTATAACAGCTTTTACTTTTGATAGTGCATTTTTCTGAGTGTGTCTGTCTCCTGGTTACTAGAGCAGATCAGAAAAAAGTATTTTCTTTTTTACAGTTGCTTCATCCCAAGGTGAAAAGTTCAGAAAGATTCTGATGTCAGGAATACTGAAACTGAGTTGAAATGACAGGACATGATTTCATCATTTTCTATCAAATGAAATGTTTAGACATTGCAGAAAATAAAAACATCCATTTGCTGACTTAAATCAAATGTTTGTTTCAAGATAGATCAAAATTATTTGCGATGAAATAAGGCGGTTCATCGCCTTATGAGAAACCACATTATATTGTGGAAAACCATGGCAGATTGAACTTGATCTTCACCCAACCCTCAAGGCAGAGATTTATTTTCCCATTATAAAATTCAGCCCTACACAACCATATTCTTCGCAAACGTTCAATCTAGACAAAATCCCATTTGCTGATGGGAAAGCATTTTCTTTGATATCATTCAAGAAACCATGGTGATTGCATCTGCTTTTTCTTTCTATTTGGGTCCTATGAACCCTGAGAGACCAAAACCTATGCGACAGCCTCACCTGAATGTGGTATTGCATGTTCTGGTTAGTTTAATAGATCACTGCTTCTGAAACAAGGGCTTGCTCTTCCTCACTCTCCTGCTTTGCTTTGCCCCCTCTGCAGGATGCTTTCTCCTCCTTCTGCCCTTCTTCCCCCACTACTTCACCAGGGAAGGGTGAATGCTTGGCTTCCCCCTTTAGACTGGGGTGAGCTGTTAGACTCAATCAAGCCAAAACACGCATCTCAAATCACCCTTAAAGTCGAGACATCACAGGAAAACTGGGATTCTTCATACCCTCTGGTTTTAAAATTTTGGTGTATCCTTGCAGTACCTCCATTTTGGGGGCCCGTGCCTTTTACCTGTGGCTGTGAGGGGATTTTTTTTCCAGTTAAAAGCTGGAACTGAAAACTTGTGTAAGTACATGCACCCAAGAATGTGATGTAAAAAGAATATCAAATGGACTGCCACTAGCGATATGGTTGTGAAGTCTGCAGTACTGGAACTGCCAATGCTAAACTAAGGAGCGGATAAAATCCTGGTCCTGATTATCTTCTCCCTTTGATTTTTTTACTCTGTCACTCCACTGACTTGAGAAGTATTCAACTTTTCCCTGAAATGCACCAGTGTAAGGAAGAGGAGAAACATCTGTGAAGAGTTTAATGTTTTATAAAATTTGTTTCAGGCTATTTTAAAGGCTCTGATGCTTCAGGGTTTTTTTCTAAACCCTGTCACTTGATCAAAATGAAGTTATTTTGATTCTGTGATATAACGATAAAACCATACTAAGTGTTATTGAAAGATGGCAGTAATATTTTACAAATTGCCCAGTGTGTTGTTATTCCCTCTAATACGGAGCAAAGCAGCTACCGACCCTTGGCTCGCCCAGCAGTAACTTCCTACCACGTAGCTGTGGCTGGAGCAGGCTGGTTTGCAACTCCCGAGCCGCTTGATAAACAGCAAGCAGGGACAAAACATTACTGCTTCACTCCTCACGCAAAGCCAGAAAGACAAGACTCTGCAGAGGACAAGCACACGTCAGGCGATTGTCCCACAGCCAGAACTGGTTATATGCCGCTTTGGGAAATGGGAATTCAGAGCAGGAGGCCACACTGGAACACTCTGCACAGCCTCCGCGCGTGGGACACAGCCCCACAGCTCTGTGACAGGTCCTGGGTTGCGCAAAGGATAGCAGTAGTAACAACCCTCCTTTCACTCCCTCTGCCCCAGCAGTCTCCTTGTAATACAGACAAAAGTTAGTACGAGTGTCCTCTTGTTTGTATCCTTCCCTAAGATCTAAGAAAAGTATAAGATGCTCTGGAAAGAAGCGAGCTAAAGGTATTTTGTTAGACGAGCACATAATTATGGATAACAAAGATTTGGAATGGAATACCCTACAAAATACACAGTGTAATATAAAAAAGGGCCAGAGAAACTGTATCCTGCTCCCAGTGTTGGCACCATTCACTGTGTGACTTCTGGCAAGTGGCTTCTGGATGGCACTGAGAATACATTGGAATTTTTAGTCAACTGATCAAACAAAATGAACCTAAAGGTGTTTCATTCAGGGCAACCAAAATGCAGATTTTCAATTAACTCATCAAATTGAAAACCCAGAGTGTTAGAAAGTGTTGCTTTGGTAAGCCCTGAAAAAATGGCCATTTTGAAATGGAAATGTCTTTTCAAAATGAAAGCTTAAAAGCTGTTGTTTTTTCCTCTCTCCTCATTCTTGATTTAAATAATCTAGAAAATTTGATCCATAGTAACAACTTTGGAAAAAAAAAGGCTGCTCAGCAGTCTCTCTCTTTTCCATGAGGTCAGTCATCTACTTCAATAGTCAGTACTTCTGTATAGCACTTTGAAATTCTACCTTAGCTTTTCTGTGTCTCAGACTCCCTATTTTCAAAACAGAGCCTATAACATGCCTCCATTTTTTGGCGTGGTTACTATGTTATGGTGGACCAAATTATTTCAGGTAATCATTTTTCTAAAAAAATATTATTTCAACAGACTAAATTTTGTCCTGACTTATTTGACCAAGTTCAAGTAGATGCAGCGTGGCAGAAAAGAAGTCAGTGCAGAATGTGGTCCAGCTCTTTGAAGTCTCAGACGAAAGAAGTGAGTAAGAAATGCAGCCCCTGAAACTACAAGAAGAATGTGGTATCCTTGTTCTGCAAGGAAGATGAACTTAAACTCATCATTAATCAACACCAAAAAAAATAGGAATAAAAGCTAAGCCATGAAGATGTAATCAATCTGTTAGATGCTATATAATAGATGCATTGAAAAACAGCAACAGTAAAGACACAAAGAAATGTAATCTTAATGTTTCAATGGGCATTTTAAGCAGACTTTTTCTTCCATTTTATATTCACTACTCTAATGCCCAGAGAACAGAAACTCTAATTACTGTTGCATGCTGAAGGCTGGCCAGTAATTATATATCTTTATCTTCATTAGGTAAGATGTCTGTGAATAAGGCTTGGTCTGAAACAGAGCAGGTAAACTGGAAACTCGGAGACACGTTTTCAATTAAGAGCTCACTTTAAACTGGTGACCCATTTTAATGCTGTTGAAACCTGCCTTCCTGCTGCGGAGGAGCGAGCTATAGGGGGATGTTTGCAGAAGCCCAGAATGTCTTGATCTCTGACTAGTGATTTCCTGTTTTGACATAGGGCCTATCATTAGCATCATTGTGCAATGGTGTATATATGAATAATATTAATCACACGAGCCTTTATTAGTATATCCATGTACTTACAATTAATAGTAGATATGTACTTAAGCATTACTACCAATTTAACCTCTTTGCCAGGGTTAGAGCTGAGCAGATTGGATGCTACAAATTGTTGCATATTTATGTTAGATAAAACCATTACACAAATATCCAGTGAAGATGCCAAATCATCCTAATAAACTAAAACTTCAGAAAACAAAACTGATTTTCAAAATATCTTCCAAAGGATATATTTGCTTTCAAAGTATTTTTTCCAGTTGTCTGAAAAACCTAGAAATTTAGGTAATGAGTGAATTAATGAGTGAAGACTTAGTCCATTAATGTCCACAACACAAGGACCCCAAATAGTTTCTTTCTGTTTTAACCCTAGATTCAGTCCAACAGTTTGCTGTATTTGGCAGATTTACTAGATTCAAAAGGGCTTCACAGAAGCAAAAATTGTTTCTGTTAAGGCAGCCAGAAAGACACATCTAATCAGAAAATATCAACATAGTGGTTATTTTTGTAAATAGAAATCGTGAGTACATGCTAAAAGGAAAACAAAAAATGCTGGACTTTGAAATTGCTTGGGTTCATCTTGCGTATAATAAATTATCATGATGAAATTACTTAAAACAAGTCCAATGAGTGTAAAAATTGCAACTTTTTGACCAAAAATATTGTTAGAATCATAGAATGGTTAGAGTTGGAAGGGACCTTAAAAATCATTGAGTTCCAACTCCCCTGCCATGGGCAGGGACACCTTCCCCTTGGCCAGGTAGCTCAAAAAAATCTGTTTATTAAAATCTGTTTGGATGGTTGGACTAGATAATCTTCAAGGTCCTTTCCAAGCTAGACAATTCTATGATTTTAAGAGAGATCATTTATACCTATACTCAGCTCTATTCTTTAATTACCCTGCTCCAAGTTCTCACTCCCTCTGTGACATAAAGTTACTAAACTTGCAGGTATGTCTCAAACTCCGAGCAGCTCCCCATACAATAGTAACAACCAAGTACCTACACTAGTCTTTGCCTATAAAGGCAAAAAAAGTCCACTAGGAAGAGTGTTTTTCAGCTAATGGGGCCCAGGGAGGCTTGCTTTGGAGCTGAACACTACCCTCAGCTGTTTGAATCCAAATTAAATGAGCTAACGTTACAGGGAAAAGCTTAGCATTCCAGTCAGCTTTAGGCTAAGGCAAATTTCACAAAGGCCAAGTCCTCAATATGGTGCAGTTCACAAAAGTTAATGGGATAACAGTGATTTCCAGCAGCTGGAGGGGTGGCCTGTAGTATTTGTAATCATTTTGTGACATGCTGGTTATGTTAAAAAAAAATTCAATTTTAACTTTTATTTGTAGCCACGTCTCTCGTTTCCGCTTCTCAAGTGACAACCACAGACGAGTTTGTGAAAAGACAATAGCTGCTGTAGGCAAGCCAACATTTCTGGCAGCGTGCTGCAATACCTTCCATGATCTCCCACAATCACCACTGCTGACCGTGTCCTTCCAGTACCACCGACATGTGTTAACTATTAACCAAGCTGAGTAGGAATATGCAGGACTTCTTACAAGCTTTTAGTAGTAATATTGGTACAACCTGACAGCCTTCAAGAATCAGAAATTTTCTTGGGTATCCAGTCTGACTCTAACATTTCAGTAATATAAAGACTCTTAAAGGTATTCCTGAAAGCTCCCTCCTCACCACTGACCAGGTGACACTGAGTCAAAACTGAGAGTAGAAGTAAATTATTGCCTGCTGCTTATCTTTCAAGAAAGTTTAGACTATAGAGCTGTTGTACAGTATAAATCTTATCCAGTATTTTCCAGTCCACAATTGGTGGCCAACATGTTTCCTTCCAACATGGTTCCTAATAGCAATTGTGACCAAACAAAATTCCAGATTTAAAGCTGATGTTGTTTGCGATACACTACTGGGTCAGTACCAAAAAGAGACCCAAACTTTGAGTCATAGAGCTCCCGTTCCAGTGTGGCAAACCAACTTTAGAGGAATTACTTCCTTTTCTAGAACATCAGCTGACTACATTCCTGAACCTACACAGCCCATATAGTTGAACAGTAAAAGGCAAAGGTAGAGTGGACTCTAAAAATACTTCGAAAGTGGGAAATGACAGACAACTTCAAGTATTTAATATGAAGGACAGAAAATGTGCTATTTTGTGTTTGTTTTATTGCTCCACTGAACCAATCTATATGTAAGAGCAATAATAAACCTTTGTTTCCTAGCAGTAGAACAGTTAGGAAGATGAAAGAACTTGACACGTTAGAGAACACCACTGTTTTTCAGGGCCTCTGCCTTTGTGTAATGGAGCAGTATGATCCTACCTTAATGACATCTTCATCTGATGATCTGCACTCCACAGACTCCAGAAGATCAGTCACAGTCCCATCATCTTCCACAGAGATCACTTTGACAGGGACAGCCACTGTTTTCCCAGTGAGAATAGCTGTATTCAGGATCTCTGCTTCCTAAGAGACCAAAAAATGCCCCTTTAGTCAATGTATTTTGCTATTAATTCATTAGTACCACCTAAATTCAGCTTTGCTTTAATTTCTAATGGCTATGCCAAGTGCAGCATGTAGGAAAGACAAATTTTCTCCTTTCAATCCTTGAACCAAACTCCCAGTTCTGATTCAGGGCTGTTGAGATATGTGTCATGCCCTAATTGCTATTTCATGAATGCTTATCAAGTGTCAGAGCAACCTAAACAAGATGTACCTTACATCCAGCAATAGTGGAATCCCCATCCTGAGGAGCTCACCAATGATCTTGATGATAACATAAAAATAATGTCTTAAGTCTTGCTGGTTTACTGTTTTCTGAATACAAATACTGAAATTCTATGACACTATTGGACAAATACTGTAAACATTTAGACCAAAGAAATACTGTGTAATTGTTAGGAAACAAGTTTGGATTGAGGACGGTCAGAAATCTACTCTGCCCCAAATCTCCTGGGTGATCTTTTACAAGTCCCTGCAGTGTGGGGTGTCTTCTGCAATATGCACACGTTCTAACTTCCAGCCTGTGGACAGCCTGCACAGGATAATAGCTGGTCCAAAAGCCACCTGATAGCACGTGAACCATAGCATGGCCTCTGACTGCATGTTTGGTTGGACACTCAGGCTGGTCATGTGTATGGAAGCAACTCTAGTCTTACAGGCAGGCTTTAGGCTTCTCTTTGGGATGCAGTCTTGGTAGACTCAATCTACATCTCCCAATTCACAGCCTCTAAAATGGGCACTGCCTGTCAAGGCAGATACGATCTGGTTTCCCCTGTTCCGCCTCCTAGGGAGTGTTTAAAAGTGCCACTATTCTGGTCCTGTATAAACGACTGTAGGTACCACAGGACTGTGAAGAATCAGACCCTTATCAGGTTTTGTGGGACTTAGCCTGGCTCTTGTGGGACAGTGGTGAGCAACCACTTGCTCACAACTGTTTCTTTACCTTTTAATGAGGCTCATGCAAAACCATTCTCTCCCAAAAAAGGAAAGATGCTGAGAAGGGCCTGAGCTCTTTAAACAAAATGAGCTTTGCCTCTGGAATGTCACTGTCATGATGCTGATTACCGCAAAATGCATTCCTTCTGTTTGATGTATCACTTCTAATTTAAAAGCACCGAGTTCTGATTATATGAAGAGCATGAGACTAAACAGCGCTCTCAGTTACCTGGGTGTCACATCAGTCTCACACAGCAGATATTACTGACTTGTGCCAAGATACACAGAGAGTGCAAATTGGTGCCTGAATTCTGCTTCTCATTGCAAGACACTGCTTGTTCCTGGAAAGGCCTCTGAGCTTTTCAGAACTCTGCCTGCAAATCACAGACTATCCCACAGAACAAGAGGCTCTTGATTTTAGCTGGGTCTTGTGAAATAAAGGCTTCCAAAGCCCCCCAAGTGCTAACTTCTCATTATCTAAATAGCTCATGCTATGAGCTCTGAGACTGACCTGATTTTACTTGTGGAAGACAACAAAGTGGGAGATTGAAACCAAGTTACCAGAAGATGACGACTCCCCCTGCTGCCTCTTGGGCTAAAGAGGAGAAGCTGGGATTTCTCTCATCTAAAGGATATGGATCAAAAAGACCTTTTCCTATTACTTAAAGAAACAGAGACACTTTACTCAGACTCAAAGCAATATTTAAAGAAAGAAAGAAAAAAAAATATCTCCTGGTCTTTTGATAGCTGCTTTGCTAAAGTTTCCCCATCCTCACCATCATCTTTAGGGGAGGGTGAAATAGGATTTCACAAAAAGAGAACTTAAGAAGAAAATCCTCTCCCTCCCTCAGCACAAAAGCCCGTCAGATATTTTGAAATTATAATTCATACAAAGGTGAGAATATCTGCCTGCACTGCAAGGCCCTTCTGTCTTGAGTGCACATTTGTTCTCAGTAGAGAATATATTATTCAGGCAACTGAGGTCTCAGAAAGATTTGCAATTAAGTTTCACGGTTCTATTATTTTTTTCACATCTGGGCTTTGCAGCAGAGTTCCTGCATGCAGGTTATTTAGATACTTTTGCCACCCTCCTATAGGCTCCACAGAGCTGCAAATAGAGGCAGCTAGACAGAAAAGTGCTATTAAGCATCCACAATAATTACAAAATCCAGGCATTAGGTCCCAATTTTGCAAAAACTTGGACATGAATCTCATTCCACTGGGACTATTTGAGGCCATCCCACATGCCTAGCTACTTGCATCTTGTACCAAGCTGAAATGACCTGCTCCTCCAAGCAGGAATGGCCTTCTTCCTCCAGTTGATACATTACAGTATGACCCTTGCAATTATTTCATATAGCAAAGGGAAGCTTAATAAGCAAGCCTTTGAAACAGTGTGATTAATGAGGTCTGCTTACCAAAGGCAAATGCAATTTCCCTCGCAAAGAGTTAGTAACTGAGAATGATTCCCACAAGCTTCATGAATTTCTTTCCAGTTTCTTAATTTTCCAAGTGCTGGCTTTGGATATTCTACCTGGCACCTGCCACTTTATGAAAACACATGCAAAAAGAGGCTACTGAGTATAACAGCTGTTTCACTGTCATTACCCTGCTTTCCCTCTCAGCTACCTTCTAAAAGCATGTGCATAGCACATATAATCCACAGGAAATTTCTGCATGTCCAGAGTCTCACTTGGCTTCAAAGCTCAATAACATGGTCTCAGGTCCTGCCTCAGAGCTCTCCCTCTGACACTACAGCTTGACAGATCTGTACTTAACCTAATTGTGTAAATGAACACAATAACTTTAATGAGAGTACTCAAATGAGAATGAAATGTGCATATTTGTAGCTAATTCTAAGGTAAAGAAGCAAATTCCTATGTTGTCTCTATCCAAAATCAAAGATCCCAGATTCAAAGTTTTGTAGTTTTTGTCTGTATCCATATTCTAGATTTATGTTCAGAAACAAAGTGCTTCCAGCATGTGACAGTATTGCTGATTCTTAGCCATAAAACAATCTTTGTCCCCTCTCTCTGCAAAAGAAATGAGGGAGCTAGAGGGGAAGGGGGAGAGGCAAGAAGTAATGCCTGGAGTTCATGCAAATGTTAGTGGCAATTTTCTGACCTTTAATCAGCAACTACTTGCTGTCCCAGGAAAACAAATGCACCCAATACCTTTCTAAAGTACAAGAAGGGCAAAGCAAGCTGTCAATGGTCTGAAGCTGTGCCAAGCTACACTGGAATAACAGATACTCTGTAAGTATCTGAAACAGAAACTCTGCAGTTTTCAGTATGTCTACCCATATGGACTTGGAGGATGACTTCTTTAGGCACCTGGTTTGTATCTCCCCCTTGAACACAGAGGCATAATAACCATTTACACCGATTTCCACAGCAGGGGCAGAGTAAAATGCTTCTTCAGACGTTTGTTTAATGGGTAGAAAGGGCTTAATGTTCCCCTGGTGAAAGCACATAAAAATTATTTCATTTTGAGGAAACAAACATGATACCTATTTAGCTGTACAGAGATTTATAGTTCTGAGTCTCAGCATGTAAAGCTATAAATCTAAATAGTTACTAATTTAAAAGTGTTGCTTTTTGCTGCTTAAGTGATAAAGGAATCTTCTGAAGAAATATTATGTTCTTTATCCATAACTAACATAGATTATAGGAGATACGATGTCAGGGAATTGCAGGATGGGAATAGTTATGTGTTTGCAATGCCATAGCCAAATATTCTAATGGCTAAAGTTGATTCCCTGAGCAGCTATTAAAAAGATGCTGAACTTTCTCTCTTAGGTAGTATATCTCTATAATTCACATACACTGAACCCCCCAAATAATAAAATGAAACAATAATCAGAGAAAACCTTTTTTCTCCATGCAACAGATATAGAAGACCGGATAATCTTTATTCTGAAATTGCTACCATGTTAAAAAAATAGTAATACATTTTAAGAAGATTCTGGAGTGAGTGTTCTTTGCCTACTGAGGAGATTTATTAAATAACTGAGCATATTAAGCCCTCCAGCAGAAACATATTCAGAAGATGTACACAGTAAGGATCTATTTAAATAGAAATGCAGAAGTGAATACCTATTAGTTTTTTCAATTTTAATTGGTAGCTTCCCTGCAATTCAATTTCCCTTTGGACATCTTTTACCTTATAATTCCTGGGGTGAAAGCAAGGACTTCAACAATATTGTTATAAATCTTAAGGAATTTCTTTTTCTTCCTCTAGCTCTCTCTGTATACACAATATTTCCTAATGTTTGTATTAATAATGACTTTTAAAAGAAATAAATACACAACTAACTCATGCTTAGCTTTGCATGACAAGGAAAAGTTTAGTACTAACTGTCAGTATTCTTTTCCAAAAACATTTTAGGATGATTCAACACATTGTTTTAATACTGAATCCCTGTTAGCCCTCACAAACCTCATAACATCACAAGCAGCAGCAAGCAAGGCACCAGCTTGTTTTCAAAAAAGACCTGAAGACATGTTTCCTCAAAATAACTTGGACTGATATGTAGCTCATACCCTTCAGGAGAAGTACTTGCTCTACTACAATACACAGGGAAAAAGGTATTAAAAAGTCCTCACAACACTATAATACACACTCTATAAGCACAGCAGAACTCCACTTACATTTTTTTATTATAGTAGTGGAATATATTTTTGCAGGCTAAATATCTAACTTTTAAAATCAAGCATGTTCCTTTTTGTTTTCAATAAGTATCTTGGCTTTGGGGTTTACTATGTTCGGGCTGCAATAGGAAAGAGAATAAAATGATCACTGAAATCTCCTGAAGTCCAGGGCACGCCACCAAATGGAAATGAATAGCTGCCTGAAAATCCGTCCCATTTGGCACTCCTTAATATCCTCCATTTTCCTCTTTTTTTTTTTTTTGGTGTCTATTAATCAGCCTGGAAAGCATTAAGCCAGGGTACCACCTTGAACCTTGTCACTATTTATTTTAGAGAGGCCTAGATTTTCCTCCTCTTCAGCTAGCAGCCATCTTATTTATATCAGAGAATCCATGCTTCAGCCATGCATAACTAATTTCAAATCTTATTTAGCATCAAGTCTCAGAATTAAGAAGCTAAGTGACAGCTGTTTAATTAACTCCTTAAGCTGATTAGAAAGCATTACAGAAAACCCCCCAAGGAAGAGTTTATAACTGTCAAGAGAGCCTAAGGCCATGTTAATGCTTCTGTTTAAATTTAGTAAGCTTCTAAACCAATAAAGTCTAAATGCTTGACATCCTCATGGATGTGGTCAAATTCAGCTTTTTTCCTCCACTGCAAGGATAGGAAACAAAAACAACAACATAGAAGGGATTTGAAAAGTCAGAAAGCAGCAGCTGAACAATACAGCAAATAGATGCATCTCTCTAACGGAGCTGCTGTGAGTTCACATCATCTAAGACTCGATTATGCCGGATTAGTACTCAACGCTGGAGTAAAGCTGAACTTGCACCTTAAATGCAGAGTCATCTCCCAGCTTCTCGTTGCAAGTACAAAGGTTTGTCCGTTGGTTCTTAAAACTTAAATCCACCTTTAATGATAAGATTATGGCAGCTGAAGTACAAGTTTTAGAAGCAGCTGGTAGGGCTAGATACATGGTGGTGCAGAGGAACTGAAAGTGCTCCAAAGCAAATTTCCTCAGTTGTAGCACATTATTGTCAGCTCTGAGCTTGCGAACAGCCTGAGTTCAGTCCTAAAATATCATAGTAGCTCATCTGAAAGCTTTAAGTAAATAAAATAGAATTCCAATTTCTTTATCTGCCCTGTGGTTTCTGAGCCTTTAGGATGCACTAAAAAAATTAGAAAAATTAGCTGCAATTCTTCTGTGTCCAAAGAAATAGAGCAACTGTGGCCAGAAATAACACAAAATAATTTGTGAGGCCTTTAATATAAATAGAAGAGTTGCAAGTACAAGTTGAAATACTGCAAGTATGAGAAATGATGGTGAAATTTGAATGCAAAAATGTGAAAAGAATGCCATGAACTTCCAAGTTAGCTGTTTGACTTAATGTGTGCACCTTTCATCACACAAAGTGAAATCTGAAGTCACCAGGAATGCAAGAGAGGAGAGGGATATAAAAGCAAGTTAATCATGTTTAATTTAAGCACTTGCTACTTAATCAGTTTCTTTTTTTCCTTGGTACAGGCAAGAGAGCTCCACAATCAGATGTGCTGACACAGGGTTAAAAAGGTGCATAAACAGGAACCTAAATGCACGTTTCTCTGGATATATCTACCTGCTGACACCTAGTCTTCCACACAGCTGCTAGAGAGGGAAAAATGGATTACATTTTAGTAGCAAAATGCGATTGCAAACCCATTGGTTAGAAAGGAATGGGCAGCAGAATCACTATCTGAATATATTTTTCATTCTTTCCTTTTCAGTCTGTGATCCTTGAAAAGTTTGGACGGCTATGCAATGGGGGGGTGACTCGCCTCCAGCCACGCTCTCACTCCCCCTCCACTGGGGCAGAATCAATGCTCAGGGAGTGAGCAAATTTGGCAAAGAAGAGCAGTGAAACAAAACATAAAGCACAGTAATCACAACTTTCCAGTTAAAAACAGAACAGCCAATGACTGGATGGTGCTGTAGGGAAAGAACACGGGATGATCACAGGGACTGTCTGCCCCTGCTACTATCACACATGAGGCATTCAGGAAAAAATACCAAATTATATTTAATCTGAGTTAACTTTTGGAAAGCATTTTAGCTACTTTATATTCTTAGTAACGAACTTTCATCTCTGTGTAGACAGAATCTATCATTGCTAAGTCTGAGGGGGACAAGAGCTACATATGAGACACCAAAGCGTCATACCCAAAGTGCTGTGTTTAGTAAATAAGGAGAGAAGGAGAAAAATAACAGGTAGGTGTTACAAAGGAATGTGGGATCATTAATAGGATGACCAGCAGTGAGAGGTCTCTCATTACACAGCCTGTGACGCTCAGTAAAAAGCTCAAGAAGGAAACAAATGCGTCTTAGAAGCAAAATTCAAGTGCTACTGCATCTGCCTCAGTGAAGCTAGGCTGCCCGTCAGGCTGGGAAATTCCCTTGTTTCACATTTATATGTTGTTACAACTGGGCAACCCCAGCTTGTGGACACTGCCTATTATCACAGGGTGCAATTCCACACCTTTAAGTGATGAAAAAGCCAGGAAATAAATCACCTCACTCCGAAGGGAGATAAAAATGCCTTTGCCTGTTGTGTCTCTTTTCCTTACCTTTGTCTGCCTCATGTATCTAGAGTGGAATCGCTCAAACCAGGGATCTTTTTTTTTTTTCTTGGTATTTGTGCAGTGTCCAGTCCACAGTTCAGATCTGAGGTTAAGCTGCTGAACCAGCTAACAATAGGTAACAGTTTTCTTGAAGGTGAAACATGGCAAGCCTATAACAAACGCGAGAGCAAAGCAGGGGTGATAGAACGTTGCCTCTGTTTTCAGTGCTAACTGTTACTTACAGCCCTGCTGCTGGGATGAAGGCACACAAGGTTTTAACGTTTTTAACACTGCCTTCACAGAGCAGAAGGGTGTTATTTTAAGCCTGTATTTTCTGCTAAGGATTTCTGGGAGCAGGCAGCACACAGACAAAACTATCTAGAGAGAATAATGAACTATTTATCAACAGGACAGTTTGTAACGTTACCAGTAAGCTACCCAAGCTGTACTGGATCTCCTTTACACTCCGATAGCTGAGGAGTCAAATCCTCTCCCGGGAGTTCGCTTTTTTCCTAGCTACAGAGTAAATGCAAATTTTAATTTGTCTCAGGTTTAAAAGGACAAAGTCCCTTTAATGCTTTGATGTCTAACATTTAGGAACTGTGTTAGCTTACTTTTGGCAAGTCTTCCTTTGGTGTGTTGGTGGTGTGCAGTGCTAAGCAGGCTACCGCGATCCCAGGCAACTGTCATGTACGTTGTCTGTTTATCAAAGTCAGAGAGCTATGAAGTCTGTGAATCGTCAGGCTGCAGTTCTTCAGAGAAATTGCTAATTAATTCACAGGCTCTAAACTGTAACTCCATGAAGCTGCATGTGCAAACTTGATTTTGGTCTCTCGACAGACTGCTTTAGCTGATAATCAACAAGGTTTGCTCTTAAAAGCAAACAAACAAACTTGGGGAGGATTTCCTCTTTGCTTTTCCCAAGCAGGCTGCCAGCACTTTTAGACATCATTGCAGGAGGGAAAGGCATGTCTGATTGTCAAAGGAAGACCTTTCAGAGAAGCAGAGCTGGGAGATCTGGCCTAAGGTACACGAATGTACTGTGTCTGATGCTGCTGAATTGCTGCGACTGGGGAGACTGGTAGGGACATGTCATGCGAAATTAGCTAAACCCAATCAAAATTTCACACATGGGGTCAGTATCTCAGCTCCTGGATTGATGTGCCAGCGTGAAGGCTCTTTTGATTCTCAGGCCTGCAGTTAGGAAGCCTAATGCAGAAGTTTGGTGCCTGCAGGGGTTTTGGCTCTGTAAGGGGTGGACTATGGGATGTGATGTAGGGATTTCCAGCAACGAAATGAAAGCTCTAGGATATCTCTTCAAAGAAAAGATGCCAATGAGACTCTAGCAATGCAATTTAGCAGAGTAAATATTTGGTGTGATGTGTAGCAGAGCCAGAATGACTAGGGTCAAAGCGACTGAAACAGCTTTGCTTTCATGGAGGAAAGCATTAAAAATCCCAAAACAAATCACTAGCCTTGTTGAATATGGTTTTTTTCTTCTCTTTCTTCCACAGCTTGCTGCTGTCATTTCCAGGCTGTGTTCTGAGCTGCACATGGATCCTTCCCACCTCCAACACTGTGCTAACCCCTGTGCACTCAGGGGTCTAAAGGGACCCAGCCAGGGCACCGTTTCCCCATCTGCCACACAGCTCCTTGGGGTCTGCCCGACAGGGAGCAGATTAGAGCAACCCTTGGGATGCAGAAATATCCAGCAGAGAAATTTGACAGGTTTTTTTCTGTCACTCTCTGCTTTCCAGAGCCAGACAGTGTCAGTATCTGCATATTGCACACTCTGCTCCTCTCTGCGGCCACTGCTGTCCCCAGGGTGGGTGATCGGGCAGGGGCAGGGCTCTGTGCCACCAGGGCCTCCCTCCTGCCCCAGCCCTCGCTGTCTGCTCTGGCCAAAACCACATTTCTGCAGTGTCACAGCCAGCAAATCTCTCTGAAAGAGAGCCGAGGCTGGGAAGGGAGGGAGACAGGGAGTGGGAAGGAGCCCAAGGCAGAAACAGGGGAAGGGGACAGGGAAGGAGGGGGACCCCCACCTCAGGAAAGGTTAGCTGTTGCCTAAAGAAAACACAGAAAAAGTACCGTCCAACTCCACTTTGTTAAATTTCTGTATAATACGGTACACCTAGCAAACATTGCAATGGATGCTGGGCACAGCTGCTAATTGAAGCTGTTGTTTTAGCAGTGAGACACTGCTCTCTCTCCTACTCCATTAGCTGTTCTCTCCCTCCCACATAATCACATGTGGGATGAAGCCTGTTTCTGCACTGACCACATCTATTGATACTATAGATCAGGAATGCATAAACGAGTTGATGATCACAGTAGCTACATATTCCTAAGTGCTTATCACAGAGGTATAAATGATATGTCTTTATGCTACAGGTTTCTGGAAAAGTCTTTCCCAGACTTGGGCCATGTGGGAATTGGGGCCCGTCAGAGTCCTCCGAGATATGCAAAACAGATGGAACAAAAGGAGACTCAATGTTTTATTTTCTGAATAAGTTTAGATTTTTCTGTTCTTTTATCAACAAACAAATTCACACCTGAAAACAACTTCAGTATCATCTTGTAATGTGTGATGAGGCATCTGCTGAGGTCTGTCTGCCAGGGCTTTATGCAGAGTTTTGTTTGTACTTTGAAGCCCTGCTGTGAAACATTCAATTATTTTCACATACCAAACTGCTGCTATGAGTTTGCCTCAGTGACTCGTCAGCTACACGTCTACACTAACCCATCTGAAACCCACTGATATGGGCAGAAGCACAGATGCAGCCTTATTACAGGTCTCCTTGGAGGACTCCCCTCCACCGCTGGCTTGCCAAATGCTGCCTTAAAATCCAGCACCAAATCCACAGCATCCACTTAGTCTTTTGGACCTAAGGATCTCCATAACCCAGGCACACAATGCAAATACCTCATTTTCACCTCAAAGTCTGTATTGCATTCTACGAAGCCGCTCTATTATCTCCTACAATTTTCCCAGCTTTTAATGCCCACCAGTCACCTCTTCCACCAGCAGGTCTGTGCATTTTCCCATGGCACCTGCAGAGCTACTTGCTTTACAACCCTCTTTAAAATAAAGCTCTGCCATAGTGACTATGGGATGTTGCAAGTCTTGAACAGACATGTTTGTTCCTCTCCTCCCATCTCTGACAACTTTGGTTTAACTCTGTGAGGTCAAGCAAGACCTGTTAGCAAAACCTGTAAATCAAAGTGCATACATGGTGTTTATAAATATAGAGAGAGATTCAGTTCCCCCCATGTCTAAAAAGTATTTCTCAGAGAGGAAAGCCATTTAGCCCTGCCTATAGTAACAACAATCCCAACACATTCATCCACTCTGACTTGATTTTCACATAATTTTAAAAGTTCTGCTATCCCCATTGCAGTTTCCCAGAGGCAAAAGCTGAGAAGCAGTAAGGTTAGGAGAGCTGCCCAACTCCACACTAAGGCATTGGCAAAGCCAGGAGCAATCCCTGGAGCTCTTCCATCCCCTTTCCCCTGCTGCACATGGAAAATCCTGATAGCAACGTGATGAGGTACAAAGCATGATGAGAAGACAAGGAGAAAATGATGCAGTGACAAAGAGAAAAAAGCATATTTGCAAGGATGAATTCTGCCCCAATGTGGCAATTAATATAAGCTCCCATGGCAGAGCCAGAGAGCAGGGACCAAAGCAGTTTTTCACATTTCTAAAGAGAAGAAAGTGGTTTGTAAGGAACAAGAGAACTCATACTCTCCTGGTCACTGCGTAGAGGAGAGGTGACTAAGTTACCCATTCCAATGTTTCCTCACAGATTGGCCTTGCAGTTTTCGTAGCACATTCATATTTAGGAATGTCAAGCCATAAGCAGCCTGAGCTAAATCGGGACCATCACAGGGGCCCTGGAAACCTGCCTCAAAACCAAAAATTCATTCATGAGCAGACTAACGGCAGAGCAGCGGGGAAGCCTGCAGCCAACAGGCTCTGCTGGGTTAGTAATTAGCTCTTCATTTGAACTTTTAACAGAAACACAAAAATAAACAAAAGGGACATTCAGAAAAAATATGATGTTCAAGCTCCCATATGGCAAATGGGGCCAAAGTCTGCTCTGAGACATGTGACCATGACCTTCATGAGGACACCATGATGCCCAAGGCAGAATTTGGGTCACAGTATGTCCTTAGAAAAAAAAACAAAAACATGACAGTGACTGAATAAGGACGCTGGTCTCTGTCTGTGGTGGCTGCAGAAGCTGTACCCTCATGCCCCTATGGGTAAACTCATCCTTTTGCTGTGTCACACCATTGTGTGTTGACAAGGGCATTAACACTGCATTTCTAGGAACAAAAGTAGGTAAGTGCCATTTATCCACACGTACCTTTGGCGGTAACACTGCCACCGCTACAGCTGAGGAGCCCCAAAATCCATCTCATCGCATTTGGTCTTGCTAGGGAAACCTAGATTTATCTTTTTTTTTTTCATATGACACAGCAATCAAAATTTTATTTCCAAAAAAATCCCTAGTTGCAAGTCCCATGCCCATAAAGGTATTTACGTGCCTGGATTTCAGTGGCACTATTGGTTTAGAACTTTTTCTGTTTTCTTTTTCTGTGTGATTAGCCTGTGACAACTGCTACCAGATCCTTTGCAGATATAACTGGGTCAACTTTGCTGATCTTGCAGATATGCCCAGAAACTGACCCATATATATCTTTCCCCTGCCATACATAAGGCTATAGTACAGGGCAGTATAAGAATCTGAAAGAAGATAGAATGTTTTTAGGTCTGATGAAATAG
Source organism: Gallinago jamesoni (assembly GCA_025769975.1). NCBI lineage: Eukaryota > Metazoa > Chordata > Aves > Charadriiformes > Scolopacidae > Gallinago > Gallinago jamesoni. The sequence goes on along the minus strand of JAOQGH010000005.1, from coordinate 25,619,401 downwards.
GCAGAGAAAGAAAGTAGTGAGCCTGCAAGCTCTGCTTTGATCATTTAGCCTTTGCAGATTTGTGACAAATTGTTTTTTCTGCATGAATCTGAACTGATACAGCTTTACATGAGTAGTTAAAAAGTAATACCAGTTGGGAAATAAAATCCCTAACAGCACCACAGAAAAGCAATAAACTTAAGAAGCAGTTAGACAGATAGAAGAATGATCAGAAATGCTTTACAACAGAAAAAAATTAATAACAGAGAAAAAGAGCGGTTGGACACTTGTAAAGCTGGTTGTGGCAGGCTGAAAGCAGGGAATCCAAAAAGCCATTAGAAAAAAGACATGAAGAGTCTTGTAATAATATCCTGGGGAACATGTATGCTGCAGATTCAATGCCTTTAAGACTGTATTGTATGTTCTGCAACAATTGTTTAATGTCTAATCCTTCTGGAATGATTGGTAGAGAACTTATGTTAGTGTCAGTCCAATGTCCTCAAGGAAATAAATCTGGACTTGACAACAAATTACATATTTTGTACCCAGGACATTTGAAGTATTTTCCTAATCTGATGAGATACAGAGATGTGTATCCAATAATTCTTCTGATGTCAGTGCAAAAGTAACAGCTTCCTTTTCTTCCTTCAGCTTCTTCTCATTTTAAATATGAGAAAAATCATATGAATATAGCAATATATTAAGAACTAATCACTCTATAATGATTATGAAGTTGTGAACCTAAACAGTTCTATGCTGGAACACTCACACTGACCATAAATGATATTATTTGCAGTATTAGATGACCATATAGGAGGCTGTTTCCCAGGTCAGACGTCTAGAAAGGACTGGGACTCATACTGTATCTGATGACTTCAACAGCAAAATTCTCACTGATTTTAAAGAGTGTAAACCTGCCTTACTGTGATATGATGGTCCATAACCTTAACCAAATGCAACTGAAAGCATTTCAAGGTCTTAGCCATTTTTGCAATTTTTTACAATTAAGAAAGATATGCTTGAGGAATGAGTTTTTTCCAGATAACTTGTTCAGAGGTAAGTTTAGAGTTAGGAAGGAAGGGGAAGGTATGGAGCCTTTTATCGATAGTTTATAAAGCGCTTTATCTGATAAATAACTGCCTCCGGGTGCCAACACTGAGCCTAGTGTGACCATTTATCACCTTGTTACCAGCTATACAGACTGCCTCTAGACATTTGCTCCTGCAGGAGCCGAGTTGATAAACGGTTGCAGTAGGCTCAGTAGTGGTTTGTGACAAGCTTATTTATTGGGTTAAAAAAGAGGAAGAAAATCTTTAGATGACAGCAATAAAAGCTTGGTTCTTCTTCAAGGTGCCGCTAGACACATGGGACTGAAATAATCTGACTTTTGCTTCTATTTGCCTAGGTTTTCCTGTTTGCTCAAAATTTACTACAAGCTAGGGGCCCTGCAGCCAAATGTTGCACAAAGCTCCTGACCTACCTTGATAAAATGACAGTTTTGCTCAACAAAAGCCTGTTTGGAAGAATCAGAATTAACGTGATGGTTTACACTGACTTTCAGTGAGATCTAGTTTGAGCTGAGCTGGTAACTTATCAGTGGTTAGATGGTACCCACTATCTCCCCATCATTCAATGATTCTTTTATGACTTTCTTCTTTCTATATTAGGAATTTCCCCAAGCCCCCAGCACTTCAACTCCCTCTTCAGAAAAAGTAAATAATCCTTTTCGCTTTCCCTCTCTAACCTCCATGATTATTTGCTGATCATGTCTAGGACAAATGAGAGGGGCTCCAAAAGGGCTAAAAAATTGATGAAAGAAAAAGAAAGATGACTGAGAGAGGCTACAAGAGAGATCCATGGGGTGATCAGTGCTCTGGCGAAATGGAGAAGAGACAGGAGATTCAAAGTCTCACATCACAAAAGAAATGGGGAAAATTATCAAATGGCAGGTCTCAAACAAACAGAAGATGATTTTTTTACATATAACGTAAATTTGAAATATAATCTTTTACATATAGTGTAGCTAAATAATGAAATTAATTGCCACAGGAAACAAGAATGTTTGCATGGATTGACCTCCACTGCAATTTAAAGAGCAATTAAATAAATTAAGGGAAGAAAGAACTTGATCATGCTTCTAGATCCCAAACATGCTGAGTTATACACCCTTGAAAGCAACTTGTTTTGCCTTTATATCATTTCCATAGCATCTGCTATAAGCCACTCTTGGACGTGGGCAAATGGATCAGAAAAATCTTTGGCCTTAGCCAGTGTGATTCTCTAGATAGAAACAGTACTCTATTTACTATAATTTTAGTTAAAAGGCAGAATTAAAACTTCTTGCCATAGTGTTGTTGTTCAGCTATTGTCCTGCTTTCAGGGACTCATTTTGTAGACTTGCAGAATTGTGTTTTGGCATTAGTGGAAAATATAAGCCCTCAATATCAAATATTAAATTATTCCTGATTAATTCTTTTATGGGCTTGGACTTGCAACTGATTTAATACTCCTGGATAATTACTTCTATTGTAACTGTGTCTTTGATTTTTAATTAACCATACAAAGTTTCTCATTCAAATCTAATAGTACCTTTGTTAACACTGTCAACTCTCTGTTTAGAGATTCCATTCACATTAAACTCTAGTGCTCAGACCTCAAAGTCTGCTTTTCCACAACCATATGAACAGATTCCATATGAGGCTTATTTATTCTTCATAATTATCTACAAAATACCGTCTTCAGTATCCTGAACACTGCTGTCTGCCAAGTAACCCCTTTCTCTTAGTACTGCTGTTCTCATATCACCTCCTCTTATTCGTGTGACTCACCTGATACTAATTTGTTTGGTCATTTCAATAATTAGTCTCCTGTTTTTCAAATACCTCACTGAAACTACTGACATGGTTTAAGTTAGGACATGTACAGAGCTTCATCTTTTATTGGGGGTAAGAACTTAATTCCTCTTCCTGACTAATGAAAATCTAGAATAGCTATCTCTACTTTATGATTATGCTGAGATAATGAATTATACTGATACAATGATTTGTGTATGATGACCTTATTTTTGTCCCTTCTGGCCAAAAAGCAGTCCCTCCTGCAAGAAGCTTTATGATAAAAAATACCAATAACATATTGACTACGTCTCTTTGGGAGCAGATGAGTTTTTGACCGGGCCATGTGCTGGCTGCAGCGGCATCCCACATTCGTTGCAAGACTACTGGAAAACCAAAGCACAGCATTCTCAAACTTGTGTACCATTACTCACCTAAATCCATATTTACAGACCTAATTAAGTGACTTTACTCCATTAAAATTCAATACAAGTGAGCTGCCTGGGAATTGCGTGCTGAGCATTTTCAGTGATCAGGCTCATTATAATTCAGTGTGGACATAAATTTAGGTGTCATACTTGAACCATTCACATCCGAAATTAATCCTTGCTTTGAAAATGTCAGTTTTTCTACTTTAACTTTTCTTGTAATTAGACTTACATTTGCCTATGGATGGAGGATCTTGACAGTATTTAGAACCTCCCTTGAAATCATTGTTTGGATACAGAGTGCGACATAATATGTAAAATGTAAAGTGCCAGCACCCCTATCTAGCAAACTATCACATTGTGACAAATAGATGGAATTTTGCATTTTTGAAGCCACGCTTTTTTAATGTTTTGGGGATCTCTCGAAGTCTCCTTTATTTTGTGCATTTTCCTCCAGCTGCCACCCAGCCTGACTGTAGCACCTCTGCCACCCATCACTGCTACTTCCAGAGCCTCTTTGCAGGGTGAACTGGAGCTCTCCTTTTATCCCGGGGTCAAGCACAACCCCATAGTGCTCCCACTCACACCAGGCCAATAATGAGGATCTGAACTGAGTTTGGAATGATCATCTCCCATTCGACAACTTGTTTCACAATTGCAGCACAACCATGGTGACTTCGCACGAGAGGCACGTGTCACTGTCTCCAACACAGATAGGCCTGATACCACCCGACACAGCTGCTCTGCCACAGGCTGCCATCCTTCCAGCCAGAAGATGAACAGTCCCTGCATAATCCTCAAAACTGTCCTTCGAGGGTTTTCCATTTTTAGCATGCATACATACCTGCTTTGACTTCAAAAGATACAAAATATCCTATTAATTAGTGTATGGCTTAGTGGAAGAGGTTGGTAAAGCTACCTATAATCAAATTAAATGTTTTTTTTCCAGTACCTAACATTTTTACAAAGGTTAGTCTTAGAGAACTGAGTGCTCTCCTGTTTGACCTGCTAGCTAAATGACAAGCGTACAGAGCAAAAGCACCCAACTGGCACATCATCTTTTGTGTTCATTATATTCAGCTCTGCTTAATTTGGAAGGTTTTCCATAATAATTGTTAGGCCTTTCAGAGGGCTGGGATTATACTGAGGGGTTTTGGTCCAAATTGCATTAAATAGTACCGATTTTGATTTCAGGAAAGATGAATTCACATGTTTATAACTGATGTGTTCAAATTCTCCAGTCCATTTTGCTATTTATGACATTATCTCTCTTACACAAAGGTTCAGAAAATTTGAAGGAGTAGGGCAGCAATTATCAAGCATGTAACCAAAGGAAGGAGAGGTGGCCTAAACGCTGACTCCTGCTTCAACCACATATGCCCTTAAAGGCCTGAAGAACAGTTATGAAGTCTAAGCTTATCAATTCCCTGCGTTTAGCAAAAAGATCATAATTTGCCAGCTTTGTAGCAATTCACTAAGTACTGTGATGTGGCACATCTTAAAAAAAACCAAACAAACAAACAAAAAAGCCCCCAAAACCCCAAACATATGAAAAACTAAGTATGTGGGTGCCAGTGATAGTCAATTCTGAAAAATGCTAAAGAATTTCTGAGAATCCATAAATATCTGGCAGAATTTCTAGAGATTTTGAAGCTTTTAATTCCCACAGGACTTCAACTGAGAATCATAAGCTTTGCAGAAATTTTTTTTTAAATGAAGATACGAGAATGATGTGCTGCTGTTCAACCTCCACTGGTTGGCACCTCAAGGAACTAAGATTGGGACTGTCATGTCTCAAGCTGTGCCCTGATTCTGCCCAGCCACTGAGCTGCCTCTGCACCTGCCTGCATCCCAGAGCAAAGG
>JAOQGH010000005.1:25597619-25614200 GCA_025769975.1 Gallinago jamesoni | reverse complement strand
GTCATGTCTCAAGCTGTGCCCTGATTCTGCCCAGCCACTGAGCTGCCTCTGCACCTGCCTGCATCCCAGAGCAAAGGATTCTACAGCTTGTTTCATGATTAACAAAACTAAGAAAATGCAGCCTAAGAAAATAATTAGGTTGTGCTTGAGGAAATATGGAAGTAATCACGAGCTGCTGCATTTAACAGACTTTTTGAAATGAAATTATTTGTATTCAAATATGTGCAAAACCAATGATCATTTTTGGTTTTGATCATCTCAGCCTGTTCTTTGGGGAAATTAATTTGATGCTCTGGGTGTAAACATTCTTTAAAATGCTTACCGTAAAGCAATGTTTTCCTCCTGCTCTCCTCAGCACCAGAGCAATTTTCAAAGCATTCCCATTGATAACACAAACAAAACAGACAGGCCACTTCATCAGGAGGGCCAGAAATTGCAATCAGAGAAGTAATTCTTAAAATCCAATTTAATCTATATTTCCGTCATCATCTGGTCTTCTCCAGGCCATGCGTGGGTGGTGTGCAGAGACTTTAAGCAGGAACAGATATATTCATGATTGCTAAAGACTACAAGCAGACATACTGCAGCTTTAGACAAAAGTTGGTTTGTACCCAGACCAAAGTGAAAGCAAAGATCAGTGCAAGAAGCTCATTTACCATGAACTGATACAATCTAGTTCTAATTAAGACAGAAGTACAAAGCATTTAAAGCCTACTAATCAGGTAACATCCTACCAGAACTTTGTATCAGATCCAGGTGTAGTAGATTTATCACCCTCTCAGAGAGTGCTGTTCAAAGAGGAGATGTTCATATTGGACATGGACAAAGCTGGCCATGATGAATGCTGGAGCTGAGCTTTGCTTCCCTGCAAGTGGAATGAATCTCACAAAATATTTCCATGTGCTACAATGTGCAAAAGTGACAATTGTAGTTAAGCAGCATCATGCTAGAGGTTAGATGGGGCATTTTGTTCACGATTCCAGCCCCAGCACACTGTCAAGAATGTTTCATCAGATCTGTGGCAGTTCAGAGGACTGGGGGATTAAAAGCTCATGGTTTGTGATTTAAACAAGAAGCCATGAATCTGATATCCCTGCTGGGAAAGGGAGAAGCATGAGCCAAGGATGGATGGCAATGAACAGGCAGAGCTGATGCCTGGGAGCAATTTCTCCTGTAGAAGTGGGATCAGAGTTTTATGTTACTAGAACAGGAACACAACACACCTTCCTGGGGGATGCAAATGCTGACTGCCACAGCCCTCCCTCTCTCCTGCTCCTCAGCCCCTGTGCCGACCATTTGGTCCTGCTAAGCCAGCAGAGTTACGTGCTTTTTATCGGGTTACTTTTCTGCTGATTTAGCTGAAATGGCTCCATTTCAGGTCTGATGAGCGCTGAGCGAACAGACAGGATGCGATGGTATAGAGGTTCCTGACAAAGATGGCCAGGGCAGCACTGAACAGTTAAATCAGGCTAAGCTGCCTCAGAAGAGCAGCCTGCAGAGAAATAGGAAGACACCTGAGCACGGATACATCTGTCCTCTTAAGTGCTTGCCACCAGCTCAGCACGTCACCATCTCCAAACCAGGTTCATGATTGTCCAGCCCTTCCCTTTCCTAGAAAAGAGGTCTAAGGAGGCTGAAATAAGGCCCTTGCAGGGAAACGGGGCCAGGCCATGTCCTGTCCATCTTTGATCTTCAGAAAAGAGTGGAATTTAAACTTCTGCCTTTCCCATGTATCACAGGAGGACCTAATTTCCTTCCTAAGTGGTCTCTGATGTCCAGAGTTATCAATATCAATATCCTCATTCATCTTCCTTCATTTTCCTTCAATTCCTTCTGTAATTGCTTGGGGATATTAAGTGCTGCCAACATTGGGGTCATTATTAACCCAAGGCATTGGAAGACCACAAATCTTAATTCTTGTCTTGTTACCATAGTTATACCTGACTAAGAGGTGACACCTGAACTCTGCCTTCAAGCTCCAAGTAAATGATGACTGACAAAGAATTAAAGATTCTCAGAAAATGAAATGACAGCATTTGAAGAAGAAAAGAGCAAGCACACCCACGGTAAAACTGAAAAATTTAAGGTCACACTACCAACTTCTATAAACACCTTGTCATCACCCTGCCTATTCAGATCCGATGAGATTCTTGCCATCTCTTGATCATAGTACCATGATACTATGTAATTGCATAATGAGAAGTTATGCCTTTGATCACAAGGAGCACAGCTATTATAGACAATATATACATTGCACTCCTACTAGTCTTATTCTGATCATTTTTTTTTCTGTGAAATGAACAGTTGTGAAATATGCATCTCAAGTGAGGTAACTTTTCCACTATCACAGAATAAGCAGAGAATATACATGAATTGATTTTAAATCTGACAGAATGATTAATATGGGTACTTACATCCCCAGATTTCCCCATCTGTCAAAATATTAGAGCAATTCCTATAATACAACAGATGTGTAACTCCAGGGATTGAACATAAAGTTACTGCTAAAATGTAGTTGAAAACTTTGGAGAGTGTAGATTCATTATTTGACAGCATAAGCTATTATTACTCTCTTTGACAATAATTTTAAAGTCCTGGCATTTCAGCATTTTTTAAAAAAACATATGTTATTATTTTAAGATGTTTTAAAGAAAGGTCTTCAGTGCATTTGCCTGAAAGTTGTGCTTTTTAAGAAATGTTGGAACAAAGGCAGAAAGGAAGAAAAAGCTACTTCGTGCTTTGCTGGTCTTGTTTGATGGCTACTGTTGGAGAAAACCTACAAGCTCTCCTATCAGCAGACTGTGCTTGAAGATGTGCTTGACTCGTGTTTCTAGCCCAGATGCTTCTGCCCAGATTGCTAAAAAAGTGAAAGCCCTCATACATGCTTTCTCACTTTTGTATGTTCAGAGCCATGTTTTAAAGTTAAGATAACAATATGGGTCTTCTGAACTGATAGAATAAGATTTTCAGAGCTCCCCATTTTGGGGAGGATAGTAGTAAAGAACAGTTTTCCCTGATGTACTTGAAAATTCATTAATTCCAAGAGAAACACAGGCCCAATTCTGAAACTAAGGGTGTTTTTCTTCATGTGTATAGTCTTCTATCTCTGCTAAGGTGAGAGATCTAAGACTTTAGATTAATGAGTAGAGCTCACTTTACAAATCCACAGGTCTTAAATCCTATCTCCAGACGTCATGCAAAGGTATTCATCCTCTTGATTTTCATTAAAATGGCACTAAACCCCAAGGGATGTGTTTTAGTGACAAAACACATAATGTCTGTGTTGTGAAATTTTACAGCTGGCAGAGTAGGGTGCTGAGGTTGACACATATTTTTTTTCCTCTATGTTACACAGTTGAATTAAATGAGTGTTAACTAAAGCATGTCAGAAACCAGGATTTAGATTAGTCTGAGCACAACCACTGTCTGTCACTCAGTCTGCACTCTCTATTTAGGTGTGACATATGTTACTTCTCTATTGTCACAGAGTGTTTCAAGCAGACAGGACCTGAATTTCTAGAAAAGAAAAGAAACTTTGAAATCATATGCGATATCTAAAATTTATTCCAGGCATGGAAAAGATGACCAGTCTCTGAGAGAATGGTTTAGGAAGTGACTATTTAGAAGATGGACACTGCTGGCTTATCTGTGTTTGAAGTACAGTTCTCCCCCTGTTTTTGTTTGTTTAATTAAAGCTAAACAAGAACTAGGTATGTATGCATGTATCAGAAAAGTATATATCCTTTCATATAATGTTACCCTCTCTTTTGTCTCCTGTGTTTTCCCCACACAAACCAATCAGTCTCCTGGGTTTCTGAAATCCATCTCAGTCTCTAACTTTAGTTTAACATTTAAAAAAGGTGAGTAGGAGGAACTTACTCAAGTTCCAGACAAATTAGTCTGATAGTCATGTGACCCTAGTAATTTCAGAGGAGTTTTACTTGTATACTGGAGGAGGTGTCGTGGTTGAAATCTAGTCAGCAACTCGAACCATGCAGCCATTCGCTCACCTTCCATCCCCTGCCTCAGCCTCAAGAAGGGTAGGAGAAGAGGGGGAAAAAAATGAGGGGAAAGGGAGGAAAAAAAACCTTGCGGCTGAGATGAAGATAGATTAATAGAAACAATAACAGACAAGGAAAATCAACTATAATTTAAATAATAATAATAATGACACAGGTCATTCACACTGCCCCATAAATTGGCACTGTCCTGAGCAGTGATTGCAAATTCCTGCCCCACAGCTAATGCCCATTTATATACTGTGATATGGAATATTTCATTGGCCGTTCCATCTTCTATCTATGCTTCTATGGGAAGCTGAAAACAGTCCTTGAATAGTGTAAACATCACCTAGCGGCAACTAAACCCAATGGGTATTATTGACATTCCTTTCACAGCAATCACTAGAAAGAAAATTAACTCTTTCTCAAGAGAACAAGGAGGTTAGATCTGAATCCTAGAAAGTTTGTATTTTGCACAGATTTATGTTCCATTATAGAGCAGGTCTTTTACAACACGCCTTACAGGGCAACATGGATGCAAGGAATCTGAAAAGCCAACCTGTCAATCTAGACCCAGGACGTTCATTTTTTTTGATAGCTTTCAAGGACATTTACTATAAATCTGTGAAAAGAGCTACTTACAGGTCTGAGATTTATAGAAAGTGCTGCCTATTTCTGCTCTGTCTTTTGTCAATAGCATTAAGATTTGCAGTTTGCACTGAATTATCCAATGACCTAAATCCTAGCAAGCTATCAAAATCTGTTTTCTAGATAAAGTCATTTGATACATTTATCAGTGCCAGCCACACAGCAGTGCTCACAAGCATGGCTGTTTCTCAAGTCTTCTTCAACAGCAGACAAAAGGGAGGTACAAATGAATTACAACCTATTCACTCCAATGGTTAAAAATAATTATCAACCATTGGAAACACAATAATACAATTCCTGCCTCCTGATTTCACACAAAATCCTGAGTATAATGAGGTTCTGTTTATTTACCTAATGTTAAGCGTCCAAGTCTTATGCTGACAACTCAAAAATGATTTATTGTTCTTCCATTATGCTAAATACTTGGGATAGATCATGCCTCATTATACAAAATATAATCCATTGCCATTCAGCTTAATAAGACTTGATATGGGAGATGCAGGGAGTTTGCTAATTGTCAATATAGCTTCATGGTGACATATACTTTCAGCACCAGAACTCAAATATTTGCATGGAAAACTTCTCTGTCTTCACTTCTCTCCAACATCAGAAGAATTTTGCTGAAGCCCCAGAAAGTCAAGTGGGAGTTGGAAGCAGCACATGAATTTTAAATTTATACAGCTCCTTACTAACCAAAAGTGCTCTGCAAATTGTAGTCCTGATCTCAGAGGACATATTCAGGAAAAACTCCTACCCGTCATGTCTTGCTAGGTAGGCTGCCTTGCCAGAGTAAGGACCAGAATATTGTGAATACAACAAATGGATCAATGGGGCATAGAATTTTTTCAGACTTTACAATTGCTATGTATTCTGGGTAAAACTTTGCTTTCATTGATTTCCTAAAGTGGCAGAGGGATGTGTGAGGGTCCCTACAAGAACCAACAAAATTGCTACCAAACTATAGATCTATACTAAAAACTACAGCCTGTTCTCTAACACCAGCACCAACAGATTTATATCATGTATATCTCAGGCTCAGAAGAAGGCATCTACTACACATCCACCACTAGATTGCACAACTGGTTGGAGGACTTGCCTCATCTTATAATGATGGCAAAGGAGAATAAGGTCGCCTTTCCTGAACCTCCAGTATTCAACCTCTTTAAATTCAACAGGAGCTTGAATCCTGTCTCAGCCTACTTTATACCAGCACCTAAGCTTCCCTAATGCGCAGTGCAGTGTCTTCCTCTGATATTCAACTGCTCTCCCATAGTCTGTCCTCAACATTCAACACTAAAGACACCTCAGTGAGGTGACAGAGTATGGCTTTGCATAGTGGGAAAAGCAACAAGTTTAGAGCTCAGTTTGGAGCTATGGAAGCAAAGAAACAAAAATGGCTCCAGCATTCATGAAAAGGGAGCAACTAAAACGTGAAAGACAAATCCCTATAGTGACACTAAGAGATTCCTCATATATTTTTCTCCTTCTGGCTAAATTCAATCTGTATTATAAAAGGTTCCCACCATCTGAGGCCCTGGGAATGTCCATCTGGTAGCAACGCAGGCACTGCTGAGCAGACAAAGGACTGTTAAAGCCTTCAACAAATACAGTCTCTTAAAGCAAAGTCACCAAAACTCCACTCAGACTTCCAAAGAGACACCAGCCTGAAGACTGCTGGGTACTTTGGGATTTATGGGCAGAACCTAAGGTTTTCTGGAAGGTCAAAAAGCAAAGCTTCACATTCTGGGCTGCATCAAAAGAAGCATGGCCAGCAGGTCGAGGGAGGTGATTCTGCCCCTCTTCTCCGCTCTTGTGAGACCCCCACCCGGATTACTGTGTCCAGCTTTGGAGTCCTCAACACAGGAAGGACATGGACCTGTTGGAACAGATCCAGCAGAGGGCCACAAAAGTGATCAGAGGGCTGGAGCACCTCTCCTATGAAGCAGAGAGACTGGAGGTTGTTCAGCCTGGAGAAGAGAAAGCTCCAGGAAGACCTTATGACAGACTTCCAGTACCTGAAGGGGGTCTACAGGAGAGATGGGGAGGGACTCTTGATCAGGGAATGTAGTGACAGGACAAGAGGTAACAGTTTTAAATTGGAAGAGGGAAAATTTAGACTAGATACTAGAAAGAAGAGGGTGGTGAGACACTGGAACAAGTTGCCCAGAGAAGTTGTGGATGTCCCATCCCTAGAGGTATTCAAGACTAGGCTGGATGGGGCTTTGAGCAACCTGGTCTAGTGGGAGGTATCCCTGCCCAGGGCAGGGGTTTGGAATTCAATGATCTTTAAGGTCCCTTCCAACTCTAACCATTCTATGATTCTATAAAAATATCCATCTCTCACCCATCTCAGGGAATGATTGCCACCCAGGCAGAGGAAAAGGAGGAAAAGGAAGACATTTCATTGAAAAAAATCCTACACTGAGAATTTAAGTTTTTTAAGTGCCTGTGAGAGATTCTGAGCAGGATTTTGAGCTTTCTAAACTCTGAAGTCTGCCTTAAGCTAGGTTTATGTTGCATAAACATTTGCTTTCAAATTCATTATTATTATGAAAGATACAACATGAACATAATAAATGATTGTGGTATTAAAGCACATTTTACAGCATCATATTGAGTGCTGTTTCCTTTAATGCTCTACTTACATGACATGGAGGGATTTGCTCTGAAACTGCATTAGGATGGATAGAATTCAACAGTAAAGCCCGTAACATTTTTTAGCCTTATCTCTGAATAATTCCTAATAGCCAAAATACTGTGAAGAATACAACTTCAGTTTTGAAATACAGAGCTGTCAATGTTGGTTTGCTACTTGGTGGAAAGGTGTTTTCAACTGGAGGGAATCTGCTACTAAAGCTCCGGCTCTAGTTTTATTCCCATGGCTTTTGGCTTACACTTGAAATAGTGCACTTGCAGAGCCAAAGCAGGAGCACAGAAGTGGGCAAAAAGCTACTTAAGAGGATGTCTATATAATGGGAAAGAAATTAATAAATTGGAGCTTTGCCAGAATGATCATTTGGATCCAAGATTTTGTCACCCCTCTACTTTGTACATCGAGAGCGGTGGGAGGTGGGGCTGGCTGAATTCCCTGCTAAGGGATGCACTGTCCTTCTCTGACAACCCCTGGGTGTAGCTGCTGTAAGCTGCTGAATCTATCAGTTGTCATTTCTGTTGTGAACCCTGTAGCAACTTATTTAGCACAGACCCAAAATAGGGCTCATCCTGCGCTGTTTGTTTAGCAGTCTTACAAACCATAATTATTTGAATGTCTGGGTGTTCCTGGGATAGAATAAGTACTGTGATTTCCCTCATCAGTACTGGTCACATTTTCCTTTTGAATCAAGAGAAAATCTTTAATAAGGAGATCGCAGTTAGAGATAAGAAACCTTCCAGCTCACATGAATGAAGACTTCAGACTGTATTCAAACAGATACCTCACGGCCCTGGCTCCCAGCTAGTGCAGGAATTATGGACTATGTTTTGTATTCAAGCTGCAGTTTAAATAAGATGTCTAAAATGGCTGTGGCCTGTATGCTTATTGGAAAAAAGAAAAAGAGGAAGAAATTGAGGGTGAGACTTTCAGACACTTGATTGATGTCTCAGTGATTATGGTGATCCATATCTAACCAGTAATGCAACCTACTGCAAAACGGGATAAACAGAACAGTCCTAAAGCTGACCTAAAACTAGTCTGAGACACTACTTTGCCCACTTAACAGATTATTTTCAAACTCCAGCTTGAACAGCTGTTTCAGAATAATTCAGCTCCTTGAACGTACAAAGCAGAAGTTCAGTGCCCAGAGATATTAAATTTCTTTTGATTATTACCACCATCTTTTTTTTTTTTAATAAAAAAAGGAGGAAAATAGAATGTAATTTTTGAGGAATACAATTTTGAAATTATGTAGCATGCCAATAATGTCCAATAATAATACACAACATCAGATAACAGAAAGACTGAGTTGTCCATACGCATTTTGTAACAAATGTGTTTTGGATCCTAGTTAGTATATGTTGCTATAGACTCCTTGATCTCCCCTGATCCTCCCCATAGTTAATCTACCTCTGATTGCTTTAATAGTCCCTACAGTCAAATTGTTTTGGTTAACTTGCAGCATGTACATTATTTTTTCATTTGTGACTGTTTCAATTAGCGATGTCATCTATTTCTGAACACGTTTTACTTTTAAATAATTAGGGGCCACCCAAGAGGTTAGTACAAAAAAAGTATTTGAAATGCTAATCTAGCATCTCAGTCAAAACTGTTCAATCAGATTTAAATCCTGTTGTTTCTTAGATATAAAATATGATAGTGTCCACAGCATACTGATAACCTCTGTGCAATACAAAGAAAGAGGCCAATGCATTACACGTGATGGTTACTAAATTGAAATACCGACAGACCCTTAAATATGCTGAGTGTGGGCACACAGATTTAATGAGAGCAATAATGGGCAGGTGGGCTGAGCATTCCTGCTGAGATTAGGTCCTGAGCAGCAAACGTGTCTTTTGAAACTGTTTTTTAACACAATCTGTACACAGGACCAGGCTGCGCATTACAGAAGAAAGTGTCTTTTCATGTTAACTTTATCAACCAGGCCTCTCACAGCCTTGTTACTAGCATATATATATATTTAATGTCATAATGATTGGGGTTTTTTAGGAACGTATTTCTTTTTCTAACTAAATTCAAATTCAGAAAAGAGGAAGAAATTCAGTGCTTTGCTGCAAACTGTGTCTTATCTCTGGAGTTACGTGCTTTTGCTCTTTTTCTTCATAGATGTCATACATTTGGGCCTAATTCAGTAAAACACATGCTCAACCTAAACAGCTAGATCCACCGAAAAATTCCTAAAATAAAGCAGCTGTGTTTAAAGCTTTATTCTGTGCCACATACCTAGTGGCTATTGTGTTTTTCACCAAAATTTAATTAAGAAGTTACACTTTATGGCTCACTGATTTGGATGGCAGCAAATCTGTGGGTTACTCTTCTACTACTCCCTGAAAGGCACCACATGGTGCAGGTGGCAATTTCAAAGGCTTGAGCTGGGAACCAGATGGAGACCCAACCATATGTGTCTGTAACATTTCCCTGCTCCTGAACCTACAAGCTTTACTTCCACACAGTAAAACCAGCCAGAGAGATTTCATCTCCTCCATTATACTAACTCTTGCAGAGCACAAGATTTGGTATGTGTCTTTTACTTGTGAGCAATGCATAATGTCCATCACCAGGTGTTCTTCTTTTTCTCACCTACAGGTTACTTGGGGTTTTACCTATGGATGCAACCTGAATCCAAGCAGGATCTTGTCTTCATATACACATTTCTCCCTATCTGTGCTGGTGATAGGCTAGTACCATAATACATTGCTACCACAAGTAGGTCTTAATTTGGCTTTTTTTCCCATCCTTTTTTTTCAGTTGCATTTGAGTCCACACCTCACTCCCATTCATCAGCCCAGCGGATCCTCAGAAAGGTTTTCATTCATCCTCAAATGAATTCAATAGACTTCAGAGACTTCAGAACAGAACTGTGAGCTGGGACAGACAGTGAAGTGCTCTCCATTCCCTGGGTCAATTGCTGAGTGTTTACACCCTGCAACATGACTTTGGCACAAACATGTCCACTCTACACTGAAAAAGACAGTTTTCTAAACTGAAACGTATGTCACCAAAAAGACTGGATGCATCTGTCTGACTCCTATAGCTCTACCTTCCACTGCCAAGTCATTGATGGTGCTCTCCTTAACCACAGTAGGGACCACACTGAAGGACAAACCCCCTTAGGTATTCATGCTCCTACACAGCCTGAGAAGGAGGCAACTGAAGAAAAGCATTGCATTGATATACCCTTCCTGGCCTTTTCACATTTCATTCGGCTATTAATCATTGTTGCACTGATTAACCTGTAATGACCCACTTGCATCTCACTGTTACATAAAACAACCTGAAATCAGACCCTTGGTTGATTACAGCAGGCAATCAGCCAGTCCAAGACTGATTTTTTGACCTGAATTAAAGTTAACTCATCCAGGAGATTCCAGGGATGTTTGTTCACTGGGATAATTACCCAAGCCAAAATGGACTTGAAAGTATGTTGAGAAAGAAAACTTTAGCAATAATTATTTTTGCATTCATGATAGCTCTGTGATTATTTTTCGTTTTCTTACACTAGAGGCAGGTGATGGACACAGAACTATTCCTAAATGCCAAAACCAAAGGCATGTTGTAAGTTCACTCTGAATACTGGACTGGTTTCATCCATATTCTGCAGAATCTAATGCCAAACCCTGATCTTGGGTACCTAAAAGAATGGCAACCCATTCTCCCCAGATCACTAATTTTCCATAGGGCTAGAAGAATTCCTGTAGTGAGTCACGCAGCCTTGCCGAAGCCGAAGGCTGGGGAAGGTGAACATTTGGGGCACCTGCCTTATGCTCCTCACTCCTGCTTCTGCAGTCTCTGGTGGAAATGGAAGGAAAAATGCTGAGCTTTTCATTGCAGAAATGTTTGCTCTCTCCTAAAGGCATGTTTTTCTATAAGAACCAGTAGATTTTGCTGTCATAATATAGTACTATTTCAGTTTATCTCCCTCTGCACACCTGGTATGCCTTCATCCTATCCCACTTATTTTTACAGTGTCACACAGAGAGGTTACTGCTATAAAAAGGTGCTCCCCATAGAGGGCAAAGCACAACTATAATCACACCGCAGTCTCACTTCATCACCATGGTTATTGTAGTTTTGGATTTGCAGATGCTAAAGGTTTGTCCATGGGAGATATGTAAGAACTGAAAAACAATGGCAAAAAACTTGACTTCCACATATAGGCTTCAGGGTCAGATTGTTACTTTTGCTATCAGAACAAAAAATCAAGCATCAAGCAGTCACTTCTGAAGAAGATGAAGATTTCAGAGGTCTCCCATGTCACTCATTGTTTTGGGAGTGTGTTCTTGGGGTGGACTGATTGAAGGTGAAGGGAGGTTCATCATCTCACCGCATCACCATTTATGGGGAAATGTGTCCAATAAATAGCTGAGGATGTGGTGAATCACTGTCAACAGCAGCAGCAATCAGAATAATCACTAGAAAGAATCTGTAACAGTAATTTAACAGATATATATTTCTTATTTACATCATAGCATTTTCCATAGCAGGGAACAAGTCTCTTAGTGCTAAACCCAAACAACGGGGAGGACAAGAGGCACTGGGTTAGGGGCCCAGAGAGGACTATAATTGGGAGCTTTCGGATTAAAGCGGGCAATTCAAAATGTGAACTAAGTGTGGGAAAATGTTTTCTAACAAGCACCTGACTGTAAAATCCCAGTGTGAAAGCAGAGAAGTCCCAGTTGTCTCTCTCATTTCAGCACAGACTAGATACTTAAAAACCTAGAGTAGAAAAAAATCATTTAAGGCTCTGGTCCACTGCCTGTATTTCTGAAGTGGTTTTCCTTATGGGCTTCTAAAGCACTAAAATATGCCCCAAAATCTATGGCAAACGGTTCTGCAATTGGGCTACAAGGATAGAACAGATATTGTTGATATTTTTCAGGCCTCAAAAGTTAGATAAAATTGCACAGCTGTAGCCTTTGAAGATAACAGAGCTGATGGAAAGAAAGTCCACCTAGAAAAGGTTTTCTGGCTCCTGTTCACATGTGAAAGGATGTAAACCTTGGTAAGTTTATGAACAGCAGCTGGCTTGGAAATGCTTTTCACATTCTGCCCGTGTCACAAAGTGCACACACATAAATATGATCCCATTTATCAAGCAGACCCACAACCAAACTGCATGACTTCATAAAGGACACGTTAGAGTTATCTTCTGTCATCAGATCATTTCCTCAAATTTGAAGTTAAGTACGTTAATGTATCTCGAACTAATTTTCTTGGTGTTAAAGTGCAAACTGGGCTAATAAAAGTGACACATTGACTTTTTCCAGAGAATGATGTTCAGCTTACAAAGAATGGCAGCATAAATGAAAATTAGCCTCAAGACAATCTTAATTACGTTTTATCCATTAGTAGTAGGGTAATTGAACCACTCATTTTCACTGCAAAGAAAATCCTTCTGGCTTCATAAAAGGAAACTATGTATTTAATGTTCTAATTAAAGTCTAACAATGTAAAAATATGCAATAGAAAGAAAAGCAAAATGCAGGTAACATACTTCCATGGAATACTGCAATGACTACCTTGGACATACTATATGTTATTGCCCTCTTGCTGTGCTTAGAGGGACTTCAAAACACATGGCAGAGAACTCAAATCACTCTGAAGAAGCAGTCAGGGATTACTGTCATGAACATGAACTATCCTTAAAGACATATTCAAAGTGAAACTAAGGATTGATATAACAAAATAAACACTATATGTATAGCTGATAGCAATCATACTATTAGAACTAATATTACAAACACTCATAATACCAGTTACAGAAAGTGGCTGGCATTTGTTTATTCTTAGACGAAAAATACCCCCAGACCCATAGGGGAAAAGTCTGGTCAATCCCTTGAAATAAGCAGGGAGCCCATTCTTTTTCAGTAACTATATCAACAAGTATTCTGATATCTATTAATAGTTACATTAATAATTTGATTTTTGATAAACAAAGGATACATTAATAAAAGTATGTTTTGATTTCTGGAGTGCTGGGTAGATCTTGTCATATACCTGTATGCTATGGTATTCTATTGCCTTTGAACCTTTCATGGCTAAATAGAAAGATTTTGAGTTATGAATATTATGCTGTTGTATAGAATTCATTTTCCTCTATAAATAAGATCTAACTTCTTTCCAACACTGCATATTATCTACACTGGACTTCATTAAGATACTATAGAAAGAAACTTTTTATCTTGTATTTTTTTAAGGAAAAAGTACTTTGAAGCTGCTCAGAGTTTGGAAAGATATAACAAGATTTAGGTAATGTTTTAAGGAGAACTGACAGATAAAGTTGTCAAATGCTCATGCTAACAGCTAAATGCTACAGCAGTTTATCAGATATATAAGCACTGCACCTATGCATATAAACAGATGTGCACCCTCCCTATCAGTGTTACGAAGAACATATATTACAAGATACAGAACTTTAGTATCAGAAAATACAGTGGATGAACTAGTTTTCTTTTGTCCATACTAGCAGCAATTGGACATCCTTAGTACAGCTTGGGCCAGAATCAGTGAGATGTTGAGTGAAAGTTTATGATAAGCCACAACACCTGTTCATGAACCTCGTAGTCATCTTGACATATTGCCATTTCCCCTACTGCAGCTAAAGTCAATAAATTAGATAAGTGCAACCAGTCTTGGGCTGATGAAATCTTCTTGTGTACAAATATCACAAAGGAATCCCACAAGTATCATAATGTTATTTTCATCAACCAGAAAAATTGCAGGCAGGACAAAATTTAGTTGCACATAATATTATGGGAGTATCTGCCCACTAGGCTCAATACAATCTAGATCAGATCCCTTGAATTTACTGACCCCAGGAGCAGCATCTAGGCAGAGTTACAGTCAATTCAGAATTCCTGCTTCTAAGAAAGCCAAAAATACATTCTCCTATCCAAAAATAATAATTTTTAAATCAACCTTTATCATAATATTACCATGAGCATTGAAAAGGATTATCTTATTAGAAAAATGAAATGACTTAAATTTATCCTCATTATTGTTTCCCAGGGAAAAAAGAGCCTTTTTTATTTCATTGTGGATGAAGCTGCTATTTGCATTTAAATGAAGATATCTGAAGGAGTTAGAAAGTTAGGGTTTTTCCTTTTGAGGATGAGATTTCATTTCATTTCAGTATTCTCCTATAATGCAAACCTAAATCCACTTTCTGCTTCATTAAATAGTCAATCACAAGCTGCTTCCCAAAAATTGTCATAGAGAGTGAGACACTCTGATTATTGCCAGTTGAGGCTTTCTAATGATGGTAACAGTATAGTGTGGATATCCCCTAAAAATCTGACATCAGCAAATAAATGAGGCATTTCCATATTTGCTGAATAGCAGGAATTTTGTTGATTGACTTATCATAACTGACGCATTTAAACAATCTGCTTTCCTAATACTCCGATCAGAAACAGGCTTGTGTCAAAGGAACAGTTAACAAGCTGTTCCAGCATTAACATTCTGAAAAGCACATAGACACATAAATATTCATTCCAATGTTAAAGATATTATTATGGAAACACTGCACCACTCATACCTATAGGAGATTTGCCATTTCCCTAAACTGGAAGGAAGATGCCATGGAATGGGACATCCCTTCATACCAAGTGATATCTGGATTCTATTTTGAGCCCTCAAATCTGGCTTTGTATGTGGGGGAAAAAGCAGACCCGTTTCAGACAGGCCATATTTCATAGGCTATAGGGAAAATTTATGTTACTGACTAACAGGTACTGAAAAAGCCAAGGACTTGTCAACGTCACCTGAAATTTTCCTTGTTGCCTATATTCAAGAACAAAGGTTAGTTTTAGCAAGAAAGACAAGACGAGAAACAGTAAATGGTGAAGTTAAAAGAAAAAAAAAAGTTTACCAGTAAGCAAGGGCTGCTTTTATGAGTCAGGCTGGATCACAAAAATTTAACTCTTCAACAGAAGTATTAAAATATTAGCTGAAACTGGGATGGGAAACATCTCCTTTCCTGTTTTTGCTCTCCTCACACTGAAAGGGTCAGCAGGACTGATGGGAAAATATTTTTTGTCTTAAAGGTCCACTAATTTTATGAGCTTAAATGATGCACCTTAAAGACAGGTAATTAGAAACGGTCATCTTTGCAAAATAAGATTAGCTTATCTCGCAGAGAGATGAAAATCGTTGTAAGACAATAACTTCATAGCCTAATCCATCATAGGGAAGGCCTCTGTTTACCCCACTATACTCTCAATAAAAGAACTGGCCAGCTCACCTAGCTGGTCACCTGGTCACCATACAAAATACAAAAGATAGTTTGAGACAGACACTGAAGCTGGCAGTGGTAGGGCAGCAGTTGTTGATGGAAATGTTGTCAAAGTGAACAAGCCTAACAAGATCTCAAGCTTTGATGGAGGTGGGGTAGCATCAAATCATACTGGTGGGGGCCAGCGGTTTAAAAAAAAAATCAATCTCGTTTAGTCTACCAGCTGGCTCCAGCTCATTTGTTTCACTCAAGTACTAAGCTATTTCTCATTAGCCGAGTCTAATATACAGATCCAGTAGTCAAAGATAAAAGGTTAGTGCCCAAATTCACATATGTGGCTCCTGATTATAGTTTAGAGATTTTAGGCAGATTGTCTACAGTCCATGTCTATGTTCTGAAAAACACAATGTTCCTTTCAGTTCCTTCAGTTGTTCACGATACATGGCACAGATTCTAAAGCTATTGTATCAGCTACCTGCTGAATACACAATGAACAAAATAAGCTGATTAATTTTGTTATGGTAGGCATCTCATTTAATTGTTTTTCAAGAATAATAAGTTTAACCTAAGCAGTAAATGTTCCCAAGAAAATTAATTTTAATGCAGCAATGCAGGAATATTTTGGTTAGCTAAACTAAGAGAAAATAAAAACTTAACGTAAGAGCCAAGCAGGAAGCTGCAGAAAAGAAAGGGAATTCTAAAGATGAAATTCTGTCAAATGTATTCACGTACAGCCTACCAAAGTCAATGGGAATTCTGTGTGCATATTCAAGGACAGAATTTGGTCCAAAGGGATGAATTTTCAAAGGATGCTGGGTTTTTTTCCTTGCACCCAGCATTTGCACAGGCTCATTAGTATTTGCGAAATAGGTACCTGTGCCCTTAAACAGGCATTGCAGAGTGTAATTACCTATTCCTCCTGCGTAAGTGCAGGATTTTGTTGGTGCAGCCTTTCACAGAATCACAGAATCACAGAATCACAGAATTGTGGTGGTTGGAAGGGACCTCAGAGATCATCGAGTCCA
>JAOQGH010000005.1:25517306-25597519 GCA_025769975.1 Gallinago jamesoni | reverse complement strand
AGCCTGTAGCGCTGCCTGGGATTGTTGTGACCAAAGTGCAGGACCCTGCACTTGGCCTTATTGAACCTCATCCCATTTCTTTCAATATGGTCCATTTAAGAAGACTCAGAAAGAATAGTGTATTTATCAATATACTCTAGAAATGGATTTCAGATGCTCTGAATCCTCCAATCTATTCTCCAGTTACGCTCAAGAGAAACATTCCACATGTTCATTTCTGCTTTCTAAAATAAAGATTCTAAGAGGTATATTTAAACAATAAGGATGTTTTCAGGTCACAGTTCATGCCCTTCAAGAGTCTTCAATACGTTCATTCCCTTCTGTATATGCCAAACAGCACTGACTGGCTGTGTTAAACTCTCACTGCTTCACTAAACAAATTCTTTGCAGCCAAACTGTAATTGTAACCCTTTAATGACATTCCACAATTATTTTTATAGAAACCTCATCTACAAAATGCCTATTCCAGAAGATCTGTTGCCATTGCTGAGTACAAGTACCTGAAAACATAACTAAAGCTCATCATAAAAAAAATGCATGCAGTACAATTTGTTTTATAACTGAAAACACCAATTCCAAATTTTTAACGAAATGAGAAGAAATAGTCTACAAATCAATAACAATATCTATATGTTTAGATATTTAGCAGGCAAGAACAGAAGCAGTAAAACTCACTCATGCGAGAGGAAGACTGTTAAATACCTCCCTAGTGCATGAGTAGTGTATAAGCATTTTAATGGACAATGCACCAGCAACAGTTTTGCCTCTGGTGAGCAATTACAGCCAGAGATACCAAGATGCAACTCATATATATATTTTTATATATATATATGAGTTTCTTTTCATTCCCTTTTCTACTCTCCAGCACTCTCTGGATGTACCTGCTTGAAACCGATAGGTGCCTATGTGACTTCTTTTGCTGTACCCTCTAGGTCTCTCAGAGTCACTACAGGCAAATGCATTTATTTCCTTGACCCTCTCCTTCCCCTCCTCATGTTACCTTTCTCCTTGAGTAGAAAACCTTTCTCAAGCCAAGGTTAGATTACAATTTTTGTGTTTTGCAGACATATTCAGAGAAATATTAAGTACTACCTTTTCTCCTGGTTAAAAATAGTAACAAAACCGCAACAAACATACGCAGTTTTGAAGCTCAATTCATGTTTTCATATGGAATGCCAATAGCGAGAAATAACATAAAGTACACTCCCAGGAGAAGAAAAATAACCAACTTCAATCTTTTAAAATAATTTTCTTCTTCCATCTAACACATTCAGCCTCTACTAATTATACAGCTACAATTTTCTTGCACACTAGAAACCACATTTTATCCACTTACTAAGTTTTACAGACAAAGGCAATGGAAAAGCTGTGGTCATTATGTCTCATTCAGATGTCTTTAACAGCAGCTTTCATCAGATTCAGTGATGCTCACTGCAGATAAGTTAGCCGTGGTTATAAAAATCAACATATGCAATCGTCTAAAACTGCTAAAGAAAAGCCAAATATATTTATAACTTCCATGTTCCGTGTGAAATGCCATGATTCTTAAATGCTCTTTCTGACTGACAAATTCAGGCTGAGCTGAAATGGGGCTTCTGGGCCCAAAGGTTTGAGGGGAATCCTCAAAAAACACCAATCAGGACCATTAAAACCTATTAGTAACCCCAGGGCCCTAACAGACAATCCGATTTGGTTCTTCTGCAGAATCAAGAGTACCAAGAAATTAAAAGAATAAAGCAACACAAAGTAAGGCAATCCCTCTTTCCCAGGTTTGGCAAGTTCCTTGAAGAGTGTTCACTGACCAGCTGTAGCGGTACAGGCAGACAGGCTCAGCGTTTCTGGTCTGGCTGGAGCAGAAAGGCAACAAATCACTCTCACGTCTGAAAAGGTGTGTGAGGGAGTTCAGGTAACTGCAAAACACTGTCTGTCTGTTCCAATTCTTTTCTTCAGTCCAAATGGAAGATTATTTTTAATATATTTTGAAGCCCAGCTGATGATCTTTTTGCACCCTGCTACGCTGATATCCACAGCAGAAGTGGGGCATCATTTTCTTCACATAAACACACATGAAATGGGAATGATTCTGACTCGAGTGCGAGACACAAAGCAGGCCAATAGTCTCTGCCTATAGATACGTTCAGGTGGAAGAACAAGTCAACAGGCTATGGCTTCAGCTCTTATACCTTTATTAATAAACTCATTTTCATTTCTTTTCAGTGAAATCTGAAAATCGATCCTTTCCTCTAATGCCTCATGAACAGCTTAGAAGAGGGCAGCTGCGAGTAATTTGTGCAGCCATAAAGAATTGTAGTCACATAGCAGTACAGCTCTTGTGGATCAATTCTTACATAAACAATGACATTTGCTCAGGGGTGGGGATTTTTCCAACAATATGAACTGTTTATGCAGGAAAGGTGTGAAATGTTCACCTTGGCTTTCTCTCCCGAGTTTCAACCAAAAGGTAGAAAGTGTATGTGGAAAGAGAATCAGACAGACATAAGAAGAAGCAACAAAACAAAAGCTGCTCTTTGGTCCCAAAGAGATCTATCTTTCTTTAAATAAACCAAATGGAGCCCATTAACAGACAGTTTTCTTCTTTCACAGCCCTCAAAGATATAGTGACAAGGTGAAGTGTTTGCATTAGATGCAGCTGGACTAACACTTGTTTTCCACAGCAGTTTTTCTTAGTTGACTTCTGAAGTTATTTGTCAAATGCCTAAAGTGAAACATGAAACCACAGCCCAAACCAAAGCTGCTGATCCAAAATCTTCCATGGCTCTGGGCAGCACCTCGCTATACTTAACCAGTGTCCAAAAATACTCCAAAATCACATGAATTTTTTTCTACCGACATCCAGCAAAATGGGGACAGATTTCTCAAGTGTTTTTTAGTCTTAAATAGGAAAGAGGAATGTGACTTCTTTTGAGGATCCCCCATACTAGATTGAGATTTGGGGACAACGGGGGTTACCAATGCTACTAGCGGCTTCTTGAGGTGCCAGGTTGGTGCTCTCTCATCCCATCTCCCAAACGGGCTGGTTTTCCCCTGGCAGCTCACTTCTGTGTAGCCACATTTCACAGAGGGTTTAGAAATGACTGCATTTTGATAGAATTACTCACATACACTTAGAAAGCCACTGTCAGAGAAGAATTAAAACTACCTTCTTCTGACTCAGTACCTAATGGGATCAAGATATGCTTCTCAGTGCTTTTCCCTTCCATTTTTAAAATTATCTAATTGGTTTTGTCTAAAACCTGTGACAATCAAAAATTTCAGGTAGTTTGTCAGAGATGGCATACTGCTTCTTTTACACTACTAAATCCATGTCACTTGTAATTTGAGTTTTATAACTTAGAGAGTTGTTGCAACTGGATATAAATGTTCTGGTTATTTTAAGGATAATTTCTGGACTATGAGACTCCATTAGAGACATATACAAGGCAATAAAATCTGCCTCCTCAATTTCCTAAGAGATCCCTGATGATGCTTCCTTCTGCTTTGCTGATCTGGATTATCAGGGTGTAGGGAAGTGAAAGGAAGAGATTTTGTGCAAGGGTTTCCCAACCTTTTTCAGTTATTAGCCCAGTTCTTTATGACTTACAGTCCCAGACATGAACAAAACCTCAGTTTCTCTCAGGCTTGCTCTCAGCTGTGCTGCAGAACCACTGCTTTCCTCTGCCTCTACTAATTTGGCCAAGTTTATCCTGGAAGAAGAATCACTTCGTCCAGTGGGAAACCCTTTCTCTTTTTGTATTTTACTGCACTTTTAAATAGAAATGTCACAAAAACAGGCTAACTTGGCAGATATGCCTCCTAAAATGAAAAAGGTAAAACTCCTGCCGGACAACTGATTGTGTTGGGTTTTCCTCTCATAGTACAGGTAGTAGCAGACAACGCAAAAGAGCCTTGTGCTGGACCAGGGTAAGGCAACCAAATGAAAGCAAAATAGAAAAAATTGTCAGGCTGGATACTGTCACATTTCCATGTCAGACAATGAGAAAAAGCTGAAGCTATTTTGGAGGACAAAAGGTTTTGGCTTCCCCCCACCCTGAGTTTATTGCTCAGAATCCGAGCAACATTTTCTGTTCATCAGGTCTCGTACTCACAGTGTCCTAAATTACTTCTTCAAGTCTCCTTGCAAAAACTGAGCATGTGGACAATCTCCATTACTTGAGCTTGCTCATATATTACTTTTAGCATTATATTGTAACCCAGCATAGCCAACTGAAACCAGAGCCATGCTACTATGGACATCATACATAAATATATTTAAAGCAGTCATTGCTTCAGAAAGTGTACTATTTAATAAAGTTGTGGAGGCTCATGGAAAGGAAAACAGAAGCAAGGAAAGGAAACATCTTCAAACTCATTGAATAGTCCATCTATATTCTGGCTAAAACCAACAATACACTTTCTCATTCTTTAGGTACATCTTCCTGGTTTAATATAGAAATGATATTTAGAAATGAAGATAACTGGAACTGTACTTTTTCTTTCTCGTAAAGACCTTCCATTCATTCTATAGAAGCCAGGGGAACAAAGACTGGGGCTGGGACAGACAGAAAGCTGAGAATTACTTCTTTTACAATAAAAAATTAATAAATCATTTAACAGACCACAGAACAAAATATGCCCCTAAACTACACAGTTTGATACTAGCTTTTACTGCATCTGCTCAACAGAGTCCCTGGAGTTTGGATTTCTTGGATGCCAGGTACAGGTCTATTCATTTCTGGGTTTGTTTATGACAAAATTAGATACACTTTTACATATTTTTACATATGTTCAGTTTTTTCCTCTCTGTTTTAAATGTTGAGATGCTTTGTTTTTCCCCTCATGTCTAAGGTTTTTACTTTTTAGAGGTTCCTGTTATCACCAAATCGGCAAAGAGCTAGATACATATATTAGATTGTATCCAGTTACGACAAGGAAACTTAACTCCACTTTCTGACATCTTTTTAAGATCAAAGAGAAAATATATATGTGAAAACAACACACCTTTATTCCACTGAAGCAGAGAGAATTATTTTTAAATTCAAAGGTAATTTGCCTCACAAATATTACAAGCAGAATTTGGGATTTTTAGAATGAGTTACAATGAAAAGACTTATCACTATTTTTCTATATATTTTAACAATTGTTTTTTACGGCTGGTTCAAACATTTGAATCAATGTTCAATGTTCAATCTATTTTCAAATTGTCAGGAATTATTTTCATGCAAGGTATAGAGTGTTTTAAATACTTATTTTCAGTCTGTTTGGAGCTGACAGGTTTAGGAAATAGAAGTTCAGCTTTGCAGCAAAAAGTCACTTTGAACTGTAACTACTGTACCTCCAGGGTAGTAATTTTGCAGAACCCCACTCCAGGGTAGCGATTCTGCTATTTTATGATAGAGCTACTACTAAGTGGTATGAAACAGAACCAGATTTTCTATTTATTTCACATTTACATTTCTTATATGCCTACAATTTAGTCCCTTTAAATGCCAAGCTTTTTTAAATTAACACTTTTCACATTTTGATGTTGTTGGTTTTCTGTACTCTCACAATTAGAAATGACGTCAGTGACTATAAAACAACATTAGGTAGTCTGAAATCTCAGCTACACAATTTCCTATTTCACTTTTTTTCCTCATCCCTTCTTTGAAGGTCACAATAAAAATGAAACAAATGTCCTCTTACAAATTTGTTTTCTCCAGATTCAGTAAACATCAAATTCTGAGTTCTTAATTCTGTGTGATTTGGGTCCATGTCATCTACCTTTAGGCAAGGCTCTACTGTCCTTCTTCCAAGGTGAATAGGACCACCCCTTCTGGAGGCCATGTGTTCATATTGCTCCTCCCGAAAACACTAAGTAGCACCTGAAAATATACCTCTGCACAGTCCACAGACTAAATTTCTCCCTAGGCACAGTGTAAGGTGCTTTATATCAGAAAGAGCCTCCGGAGGTAGGATGTCTGACTCAGACATCCATCTGAATCACAGTCGTCTGCTCTGCTTTATCTCTCCCTCTCTAAACAAAATTATTTCCTCCTCTGAGCTCCTCCTTTGCTGTTTGCTATCCCACAGAGAAAGCCGCTCCAGCCGCCAGTGTGAAAGAAAGGAGAAAGAAGATTCACAAAATCAAAGATCTCCTTGTACGTACACTTTCAGGTTCAGAAACATCCTGCATATAAATCCAATTTGTCAAATTCATTTTGCATAGCCCCAAAGCAACACAAAACAAAACTAACAAAATCACCACAAAGGCAACGCCTCCAGTGCAGTGTGCCCCAGTCCTTGCTCTTGAAGAGGACCGGCCAGAGCAGAATGATTTCCCACCCTGTCCAGCTGTCCATGCCCTGTCTGTGTCCACACAAGACAAAAGTTTTAGCTTCCCTCCAGATCTTTTAGGCTGTTGCCAATATTTTTTCCTGAAGCTGTCATTTCAGGAGCCATACTGCCTGACGTGGCTTCTGCCTCCATGTTTTTAACCACTCCGTGCATTTGTACTAACCCAGTTTGGAGTCGGGTGGGAGAGAAGAAGAGTAAGTCACACACAAAGCCAGTGGTCATTTCTTTTGAATCCTGGGCCAGTGTTTAATCCATTGTCCTGCATCCTCTTTCTGGCATCCTGCCTCTGAGGACATCTCACACAGAAAAGTGAATTCTTAATACCACTGGCTGGCAATTAAAAGAGGGATGGAAGAGTCAGAGAATAATTCTCTTAATTGACTACTCTTCTTACTACTTGTAATCTAGAGGAAATCTAATTAATTCTACATGAAGAACAACTATTCTGTAGTGAAGTATAATTCCTGGTCTCTGGGGCTTCAGCTTACCAGTTGTCAAATTATCCAATTACACACTTGTTAAAATCCATTTTTGGGAGATTTTCATGGCTCGTAAATAAATAATTTCAAAAGCTTTAATCCTCAAAAGAAAAACAAAAAAAGAAGAAAAAAAAAAGAAAAAAGGGAAGCCCTTGACCCCCACATGGTACCTCAAAATCACAAGACACATCTAAAAATAATGTCAAGAAGTGATACCCGCCTGCTTTGCTCAAGCAGCACCACAGTGGTGATGGATCTATTTTGGTAGGGAGAAATTTGCTACTTCTTTTTCAGCTATGTTTTATTCAAATCACTAACCTGAAGGGAACCAATTAAGGCAGCATCCCTTTCATTATGCCAAAAGCGAAAAATCTTTCCATAACCACGTCAACTAAGAGGTGGGAAGCCAATGGAGACTGTAGCTCAAGCCAAGGATATTGACACACTGGAGCAAGGCCAGTGTATGGCCACCAAGCTAGTTGAGGGCTGGAGTACATGATGTACACAGAGAGGCAGAGAGAGCTGGGCCTGTTCAGCCTTAAGAAGAGAAAGCAAACAGAAGACCTTACTGCTTTCTACAGCTATTCAATGAGAGGATACAGAGAAGATCAAGCCAGACTGCTTTTAGGCTCATATGGCAATATGATGAGAGGCACAGGACACAAGTTAGAGCATGAGAAATTCCATTTAGATACGTGGAAAAACAAATTACTGTGATGGTGATCAAATACTGAAACAGTTTTCCCAGAGAGACCGTGGGATCTCCATCTGTGGAGGTGTTCAAGACTCAAGTGGACCCAGTCCAGAGCAACTGGGTCTCTGAGCAGGGCATTGGGGTAGCTAATGGCTGGAGCTCTCTTCAACCTCAGCTGCTCTGCAACTCTAAAAACTCTTTAGAAAGATTCTCTGATTAAAAAGAGGGAGGTGACACACGACACTACAATGAATATGTATTTGAAGGAATGTTCTTAAATCAGTGTGAACTCTGAATCCTGATGTGACTAGATTTGCTAAATATGAGCATAGGAGAAAACTTTCTGTGATTTTCTGAATTTCAGTGAAAACAATTTAGCAGTCAGAATTAAGGATTGTTTTGCAATATTTACTACTGCAATGTACAGCAGCATTCTGTTAAAAATATCCTGTGAGTGAAACTTGACATGAAACAAAAGAGGAACAGAAGGCAGTAATCTGTTTTCCACAAACCCAATCTGACTGTATTTCCATAAAACCAAGCAAACACTATCCCTGGTTTTTGTTGGTGCCTTTTTTTTTAATTCAACAAAAAAACTTTGACATTTCTTAAATATTAATTGAGTGTGATTAACATAAAAATATAAAGATATTGGATAAATAACCCAAATTAAGTGGTGCAATATTTCCAGTGATTACTGGTGATTCTGGGCATTCCACGTGAGACATCCTAAGACGTCCTGACTTTAAAATCATTCAAAGCACTTGCCTACTGAAAATGAGGTCCTTTTCAGCTTGCTGAAACTGGACTGCACAAAAATTATCAAATTTCAAATATTTATGAGACCTTCACTCTGAAAACTTGATTCACCACCAAATTATTTCTCTTTTAAACTCATAACATTATTAATATCAATGGCTTTACAGCAGTGTGAAAACAGGTAGGACTGCTAAATTTTGTGTCCACTGAAGCATGGACAAGTTCTGGATGAAATTTGTTCTAATTCAGATCTCCCATATTTTCTTGGTCCTTTGACATTTCATAGCATCACACAGCTTCAGAGCCACACAGAAAGATTGTCAGGGCTGAAGGATTGGGCTTGTTTCCACCCAGCTCAACTGCATGCGCCTAATCAAGAAAAACATATGTAACTTGCACCTAAGAAAGAACAGCAGCTGTTATGCAATGCCATTTTTCTTAGGTTTTAATTTGTAAGAAAAATACCCTTGCGTTTGTTCCTGCTTCTCTAGGAAACGCAATTTTCGATGTTCCACATCAAATTGTGTGGCCATCAGCAGCTTTGCCAGCAGCCAGTCCAAGCCCTCATTACTCATTCCCCCACTCAGACAAAAACTGGGTGACTGCTGCTTTCTATTATTACAGGTGATTACAGTATTAGTCACTGGCAACTGCAGCTCCAGATACAAAAACAAGATTTCTAACCTCTTTTCTTCAACAACAACATCATCAAGATCTTTTTCCATGAGCCCATAGTAACCTTTGGCAGAAAAAGAATTGGATTAAACTGGAAGACCTGCTTGATGGTTTTCACTGTTTGGGAATTTAAGGAGCAAAATGTCCGCATTGGTGTTACAATGAACACAGTTGCTGTTTCATTGCATGCTCCACAGGTCAACGAAATGTCTAATTGCAAAGGGAAAGAGCTATTGCTTGTTATTTCAAATGTTAAGAACCCCAGGGTTGTCATTAATTCTGAAAGGAAAAATCCAAACAATATGGCATTTATTGGATTCTGGAGATAAGGCGTCTTTGATTGCCAAGTGCTTGTATTATTTCCCCATTTCATTCTCTGTATACAAAACAAAATGCTACATGCTAGTGACTCCCACATTTGTCAGTTTGTTGGTAGTTCCACAATAGAAGCCTGCCAGAGCAAGGCCAACATTCAGCACAACAGTAATAATAGTAAGATGAAGACCAAGCCAAGCCATATTTTAACAGGCAATTCTAATTGGAAAATGAACCCTATACATTAACCCCCTTGCAATTGAGTATACTAATTTCTTGAAAAGTCACATAGGAATACCAGAACTGTCACACCTGACTGGACTATTCAGCTGCCTGGTTCATCACTTGGGTACAGACAGGTGCCAATATCACATGCTCTGAAAAAGCATAAATAACTGACATCTACATATGGGAAAAATGCCTTGTAGCTTCAGATACCTGTGATTCAATTAGTTTCTGAAGCATAACAGATTATAATGTGTTTACTGGACGAAACGTTTTCTCCTATTAGCTGTGTATACTCATCACATTTATTAGAATGTGAAACAGAATCTAATCTGACTCATGTATTGCATAAAGACTGATTAACAAGCTTTTGAATACAAAATCCTTCTAGTCGAAGTTGCCTGAACCACAGAGAAACAATTCAAAGAGCAGGTTTTAGGATCTGTGAGACTGAGAGTAAGACAACCTGTTCCTCTGAACTGATATAGCAATATTCCAGAATTAGCCCGATGGAACAGTATTCCAGAAGAAGCCTGGCAAAGACTTTTTTTTTTTAGTTTCGTTTTTGTTTTATTATTGTTGTCAATAATGACTGTCGAACAAGATGAAACGGAACACTACTAAAGTTTGCTTACGGTATCAGTTTGGGAGGCATCGTCAATACAGGAGTTTGAACGATTAAATACGAAGCACCAGATAAACCCAAGGATTCAAGAAAAAGAAATGCAAGGAAATGCAGTCACACATAGTTCAAAGTTATAATTGTGAGAACTGACAGCAAGAATTTCAACCATCAGGTAAGATGTTTTCAGACTAAAACAACTGAGCATAAGCAAGACCTGGATATAAAATTCAGCCACAGGAAGAATGTCTGCCGTTATACAAAACAACCCCTCACCAACCAAACAAAAATTGACAAGAACCAGAACCAAAATGTATCATTTGAGATGGAGGAAAAAAAAACATTTCCAGGGCATAAACATGTAGACAATGGCAAGGGGACATTATTTGGTATCCTCTAGTCATCTTTAACACCTGTTTTCAAGAAAGATGAATTAAAATCAGAACTGGTAGGCGCCAAGAGATGTTACTGGGAGAACGGAAAGTGCTTCATGATATAAAATCATAGGACCTTGCCCTACCTAATTTCAGGAAGCAATAGGATATACGTACAAAAAGAAAATGGATGTTTGCAGTATAACAAAAATCCAAAGGTTTCTCCCTTTCCCATGAGTAGATTTCATCTGTGATTCAGTAATCATTTTGATTTAAAAGGTCCCTATTTAGAAATGGGTAACGTCTTAATTAAATATTTGAAAACTTGCCGAATATTGTAACTGCAATTTAAAAGCTATGAATTAGGAAGGGAAAAGCTTTTAACTATTCTCTAGACATCCTTTTCTTTTTCATAAAGCTGACTGTCAGTGGAAGTGTTTAGAAATAGTCACTCATTAGACTTGAGTAGGGCAGCTGATCCTGTACTTCTGTGCTACCAAGCAGAACCCAGATCAACCACAGCCAAAAGCAGATCCTCTCCGTAATCAATTTGTTGATCTGTATCATACACACAGAAGGAGATTCACATTTCAGCTTTTTCACAGAAAAGCATTAATTGCATCCAAAAGTATCCTAATCATCAGCTTAAGATTGTAGATAGTAGAGAGAAAACTGTAACAGCCTCCAATATCCTATTCCAGCCCCCAGCGTGGACTCCTGAGCAGCTCCCAAAAGAAAGCAGCAACAGCATTCTGCCAGCCTGAGGAGTGACAAGGCACTGGAGCAGAGCTGGGGGTCTAAGGAAGAGGCAGGGACAACCACGCCATCTTTACAGCTACACACGAACCATAAGCTCCAACAATGATGGCACTTGCACAACTAGTGCATGATCCACCCATCACATCTTCTGTAATGGGGAAGAAGAGCCAAGCTGAAACCCTGGATCTAGGAGAAGGCAGTCTGGTTGACTTCAAGAGGATCTTCAGCGTGTTCCCCATCCCCATCCTTCTAGGAAGGGAACAGTTTCTTCTTTATGTTTTTATCATTGTTCTTCTCTGTTTGGCTACTGAGTTCTTCAGGGTTAGGCTTTAATTAAACACAGCTGTTTGTGCAGCTCTTAGCACTCTGGTAGCTCAGACTGAGCTGATATCTGGTCTCTAACAGAACATAAACAGCACTAACTAAAAATCAAATGTTTCTGATACATATATTTATAAGGTCATTAATACCCTAAGCATTTTTAAATTCCAGCAGTGACTGGCACTGCCAGGACAGCTGATTCCTGTAATTATTAGAAATAATTTTAATACAGAAAAGCTTCCTATATAATAGATAGCCTCTTTGCTGCAGCAATTGATTTTATTTATTTATTTGGTCTATTTACCCTGCTGATGGTATGTAGAACAGTTTATTTCCTGTCAACATTTTCATTAAATTTTTATAAAGAACATCAGGAGCAAGTTGAAACAATAAATTATCTATAAAGTATAATGTTAAACTGGTGTTCAGGTTTGGATACAATTTATTTAATATGACTGCCATAAATATAACTTCTTACAAGCCAAAATGGCTCTACTGGGTGTGAGGACAAAAGCATGTTCATCTGCAGTGGGAGAATGGGTTTACAGCCAATATTGCTTCGATAACTGGGGTAGGATGTACCAAACCAGACCTTTTAACAAAATATCACCTTAAATATGAGTGGCCGTGCTAGTTCATGAGCACGACGAGACTGAGGGTGCAGGCCACTGTCAGTGTATCCAGAACCATGGGAATTTTAATATATTAAATGCGACCGGACTGAGAGTGGTGAATTGGGCATCCCTCAGAATTTAAACCTAGCCGTGCCTAGCCTCCCACCTCGGGGAGGAGTGTTAGAACACAAGGGGGTTTATTTTCTGCCAAAACCATTTTGCCTTTTTGCGCAACAGCAGCTCAGATATTTAATTATTTACCATTTTTATTATTATTATTTACAAAACAGATTTCAACTTATCCATTTACTAGCATGTCATATCTGCCCTCTGCCTTTCTCGGTGGGGATTATCTTGTATGTACACAGATGGCTACAGAGCACATCTGTCTCTCATCCTCACCTAATCATTAAGGTTCAACAAAAGGTGAACAGCACAATTATGAAAGAGCTGACAGAATGTTTAAAAAGCAACAATAATCAATAGCAGTAAATGTACAATTTGAGTGATTAAATCTGTACCATTCATCACCTAACAAAATGAGAGTAAAATAAAATAGGGAATAAATACCAGAAAGAAGTCAAAGAGGAATTGGAAGCTGATTCTCTAGGATGCCAACAAAAAATAATGTCATATTCTAGAAGATTCAGGCATATTAGTCTCACTTGGCTGTCACACTACATTGCAGGTCCTCAACTCAGAAGAACCACAGCAGTTTAGTATGTTCAAGACAGTTAATGAACAAATGGACCATATGCCTTCTTAATACCATATTTCAAAGGTCTTAAGAGGTGCTAGTTTTTGTCTCAAAGGATATTCTATTACAGGTGAATGTTAAGAGAATGACGTTTAAAGAGAATTAATATGTGAGTTAGCTGACAACAAAGAATAACAGAAAGTTTTTGCCTCTTCATTATTTACCCGTGGTTTTTTTTTTCAAAGTACCAAGATTTCAATAATTACCATGGAATAATCCTCCAACATTCCTTGTCCAGAATTCTTCATTCAGAATAAAACACTCTGTTTCTATAATTCCTGTACCAATCAACATGTTCTTAAGACCCCTCTTTTACAGTTCCCTGGCCACACACTATCTGGACACACAGACTTTGCAGTGGGAAACCTGTCAGGGAAATGGGAAGAGTTTTGAACAGTGGTCATGCAAGAAATTCACAAATTACAGTGGAAACCATGCTGGTGAAGAACGTTACACCATACAAAAATTTGCTTGTCCCACAAGGTTTGGTGGATGTTTTAGTTTCTGTCAACAAGGCAAGACATTGCTAAGTGGCAATAAACCACTGCAAAACAATCATGGTAAAAGGTCAATAATTTTTTATAACCCTGGGTAAACATCTTTGCCTGTATTTCATTAGGCTTAGGGGAAAGGATCATGCATTGCAAATATCCAAACAGGTGTTCACACGTTCTTACAATGTTCTCAAATTAAATGTCTTCTCCCATGCCATTCCCATTCTGCTAACAAGGGACAACTGGGGTCCCATGCACAGCTTACCAAGACAGGTTCTGTTACACTTTAAAATTAGAAAAGGTGTTATTAAAGTGTCAGAAATATCAGTGTTTATAGTACCCACACATCCATAAAACACACCCTACAGCTTTCTCATCAATATCCTTGAGTGCTCTACTGTGACCTGCATTGTTGTTTTGTTATTGGTGTATGGCCCTTCAGGGGTCTCAAAAGCTGGAATGCTAATATGCCATAGGGAAAAAAAAACACAGTGGAGAAAGGTGAGTACAGGAAATGTTCTAATAACTTCGACAGAAGGTAGGCATTTCCAGCATGTCCTGACACTGATATATACATTTAAGTCTTTCCTTTGGAGCATTTTCTAACTCAAAAAAAAGAAAACAGGAAGGTCTAAATTTGCTGAACAACTTCTTTTGAATTTACAATTCCATAATAGGTAGCTAGCATAATAGGTAGCACCACAAAGGTGGTGCAGATGTGGCATATGCTAGTCTATTGAAAAAACAAAGCTCTGCTTGATGCTAAAGCAGTAAAATCGTTCTTTTGAAAAATTAACCGGTAATTGAAATTGTAATGGCATTTCTGTTTGGTGCTTCTAAATATGAAATCTCATGTTTCTCTAAGCCCAGCAAAACTAAACCAAATTAACCCCAGTCTCCAGAAAGAGAGAAATAATATAACACTTTGTTTTCATTATGGTTCTTCCTAAATGGAAGAGTAAAATTTTTAAATTTTTTTTATTTTAAATGTGTAAATTACGAGTTGACTTTTGCAACATCACTGGGAAATCTGAAGTACCTAACTAATCTAAGTTACATGTCTTTAAAGGTCTGCACCCGAATCATATTTCCTAAGCACAAAGTAAAGTACTACAAAGATTTAGAGATTTGTGATACTCCAGAGTTTATTCCCTGACGCTCCTTTAAATACAAAGAAGGTTAAAACTATTCCCAGTCTGTCAGTAATTAGGGGACCCCTGCCATTTATCTTTGCTTTGTCTCTCATCCATTATCCCAACACCTGTTGCCTTATAAATTGCCACCTACTGATAACTTTATAGACTTCATGTGACCTTTGAACATAGAATTTTGTGCTTCTGGAAAATGGGCCTTTTTTTCATCATTTAATGGAAATTAAGAGGGTGAGTTGATTTGTAGCAACTACCAGGAGAATCTATCTCTGTTCTTATCACTTGATACTAAAGCGATCATGGGCATGTATGAGAAGAACTAGTTGTTTTCTGCAACCATTGGAACAATTAGAGAAGCAATCTGTTATCTTTCCATTAAGGGATGGAGCTAATAAAACCCCCCCCCCCCCCCCCCCCCATATCAGATTAGGTAAATCAGACCACCTTTACAGCCTTAACCCTCAACAGTCCAGAAATTGTGTGACTGCATATCAGGGTCACATCTGCGTACCTGAAAGCCTCTTATCAACAAGCCAGTTGAGATCATCCATAGTTCAATAGCAGGAACTAGCCCACTAAAATAGCCATTCAAAACAAAAGGATTAGATGTACAACTCCGAGATGTTAAGTGGCCACAATTCCAGACAGAGAGAGCTGTTTCAACTGTGATCTACACCTTGGTAATGAAAGTATGAGACATTGCAGAAGAAAACAAATACTTTTGGTAAAATAAAGAATCACAATATCTGAGTAGTTCTAAAGTTAGTAAATAAAAATAATAGCTAGTATCAGTTCTGTGAGTCTGGAAGCATGGAGAACACCTTCAGCCTTCAATAATGGCATAATTAACTGGCTATCCCTAGGCAAACAGACAGGTTACATTTTTTTAAATGCTCTGAGATTGATTTTTGTTTTTCTTTCAGTGCTAAATAATAATGTGTCAATATTTTCTAACAGATTGTCTCGAATGAGAATGGGGCGCAGCCAGACCACAGACAAGTATACTTCAGCCCTAACGATGAAGAAATGTGAAGGGGATAGAAGAGGAAATGCACATAATTTCTGTTTGCACTTGGAAGTTGGGTATCTAACAGGTTTTTTAGGTAAGACCAAGACTAAAGAATCAAGTATTTTTCAGACCCTACAGATTGCATTGTGATGGTGAGGCAACCCATTTGAATGCATTTATGTAGAATGGACACTTGGCTATGTATTGCATTTTGTGATCTCCAGGTCATTAAAAATTACTCAGAAGTCACACCATGACTCTTATTTGTCTTTTCACTGTCAAATTAATATGGAGTCAAAATTCAAAAACTGAAAAAAATGTGATTCAGGAATTCCTTAAACACTGGACCAAATCTAAGAGTACACTACATGGAACTGAGTGCCCAAGTGTAATACTGCATGCAACAACAAGAGTGAGTTCTGAATACTGCGAATGCGATGAACTCTGCTTCTGCCCCTAAGAACTGAGTGTATTGTCAAAGAGAATGTGACTGGGCCTTCCTTGGGAAGCTATGGTTTCCTCTCAAGTGGTTTTACCGCTGAATGAATCAAAATTTAGGAGTTAGTATCTATTTCTCAAGGTGCTGAAACTTTCTGTCTCCCCACCTCTTTCAGTAGATTATTTCCATCTGTCACACACTGGAGTTCTAAAGCAATATTTAAAACTTGCAGAAATGCCAGACAATTCTTACCATAGCCAAGGGGAGAACTCCTACCAGGTCCTTCTGGCTTATGTAGATCTTGGAGATTCCTAGATCAGATGTCATATCTCCAGGATATTCTACCTGCCATGTGATGAGCTGGGTCCCCGGCAGGTCAGTTAGGTCTTCAATTTCAAAATCAATCTGCATTATTTCAGAGGAAGAACCATCCGCACTGCAAGAAAGAAAGAAAAAGAAAGGTTCCATTCACATGACTGATAAACCAGCAATATAATTGCTTTTATATTAATAAAACACTGGATTAAGGCTCTTCCAAAGACAGGATTTGATAGGATGATGGATATAATAATGAATTAATCATTTGCACTTGTCCTAACATTTCAGGGTATTTCCCATCCACTCAAAGTGGTTTAGTAACACAGATCACTAAGCTCCAGTCCATTGGACATGTGGAGAAACGAAAACAAATCAGGGCAAAGCTAAAGCTACAGCCAAAAAATCCTAACTACGAGGCTCACCCTTTAACAAACACATTGTATTTCCTCCCTGTTAAAGCAACACATGAGCAAATCTAAAAGGAATAACTCCCTGAAATGGAAAACCACTGCATTAGAAGTATTTTCTGCTTTTTAAAAAAGGCAGGCATGGAAGAAAGGTCAAAGTTCACGAACCAGGGCAGCAGGGAGCAGAGGATTTGGAAACTTGAAATTAATTTTTGGAAACATTAATTTAATTTTTTATACTGCTACCTTACTGTGAATGTCTGTCTGAAAGCTCTTTTTGTCCTTTCCTAAACTATGACTTATAGCTAATTTAGCTTGTTGCAGGAGAAGGGAGTTACAAATCTGCACTATTTAATATTGGCCAAGCCTGCCAGGATCCTTGATCCTTAAAAAGTACTAGAAAAGAACAAAGAGTTACTAGATGTGATTCTTCAGGACGGTATGGCAACATTAGGGTTACTGATACCTTATCAATTTTACTTTGTTTTTACATGCTGTCCTTCCTAAGGTTACATGGTTCATTTAAGTGAATATCTTAAAATAGAAATGTAAAGAGGGAAAATTGAAAGGAGTTCATTGGTGCAATTCCTGCAAAGCTTGTTATAAAAACAGCTACTGTGTAGAAAGGAATACAGTTAAGTTTCCATTGTGTATCTTGGCAAGGTGAGCTCCATAATCCAGTGGCATTTATGGAGACAAGAAAATAGTTGATTTACTGTAAAGCTGTTGAGGAACACAAAATTCCTTAGCAGTGCAGAAATTCAGGGGACATTGAGAATGACAGTGCTTTTACTTCTGAAGCACTGAAGGCCAAACAGATCTTCAGTATTTGTGTGGAGGGGAAAGAGTGGAATTTCTTTCAGTGGGCTAGTACTCAGAGGGAGCAAGAATGGCACAACACTGACATGTCACAAGCCACTTTTGTTGGAGAGTGCACCTAGAAGACAGAGGAAACATTTCAGCAACTGATTAGAGAATCCCAGAACATGCCTAAAACACAGCAGGTTTTCCCAGCTGATGTGGAAAAAGAACTAAAACCAGGCATATTTTTTTTTATGAAGAACACTTATGACAACAGCCCCAGTTCAGGATTCTTCCCAAAATACTCAGATATTTTATCATGCTGGCTAAATCCAATGCTTTATCCAAAGCTACTGATTGAAGAGTTTAATCTCATCATCTTTAAGGTTTGGATTTTAATGGATGTATTCAGTCCTTGCTACCCTGGATGGAATTTAAAAGGAGCCTCTGTGTTTCCAAAATCGAACACATTGTGTTCAATTTCTCATTTCTTCATGTCAGGAAAAAAAAAAAAAAAAAGGAGCACAATTTCTAAACTAGGACTGAATACAGTCTTATTTCACACCAACCTAGGTAGGATCAGAAAGCTGCTTTATGCAGCTGTGACTATTGAAACTCAGTTACCTTAATTGTATGAGCAGGAATGGGCAATGCATTGCCTATAAATACTTGGCAGTGATCCTGTTTTGTACGGTATGTTCTATCACAGTTTCTGTGTTTAAAGAACTAATTCAATCTTCATATAATGAACCTTGGTTTTGTGATTCTATTCAGGGTGTCTGTCTTTGTTATTGCATTGGTGTCTGCTACTACCAGTCACTGGCTTTGCAGAATTGGTGCTGTCACCAGAAATGTGTTCTGTAACAGCAGAGAGGGACTGCTGCACAGGAGGGGACTGCAGAGCAGAATGCAACAGAAAAAACTAATGATTGTCAAAAAAGGTGATCAGCCTAATCTTTTCCAGGTATGTTGGGGATTAGGAGAAAAGGAGTAAAGCGATCAGGACACAGGAAAACAAAGGAGGGAGTGAAAGGCAGTGGAAAAGATGGGGGAAGAGAAGTGGATTGTGGTCCTTATGTTCTTGAACTACAGCACCTATATGGGATGAGTAATCCCAAAAGAATGAAAATATTTCTTTTCATTTCTCCTTCAAAGCAGGTATCATAATGAAGCTTTTCTTATAGCAAAAAAACTCCCCACTTCACTACCAAATGTGATTTTGATACAAATTATTTGCATTAGTTCCTCTTAGAAATACTAAACACCTGCAAATGACAAGACTACAAAGCATCTCAACAATCAATAAGAATGTCATTACTGCTGCTAAAGTTATATTAAAAAAATGTGAAAGTATTGCATGACCTACGATCAGACCCAGGCTGTCTGCACCAGGTGAGGAACTTTTGTTTAATTACTTTACTCATCACTCACTATGATGATCCTTCCATTTGCAAGTCCCCAATTTCACATGGATCTGTGTCCCCAAATTACAGCCTCCCTAAGTAGTAATTAGCAACTGAAATCTTTCAACAGAGAAAGCAAAAAGTTACCCTTCAGAAAATCCAGTTTAAAAATGTAAAATGGAGAAATTTGGACAAGTAGTATTCATCACTAGAGTTCAGTCACATAAAATTATGTGTGCCTTTTCTTTTAAAGTCAAAGCTGCTTGGTACAACAGGAATGTTTCCATAGGGTAGTCAGCTATACTACTTGAAACGATGCACTGCCTAACCCTCCTCAAGGTAGGCATACACTTTATGGTCACTGTAATGCAGTAGCCTGTTGGCAGCTTGTCTTTGCTAATGCTAAAACCATTATTGCTATCAAGAGTACAGCAACAGTGTTAGCTACTATATGGGAGGCTACACAACTACAAAGTTTAGAACAGACAAACCCAAAGGTTCAATCCAAGCTGAGTTGAAGAATGGTCAAAGCAAAACAGTTCTTGGTGCTAATTTAGATTCAAATCTTTCTCATGGGGTTTTGCTGTTTATAGTCGAAAGTTAAACTGTAATGGAGTTCACTGTGGTGCCAATAAACTCTCCTGGTGAACAGAGCCCTACTGAGCTGTGTGCCGCGTACACACATTTTTAAAGGATCTCAGCCCAATCTGAAGACAAGGAAGACACACAAAAAAAGAAAACTTCATTGGAATGGAGTAGTCTGATCTTTCCTCCTGTCCGTCAGGACAACACAGGCACATTTGTACTGTATTTCTTAATCTGCCTCTTACTTCCTGTCTAACAAAAGATCAAACAGCTCTGATAAATTAAGAACAATGGGAAACTCTGTCCTGTCTCCAGGGGAATAATTCCTACCTCCACAAGCCATTATGCACCTGCTGCTTCTGACACATTTCTCACATCCCTGACTGAGGCAATTTTTTAAAAAAATATATCTCTTCTGCCCTTTTGGCCTCAGAGTTCATTTAAACTCAAGAGGCTTGTGTCAAGGCCCTTGGCCAGTTGCAAACAACTGTACCATTGGGTCAAGTTTCTTTAGAGAAAGAACCAGCCACTCCTCTGGGTCTCTAGGGATGATATGCCCCACAAGACACAATTTTCAAGAGGACACTGTAAATCTAAGAATAGCTACTGGATGTTGGCAGTGTTAGTCAGTTCAAGTATCCCATTCCTGATTTCACTAACTGTAGTATCGGCTTTGATCTTTATATAATGCTCACAAAACAAGATTCGTTCTGAACCTACTAAAATGACTGGGCGTGTAATGTTTCTCATAACACAACATATAAAGTTTTATCACTGTCTTTAGAAGGCTATAACGGACACAAGAAGCCTAAATCCATGAATATGCTAAATAAGATGTATCACAGGAATGTTAATGAAAGAGCCTTGGGGAGAAGAGAAAAAGGAGGTAATTTTTATTCTGTTCTACCTCCACACACATACCCAGGTCTCCAGCACATCTCTTACAGAGAGTCTGTGTCCTGAAAAGCTGCACAGGCCAGGCTGAGAGGTGGAACAGCTGTGCTCAGAAAAGGAAAAAATGTTTCCAAGGATAACTGGAAAAACTTTCTATCCTGAGAGAGGAGAAACAACAGCACAGCTGACCCCATGAGACCTGAGCAAGTCTGTGAAAACTGTTATTATCCTCATTATACAGGAGAGAAAATTAGACTGAAACTTACTTTCCCATAAAAACAGGGATAAGATGATTTGTACATGGTAAAGTGTATAAGATGATTTATACACAGAAAGTGGTGTACAACCACTATTGCAGAAATAAAGCGATTTTTAAAATAAGTAAAAATCTTTGGGTAAAAGTAAGATAATATGTTATGTTGTCATACCAGATAAAAACACCATGGTAGCTATATCCAGCTCTATCAGCTGGGCTGCAAAAAGGCTTGCTGTCATCTGTCGTGCCACTGCACAGAGCCAGCAGTGGCAATATGTGTTAAATATAACTTCTTTGTGTGGTAGGAAATAATATTTAAAAATAAGAGATGTAGAATAAAGGCATAACAAAGAACAATGAAAGCAAAACATTGCCATTTAGTAATAGAACTCCACAGTTTCTGAAACAATTTACTTTTGATATAGTTTTTTTGAAAAGTTTTTTCTTCAGAATGTAAATAATTTCACTAAAAGCAGTTTTACAATCCTTTTGTGTCCATCCCTTTTGGAATTGCAAGCCATTACTCCTAATACTATCACTAAAGAGTACTTGTTTCCTAACCAAACATAAGGAGGCCAAAGGGACTTCAAAGGACC
This sequence comes from Gallinago jamesoni, assembly GCA_025769975.1. NCBI lineage: Eukaryota > Metazoa > Chordata > Aves > Charadriiformes > Scolopacidae > Gallinago > Gallinago jamesoni. The sequence continues at coordinate 25,576,239 of JAOQGH010000005.1, read as the reverse complement.
AATAGAGAATCAGCCTTTCCTTCGTTATATTTGCTTTTTTGTACCCCCTTCCTTTCCGTTCGAGAACCTCTCTCCAACACTAGAGCTCCCCTACAGCACACAAGCATTCACTTATGCTCCTCTATAGTGGCATATCCCAGCTGCACCAGAAGTCTGTGGTCTTTATCCATTTTGCAACACTACTGGGAGCATGCAACTGAGTAACACAGTGTCTTCCTACCTGAATAGATTTTGGGTGGGAAAAAAAAGAAAAGGAAATTAGAAGAAATTAAGAAAAAAAAATCACAGAGAGAAAAAGAAAAATGACCTGTTACAGAAGGATGTGAGAGAAAGAAAAGTAGAAAATTAACTTCTGTGAAATGTAGATAAGAGAAGAAGAAAAGAAAAAAAAATAAAAATGAAGGCTTGGAGTACCTCTGTGCTTTGTGAGAAACCTCTAAAAAATCCAGATGAATGGGAAATGAAGACATAGACAATACGTATAGACAATAGCTGAAAAAAAAACCCAGTTTCAAACTTCCTTCTCAGTTGAGTCAGTCTTTCCACCTATATTTAAGGTAGTCAGGAAAGTATCCTGATAATCTTTTAGTTTATCTTCACTAAGAAAACATTGCCTGTCTAGTCCTTGCTGAATTCTCAACAAATACCCACGAATATGGTTTCAGGAAAAAGCATACTATATTTGTGGGGGTTTTTTGTTTGTTGTAAGAAGCGTTTACACAAGAGTCAAACTGTTGTGGCAAGGGGACACATTTGCATTCCTCTCCATATTTGCCAAAGAGATAGAGATCACATCTCTTCTGCATAAACAGGGACTTGCAATGCAATAAACTACTTGTGCCTGGCATGTTTGATAGCATCCTGGAAATTATGTGTATTGGATGTGCAAGCAAAACAAGTGGGAACACTGACAAGGAGACCATAATACTGACATCTGAGGAATAAAAAGCAGAGAATGAGAAACACCATGAGAGATGGTAGGCTAATTTACTTGGGCTTTTCTTTGGTGCTCATCACCACACAACAAGACATTGCTTTGGAAATAGTGATAGCTTCTTCCAATTCAGCCAGGGATGATTTAAAAATCCCTCTGCAAGAGCTGGTGATGGGTGTAAACTTTACATCCACATTAATACATTTAATCACTTTTTTATGGGGTTTTTTTGTATTTTATTTTTACCTTCCGCAATCAAAACATGCTAACTTTAGGTCTCCTGTGCAGATCTACCCTAAAACAACGCACACAGACCTGTCTGCTTCAGGCAGGATTTGAACTCTTCAATACAATATGGGAAGACAAAGCTGAGAAAAACGTTCCACTACTCGTGTGCAGTCTTTGGAAGCTCTATGCCTCTGGGTTGGGGGTCTTTTATGAATGTCACACGTACAAAAAACACAAGCTAAAAGCCGTCAACCTTACAAGCAAAGAGACATTCTTTATTTTAATGAATCCTTCTGCTTTCTGAGCTAGAGTGCAATCAATTAATATTTTCCATTTTGTTTGGAAAAGCTTTTATACAGGATAAAAACTGCAGAATTCCGAGAACTATTTTATTCTTACAACTAGGATTTAAGGTAAAAATCAAATATTGCAAGATTTGACATTAAACATAACAAGTTAACAGCATGATATTGGCTTTCTCTAGCTGAGGAGCTGGCTCAGCTCCAGAATGTGCGCTGAACGTATCCAATGCTTGATCTCCCAAATCCATTTCATAGGTATGAATCTAGCCAGCAAGACTAGCAGGATTTCCACCCCTCTTTTGCAGTTAAAAGCAAAATGCTTGAGTTTGTTTAAAACAAAACCAAACAATATGGAGCAATAATACCTGGACCATATGTTGCTAGCCAACTAGTATATACATACTCAGCAAATCAGTCCCTGCTCCTGGTCTAAAAAATAACAAAAAGGAGAAGGAAATTGAGGCATGTGGCTTCAGGCTCTGACCTTCCCAAGCTCAGAGAGGTTATTCTAAAAAACACAGCATCTGCAGAATCTAGCCTACTACATTACTGCAAAGATCATTATTCACCATTGATATATCAAGATAAGGTGATACATACAGCCGTACATTAAAATTTAATTTTATTCATTGTCATCTTACTATTAAAAATTCATTGATGGGTAGGCTGAAAAGTCATTTTTTTTCAGGAATCAGTGTAAGAAGTGAACCAACTAGGAAGAAGAATCACTAAAAAATGAGTCTGCTAATCATGTAATAAAGTTATTTAAAAAAATTGATCCGTCTCTCTAGAGCACGACATCAGCAGTGCTGGTCGAAAACTATTTGCTGAATTATTTATTTTACTTTTTTTTTTGCTATTTTCAAATAAATAATTTACTATACAATTTTCCAGCTGTTGATAGCACTTTTCCGAAATAAACCATTCAAATGTGGGTAATAATTAGTAAGCCTTTTAATATAATACAAATTTAAAACATAATTTCCCACCAAGCCAGCATTTCAGTTCAGAACCATCATTCTGAGCATCTCTTGACATACTGAATCCAGTGCTCATTTACCACATTATGCTAAGGGAATGGTAAATCAACACTGACTTTATTACATCCAGTCTAATAATCATTCAATAAATTATTCAACACAGTAGTCAGTAAACATTGAGTACTTTTGAAGCAGTCCAATCATGAGGCAACAGCAGAAAAAACGCAGTTACTATGCAGGTGGGATTGAATTGCAGGGCTAAGAAAATGGTTTTACTGACAGTACCAAGTCTAATAAAACACTGCAAATACATTGTCAAACTGGGTTTCTCTACCTGCTGTTTTTTATTGTCCTCAGCATAAAAATAACAATAAATATAACGTAACTCACATCTAAGTGTGATAAAATTGCAAAAGAGAAAGCCAGGCATATAGCAGCAAATGATAGTTATTAATTGGTAAATTTTCTGTAAGATTAATCTAAGGCTCACACTACCCTCTGCGAGACAATTGCAGAAAGTGATGATGTCTTAACTGACAAGAGCAAAAAATAGAAGAAAAATAACATAGTAGTTATTTTTCTGGTAGGAAAACCAAGTATAAAGACCTTGATTAAATAATACTTCAGTACACGCGGAAGTGAGGTGTTGACTACATACCCTTGGTTTGCCCCAGACTTGCAGCACTATAGGAATTTGACTCTTACATCATGACCTCCAGACCTAAACCTTTAGATCAATACCAGTCTTGAGTGTTCTTAAAAAAGTCTTAAGTATTTCCCAGACTGTTAACACTGTCACTATCACTTCACTATCACTGTCTCCTGAAAATGAAAGAAATCTTTTGCTAAGTGGGAGGAGTTGCACTAACATAACACTGATCAGCAGGGAACAAGACCCAGTATATTCATACTAAAAATTTACAGGGCCAGTGCTTCAAATATTTACTATTGAGTAAACCCAGTGTATTAAAACATGAGATCAAGCACTGTGCTTTGTACACTACCCTGCAGCAAAATTCATTCCTTATCTTACAAATATTTATCCACCTAAAAACCCTTCTATATATGAACAGTGAATTTATATTTATGCACAAATATATATGGGATTAGACTTTCTGAATTCAGATTAAGCCTTTCTTAGCAATTATTTGTCTCTGAAAGGCAATCATACAGATGAAGTTATCTGCATACGCACTGTAGAAGAAAGCTTCCCTTGAGTTCAAGAATTTTGTTTAACAAAGGCAATAGGGCTTTGTTCCCATGATGACCACACACAAGCCCAGGGGAAGTCCCTGGCTCCCATGGATGTATGTGTCCACACAGGAGGCACTTGCTGGGTCTAAGACTTAACTCAATACTCTGCTGTCAAACTAGCCCAATTACAGTTGGGTAAAATTGAATTGAACAAAGAGATAATCCAGCTACTGACTCTGGTCCTGTGAGAACCACTCCTCCGCAAAAGGAAACTTGCAGAATAGTACAAACAGCCTTAATTCCATTTTATATTGAGGGCCCATCACAGGCCCTACAACAATATTTTCCAGGCAGTGATCATAGTCCTGGGTAGAAGCAATCAAAGGGGCTGTGAGGGGCTTAAGGGTAAAAATCTTCCTGTAGTCTTATACCCAGAGTGGAAGATCCAGTATCTTAGCAGGTAGCTCCGTTCATGTCTCCAAGATGAGATGTATAATATAACTTCTTTATCACTTGCTTATTAGTGTTCACACTGGTTCAAAAAATGCAATTATATATAAAAGCAGCATTACATTTCACAAGACTCAAGGCCTTAATATATTTCAAAATTAGTGGCCTCTTTGGAGACATCTGCCAAGGCATATTCAATATTTGAGATTAGTATCCTCAACTATAGGAACTTCCTCTGCTGTGAACTATTCAGCAACTATTTCTGCTGAACTCGTACATCTTGCAAAAGTGCAAAGTTCTTTTCAACTAAAAAAGAAATGATGTTTTCTTTACCCAAATGTTGAGTATCTGCCAAGTCTAGAATTAAAAAAGAAGTTCTTTCCAACTTCCTTAATATTAAAATAAAATAAGCTTCCAGAATCTCTTTTCTTTCTTATTTTTAAGCAATAGGAAGAGAGAATATATACATGACTTTTCTCCCCCCTCCCACCAGCTTTTTGAAAAAGCTTTAGGCTGAAATGCACTTTTAAAGCACAGAATTATAGAGTAATCTTGGTTGGAAGGGACCTCTGAAAGCCATCTGGTCTAACTCCTTTCTCAAAGCAGGGCCAATTTCAGAGTTGGATTAAGCTTGAACGGTTTAAATTTTCTCACATGGTTTTCCAAAGAGGCATATTATTTAGTCTTTTTTGTGATCTTAGAGAAATGTTGGGGTAGCCTGAGCACTTCAATTTGCACTTCATACACTAACACCCACATACAAGGAACACACTCAGGCATAAGAACCGAGTCTTCTCTTCCACCAGGTCTTTTTTGATTTAAAACTCGGCCATGACAAAGTTACCAGAATTCATCTTGATATCTGCTAGGCTTCTTTTCTCTTCCACCACAAGTGATTTTACAGACTATTCTGTCCAAGTTTAATTGAAAGACAGTGTTAATGTGCAATGATAAGAAAGCTTCTTTCACAAACAAATTCTTATGGTGAAAATAATGGACCTGGATGTGTACTAAGAAAGGTGAGATCAAGAGGCTACTTTTACTAAAGCTGGAAAATTAAACACCATGCTTTTCCAGGCTATTTCCAAGACTGTCTGACAGTAGAACAGTATCTGAACACCAGCATGAAATGGAAAGCTGCCACTTCTGCTTTTCATCCATTCACCTTCACAATCCATTTGCTACCTGCACAGCACTTGTGAGCTTCAGCACAACAACTGCTTAATGTGCAGCAACTATTTCATCAATGTCCTTTGTATCTGCTGTACAATAAGTGGAAACAAGATCCTCATGAAAAAAGACATACAATACAGGAAAGGGCCTAAAGATTAGATTGATAACATAAATATTTAAAGTTTAGTAAAATATATTACTATTTGGGGATTTATATGGACATACATAAAGCCCTGTTGTTTCTTACCAATTTTTATCAATTGAAGATGACTGTGTGTATGCAAATACTCACCTCTGTTTCATATATTATAGATGTTAAAGTTGACAGTACGGAACAGATATCTCCGTATAATCACTGCAGTATGTACATTTGTTTTGCTTTACCAATACATTTCAACCTTGACGTGGTAGGCTAAGAGGTACACTCATTAAATTGCTTTGGCTGTAATAAGGGTACAGTATCCCTTCCCTGCTCCAGCCCTGGTAGTTTCAGTATTTGAGCAGATGTTTCCCCTCTGTACACCTTGGGATAATCTGATAGCCATGATGAAATCATACAGACGGCATGATGATACAGGTCTGCAGTTGAGTCCTAGGCCCTGTCAAATCAAATCATAGTTTTTGAGGTACTTGTGACATTAAAAATTGTATGAGTTCAAAAGCTCACAGAACTCATGTCCCATTAATGTGAACTGTTCCATGAAGTGAAGCAGTGTCATAATTTTGGCTCTCATTACATCCCACATTGACACACTTGACTTTTCACCACTCAGAGCCTGAGGCTGAGGTGCACCTCAGCTCAGAAGGACTGGTGAGATATGAGGGGACATGTATATCCAGGCAGTCCTTGGATACTCTCTGAGAAATTACAATGAAAAAATAGCAAGGGCACGTTATGACTCTGACTATTATGCTGCATAGAATTATACAACAGAAGGTATATCAAGACCAGAAAACTAACCCCAGGATAGATAACAGCTACAACTTGCACTCTATGCATGTGAGTACACTCAGTCACCACCCTTTGATGAGCTCTACCTTTTCTATCTGGCCATCAGCCACTGCTTATCACGCAATCCTGCTCTTATTTATGCAAATGGTCCAGGGACTGCTAAAGCAAACACAAAGACCAGCTGTCCATATGAAAGCTATGAACATTCATTCTAGATGAAAAAATTTCAGCACAGGAAGGAAGACAGAGCTGCATTTATGTGCTGGTCTGGACAGGACTTTGGTCTGTATGGAAAGTCACCTGCTATTGCTACCACCACATCATATAATCTCTTCATAAACTTATCAAGCTCCATTTTAAAAGCACTTAGGGATTTTAAATCCCCTTTTCCCTGAAAGGCTCTTCCAAACCTGATTATTCTAATGGTTAAAGCAGTCAGAGGAGCCACCCTGGCTGGAACTGAAGCCTTCTATGTGCCGTTGCTCAGTGAAACAGACCATAGCATACTCCAGACATTGAAATGAACAGTTTGGCCAAATGCAGCTCCACTTCCTACAACAAGTGCTCATAGAAAAGCATTAAATAACTCTGCAGACCTTCTGGAAACACATAATGGCTGATAATAGCTCCCTCATTCAAAATAATTCCTTTCACGTTTCTCTGTCCTCAAATCACCTCCAGCCAAACAACTCCTTCCCTACCCCAATATAGCTGTAAACAAAATAATTACATTTCTACAGATGAACTGAAGAGGACTTTAAATATTCATTGACCTAAGTAGGCAGGCTGAGAAACAGTAGGTACTCACTACCTCATCTCAATACACTGTGTCAGAATGCAACTACAGCTTTTTGCCATTTCCAAAAGTAAAGTACCCTTTCAGTAAAAATGATAATATGATCCAACTAATAACTGAAAAAATGAAGGAGAGAGAAAAACAGACATATCACGAATTAGGGAAATGTTTCATGAAATGCTCAGGAAGCATGTTGGTGTGAACAAGAAATATCACCTAATGAGAGTGAGGATCTCATGCCATCAGCTTATGTGATGGACATATCGCATCACATAAACTTCCTTACTATGTGGCAATCTTCCATCTAATGCAATTTGGGCTTTAAAACCACTTCTATTGATATGTTTGAAGATACTACTGTGGGATCTTAAAAGAAAATTCTGTAGGAAATAACCACCAGCTCTGGAGGCTGGGCAGCATTAAAAATTGCATTGCTTCTACCTAGAAGAATCTCAGGACCATACTTAGAAGTCTTTATAAATGACTGTTGAAAGCTGTACATCTAGCTTTTCAAAAAGACATATTGATTTTATTGAAGTGAAGGTAAGGTAAGAAAGACCCTAATTATTATAATTATGAATCAGTAATGCTAGTAATCATTAATAGTTTCAACAGGTTCATAAATCATTCACATAACGGGGAAAAGCAGTAATGGAAGATCAATTTCTACTCAGAGGCACTGCGAAATTTGCCACCCTTATAGAAATTTCTGAATCAGATTTTCCTCCATGAATAGCAGATCTTCACAAGAAGATGATAATGAGATCAGAAGTGAAAAAGTTGTGTATCAAAACACAAGCAGGATCTCATTTTATGGCAGACACCTAAATAATAGATTGTTTAAATTATCGACTTTTTTCTTTTATACTCTTATATTTATTGCATTACAGTTTCAAAGTACAATTTTGAGTCTTTAACATCTTAATTGAAAGTAAACTCTCTTTCTTTGCAAGGCTAATGTGAAACCATTGCAAATACACACACTTCTCTTCTTTCACTGCAACAGAAAATCCTCAAGGGTGTATTAATTGAAACACACAATCACCAAGAAATATAGACTTAAAATATCTCCTCCAAGCAAGCAAGACAGAAAATTCAGATAGACCACATAATTCAAACCTCATAACTAGCAGAATTCTTAGAATATGTGTGGCAAAATCCAACAGAGAGCTGTTATGAGTAATAAAAGCAACTAAAGACATGAAGAATTAAAACATAGCACTGCCAAAATTATCACTACAGTCTATGAATATAAGCAGCTTTTTAGGCATCGTTTTCCTTTTGCTTTACTCAAGCTGCTTGACTTTAGTTATGCTTTCATTGCACAGCAAGATAAGGTAGAAATAATAGCCACAAGATGGAAGGAAATGGACAAGTTTTTCTAAAAACAGTAAAAGAAATAATCTGCCAGATTTTCAGAGGGCCTGAATGTGTAATACTTGAAGTAACATCAAGAGCAGAAGGTAGGTTGGTGATTTTCTGAAAAAATATCAGTAGGTGAGGTTTAAAAGGCAGAAGAAACAGAAAGTGCTAACTTTCCAACATATTTCAAGGATTTCAGTGTCAAGGAGAGAAAATTGCTAGAGCAGGTAGGCAGGACAGTATAATTAGAAACAACAGGAAATAGGGACTGAATTCAAAGCAAAGGGACAGTGGAAGAGTCTCAAAAGAAATGGCAGATAAACGGTTTAAAGTTAGGTAGGATAAAATGCTTAGAAAGATATTTTTTTTGCAGTGGCAGATATGCCTGTAATAAGCCTTTTTTTGTTTTTTGCCTAGTTCCTTAATAAAGAAGGGCTTATGCAATCAGTATATCTGCGTGTCTGTCATTCCCTCCAGTAACATTAAACCAATTTCAACAAAACTAGTCAGAGGATAGAGGTTAAGACTTATTAAGCTTTTTGGAAGCAGGAAACAGCAGAAGAGAACAGACCAAGTGATTAACCCCTCTGGCAGAAAGTATGAAGTACACTCCCTAAGAATCCATGTATCCATTCATTCCTAAGAAGCAAACACATAGAAACCAGGCTTCTATCTTTTGGCTGCTCACTGAAATGCACCTTAACTTCTATGGCGCTCTGATTTTCTATAAAGTTCCAGTTCTGAAGTTGACCCGTGCTCAGCAAACCACTGAAGCAAGCTCTTTCAGTCTTCTGTGACTCAATCTCATTTTATAAGTTAAGCATATGTGTAAGTACTCTGCTAAATAGGAATGAATTTAAATACTCTGCTGAGCTAGGCTCTCATTTATCAGAAAAATCACCAGTACAACTCAGTAAATTCAACAAATTATATGTGGAGGGAATTACTCCTGACCTTTGTTCAATGCTGCATGAAAATGACCCCTGCAGGAATAGAGAACCCTTGAAACATGTCTCCCACATAATTAAGAGCACGACCTACACTTTTACTCCCAGTCACTCTGACTATATAAGGAAAGCAGTAAACTAAAGCTCATAATATTATCATGAACAGATGAGTTTTCCTCTTCACTACTAAGCTTCTCAGTGTAGAGTACACTCAGTATCTGATGGGTTGCATACTATGATTAGCACAGCTAATGTAAATTTTAAAAGCAATGTGAGTATTTTCTATATCACAGCAGCCTAGGACACAAAATGAATAGCAGTGATTCTGAAACTTAAGGAAAGGAAAAGACTCTAGTCTTGTAAAACCATGAATCAATTGTATTTCTCTTTGACAATTCCAAAAGAAAAAGAGCTACCAAATATTTCTCTATCTCTTATTTCCATATTTAACAATTAAGAATTCTCACCGTTCACAAAAGAGGTGTCATGTTTTGTAAATTTTGTGGAGATGTAAAACAAGAAGCAACAAATCCATATCTAAATCTCTGGTGCACATTTTATCAATGCTAAGTAAAAAAATATTGTCAAATATGAAACAGTCAAGGATTGATGCCAAAGTTTTTACATAAATGTGAGAAGTGGGCAGATGAATTGTGTGGAGAAAAGATGAAATAGAAACAACTTGGAAGCCATTTGTGAAGAGAATTGAAGGAGTTATCAGTTGCATAGCAGATATTTGTCCCATAGGTATGAAAATAGTGACAGCTCCATCAGTACTGATGAGTGTAAATTAAAGTGTGCTCCTATTTTCAGAAAGTCAAATGTCGAAAATATGCTGATCCTTTGCTCTTCTCATCTGTCTCCAAATACATAGCTGATGGAAAGAGAAACCTGCACTTATATCACTGCTGAAGTTCCAGGAGAAATTCAGTACCAGAAGTAGACCAAATTAAGTGGATCCCATGGCAGTGAGACCCTTCCAAGCAGGGATACAACAGGAGCAGCCGCAGAGTCATGAGACATTGCTGTTGACATAAAGCACTGAACTAAGAACACATGAGATGCCTGGCTCTGTCACTCCTTTGGTGAGTGACCCTGTGGCAAGTTACTTCACCATTCTTTGCTCTAGGTTTTGGACACTCTGAATATGATTCAAGGCTTTAAGGTTTGTCAGTGAAAATTCTTCATAACAAGCCAGAAAGAAGAGTTCAGGGTTAAATTAGGATTTTCAAAAAACCAAGTCTTGATCACTGAGATGCTACAAAAGCAAAACCTCATCCTTTTACATTGATAGATTAGGCCTGTTTGCAGTACATCCATCAGAGGGGAATGCCTTGAAGAATGGTCGGGTTTTCTGTATCACACTTTCCTAGTTTCCATGAGCTGCAAAGCCCATGGTAGTTCATAAAAACAGGGTTAAGATTTCAAAGACTGAGTTCTTTTCTAGCCAAATTATTGTACTCCATTGCATTCAAATGTGCAATATGTCACTGGAAAAAGTCTTCTGTCAGCCTTTATTTTACAGATATTAATTCCTCCATTAGTTTATTTTGAAGCCCTTCAAATCTGGGGACTTTTTAGGCGGTAATTCTGGTCTGCACCAATACAGCGGAGTTTCACAAGATTCGGCAAAGAGAGAGAAATGATGAAAAATAAAAGAAGTATCTGATGATGCAGTTTTCTAAATGACCGGAGATCTAAGTTTTTGATTCAAAGAAGAAAAGTTCAGTAGCACATAATTTTATAAGTAGGTTAGGTTAGTAGCACTAACTTCCAGTATCAGCTACAGCAGCGCCTTCTAAAACTACAACAATTTTTAGCTGTGCTTCACATTCTTCAACAATACAAAGCCCCCAGTGCTGTGAATGCTGCTGGCTTTATGAAGATATATATCATTTTGATCTGGCTGAAGCAACCCCAGTGAGGAGTCTGTGCCAATTTGACATCCTTTCCTTCCTTCAGTTAGCATACATCACTCATGGAGGCGCGCCATAATACACAGTGACATACACAGAACAGACAGAGCAGAAGAAAGCTTTCAAAGCCTTTCAGCTCTTCTTTACGAAACATAAATACAGGACACCGAATTCAGTCGCAGCGCAGTTTCCAATGTTTGACAATACAATCCACTCTCTGCAACTGAAATATTTATTCAGGAACAATTACCATATAAGATTAATATTTAAATCAAGGGTAATTTGTTTTCATTATTACTCTTATTTCTTTTTAAACAACAGTTAGGATTATAAACTGAATTAGATTATTTATTATTAAAGCAGATCTTTAACATTCTGCATTTATTAATACCAGTCTGAAATTCTCAGCCATTGATCAAACCCTGTATTTTCCAGAGTGATGGCTTAAAAAAAACACCCTAGCCCCTGAGCTCTGGATTTTACAGCCATTACTGTCAATTATACACCCCACTGTGGGAGCAAAACAAATCTTCATACATGGCAGCTGCAGCCTTATCCCTGAATTTTGCAGAGGCAATTCTTATTTCAAACACTGAAGGGGGGAGATAGAGAAAGGGGAAAAAAAAGCAAGTTAGCCATAACGTAGGCAGTTGAGATTCTACCCATATGTTTGCAGACCTTGACATATGAGTTTGAAATTTGTTTTTAGAGAATACGTTTTGATAGTTGTAATAATAACCACAACACTGAGGTCCTCTAGTCTCTTTTATGAAAAGATCTTAAAGCATTTCATGAAGATGCAGGGATAGCAACAGGCATGTCCCACATTATAGAAACTAGAAAACGCAGAAAGCAGCAACTTGAACAAGATGATTTTTGAGAGCTCTGCAGCCTGCAGTGGAGTGCGTACAGCCCTGAGTTACTGGTGAAGGTCTGTCTCCAGGGGCAGAAGCAGCACAGGCACGGGAGAGCGGCCCTGCCTGGCACCTCACTCATACCCCTCTCTTATGTTGGAGACAGGTCAGTAGCTCTGCATGGTGCTGTGCCGATCTATCAGCTTGAACTGCTGCTGGCCTGGCAGTCTGCACAGCAATTCATCCGATGGAATAGAGGTGCCAGAGTAGATTACTGGAAGAGGTAGAAAAAGAGGTAAACCCTAGTCCTTGGCTGAAATAAATGGGAATTCTACCATTTCAATGAGGATGCAGTTTGCACTGTAATAGTCTTGACTGCCTAGACTATTGTCATATCCATCAGACCATGCTGCACTGGCATTAGGGATGAAGTTTGAACACACTGTCACCCTAAGGAAAATCAGGTCTTAGGCCCTGTGATTCAATCCAATCCTTCATATTATTACCCAATACTCTTGGGTCATTTCCAGATATAATACCATACATCATTACAATTCCATATATCTCTCCCCTTCATCTTCTGTCTTTATACCTGAATGTTAATTAACTATTAGTTTGCAAAAACATGCATTACTTCAAACAAAATGATTTTGGAAGTTTTCCTGCCTGCTTTAACTGAGGAGTGGTGCATTGGAGATTAGTGCAGGTATTCTGGCATAAAGCTGTAGTGATTTATTTGTAAGATTTTCCTTTCCCCTGCCACCAACTCTTCTCTCCTTTCAAGCTGTCTTTTCTACCAGAAGGCTTTTCTAAAATTATGCAGCAAGTTTTTCTCCAAGTGGAAGAAGGGACAGTCAGAAACCTTCCTGGAGCTCCCAAACTCTGTCAGGTTTGTGCTAAAGCCAGTCAGCACTTCCAAATGCAGCAGGGCTCTCTGTAGGTGCTGGGAAACAATGTGAAAGGCAAAACTGTCAACTGGACTCTTCATTCTAGAGCCTTAGATGATTGAAATATCTATATGACTGGGTTAACACGACAATATCTGACACAACTTACCTCTAATTATCCACTGAAAGTAGGATAGATACAGCTTAAATGACCAGGAAAAAAGAGCAGAAAATATTATTGCAGGCTGCCTATTAAGGTCCTCATCTGTTATCTCATGTTTCTTGATCTCTTGGTTCATTTACTGACATAGTGATGTCCCTTCCCAATTCCTAACAGAGGTTGCAGAAAAGGTCCTTTTTGTTTCATGATCATAGAAAGGGAATTGTCTCTAGCTTCAAAAATTACTGTAGAATGCATAAAACTGCCTTGTTCTTCATTCCTACTTGCAATAGTTGACAAGAGATCCGGACTGAAATCAGGAGAAAGTTTCACTCCATTCTATGAAGAATTCAGGTGGCCCAGAGAGTCTGCTGGTTTTCTGTGCTTGTGCCTGGATCTCTTATCTATCAAGATAATTTCAACTGAAATCTGCAACTCGAGCGTACCTACTACAGCAGGCAAATAAGATCTTTTCAAAGGCTTAGATTTGAAGCAAGTACTTCTGTAAAATTCACCAGCATCCAAGACTTCAGGCTATGGTTTGTAAATATAGCTTAACAGATCAACATGCAGGATACTGCTGTTGTATAATATCTACACTCCCATTCAAGGTGTAATTGATGGTATATCTACTAACAGCACACAAAAAAAGCAAGTACCTTTTCTTTAAGAGGGGGAAAATCTCCTATATCCACCCAGCTCAATTTGAAATACCACAGTCAGCACTGAGTGCATAGTACATTTGGAATGAGACTGACCTGCTGAGGTGGCACCACTACTTGAAAGGATTAAATTCTCTTTCACAGAGAGAATGCGTGACACTGCACAGGACAGGCAGATGGGAAGTTGCCTTCCTTTACAACCTCTGCTGATGATGTTAAGAGCCCTGTTTGGGAACTTCCACAAGTTACCAGTGCGCAGTATAGAAAAGTTAGTGAAAACAGACAATAATATCCCTTTGTGGCCTCAACAACTGTTTTCTGCTAGCTTCTGCTGAAAAAAACACACACATAGGTTAGAGAAAAATAAACCCAGATAAAGGCACACCAAGTGACCTTCCCTAAGGCTTGATTTTAAATGGATATAAATAAATTACACTAACTAAATGTTGGTTTGATATTTTGACAGAGTAGTCCTTCAGTATTAAAAGAAGGAAAAAGGATAAAGGAACACGGCATTGATGAGAAGCTCATAACGCAGCAGAAAGTACTTGTATTTGATCACAGACTTTAGTCAAAGAAGATAGCAGCTCCAGTAGGGTTCAACTGCTGTTGTATTCAGCATCAGAAATACATAAAAAGGAGGTCAAAATACAGTACATGAGCTGAATGGCTTACTGAGCATTAGGACCTTCAGAGGGCAATTTTACAACCTTTGACACTTTCAATTTTAAAGAGCAATTTCCTTCAATTTGAGTTTAGTGCAGTGAGAGGTGAGAGAAATTGTTAGCCAAGTGTTATGCAACTACCACTTATATATGTGTGAAAAAAGGAAATAAGACAGTGTTAGAAGACCCCAACATTTAGATCAAGACAATGCTTTAAAATGTTTTAATGAAATATCAGAGGAGTTACCATAATCATTCTAGTATTTTCATCTTGTATCTGTCTTTTAATTTCTAGCATGAACTTTGGAAATGTTTTCAGATGCTGTTTTAAGCTGGGATCACCCCATCCACCAGATGTTAGCTCCTGCTCCAAGCATTCCAGTTGGGTGGCCCTTCCTTAGAGAAAAGTCTGTTGAGTATGACTGTTGAGTTTTCTCTTCTTTGTTCCTTTTACAACACAAAGTAGTAAACCACTGTTCAAAAGCCTAAAAATACTGGACTCTTCTGGAATGATAAAATGTAAGCTCTAACATAAGACGTCAAAAGAAACAATGTATTCAGAGATGCAGATACAAAAGAAAGTCTAAAAAGAAAAAAAATTATATATAAGAACTTTGATAATTCTCCTGTCTGAGGAGTGGAGTTGACTTATGCAATCCTATTTCATCTAGGACCCAGGGCTACATTTCAACTGAAATTCTAGAGGGTAGGTATCCCTTTCTGTCCTCCAGAATGCTTTTGTCTTTAACCCTTGTTGTATTATACCTTGGGGCAACCTTAGACCAAGCCTTTGCAAAGTGAATTTCTTCCTCCTGCACTTAAGGGCACACAGAGACAACACACATCCACTCTGAGGCTACCACTTTTCTGGATACAGCTGCCACATCCTAAAGTTCTGCATTATACAGGTTGCTGATGAAGAAGATCTCTAGCATCAAAATAATTTTCCACTCTAGTGGGAGCCAGACTGCAGCCTGAAAGTTTGACTGTAAGCTGGAAACATACAGTTCACATATACGACCTACTTTTGTAAGGACACACCCTGAAAGATGCTCAAGGCGGAATGTCCAGTGGCAGTCTCCTTACAGCTTCTTTGTATGCTCATCACAGGCTAAAAGATCCAATACTGCTGAAAAGTGCCAGTTGCTGCCCAAATACAACTAAGTTTTTGGACTGTAACAGGATGGTGGGGAACAGGAATACTAAGTTCTGGATTGCTCATAAGACACAACACAGGGTGCCCTTGCAGGTAACCTCTACTCACTACAGTCCATTTATTCTTGAGAAAGACAAAGTCAAAAACAACCCAAGGTTTTTGCTCTGATGATGCCAATCTCTTCTACACAGTGTCATCTCTACTACAACTGGAGGCTGCCTGGCATGTGAAACCATGAATAGGTAAACGTGATTTGGAGAATTCTCTTGATACTGCTGTATCTGAAGATTCTCCCTACACATAGTCAAAGACATTCCAGAACTGACCAGGAAAGTGCACCTACCAGGAGTAATATACTCAGGTGGTTTCTTTAGCCTTTAGGACACACTCTGCAGCAGCATAGACTGGATTCATGATGGAAAAGCTGCTGAAAGATAGCACTGATTTTTAGTGACATTGTTAGCACGGATGGGTGGATATATTTGGGATCCAGCTACAACCTTTATTAAAATCTTCTTGTCCCATGCCCACCTCAAATATTTATCTTGACAAAATGGAAACCATTTCTGAGTAATTTCCGCTGCGGGGGCTGGCGTAGCTAAACTACAAAACATGCTCACCATACAGCTCTAATGTATAGTGACCTACCCTGTCTTCAGCAAAGTCTTTTTCAGAGACCATTCTGCCAGGCTGAGACTCAGCTTGCATATACAAACTCTGTACCAATCCTCCCCTTTCCCACTAAACCCTATTCAGTTTTCTGTCTAGATTTTAATCTGTGACATCCTCATAGTTCAGAATATTTTAAAAGCGCTCAACACAGTATTGGTACCTCAGAAAGCAAAGAATAATGATACCTGGAACTAATTTTAAATTACAACCTTACGCTGAAACCTCATCTTCCACTTACCCAACTCTGTAAATCACCAGCTGCACACTCAAGTTTAAAGAATGCATGGTTTACATACATACATATATGAACATATAAACACCTCTGACTTCACTTTTCTATATAATTTCATGCTAAGAAATACTGTGAAATCTATTAACATTCTTGCCTTCGCTTTTCTATTTTTCTCTCGTAAATTACACCAATTCTAAACCCATTCAGGTATAAGAAATGTTATTTGTTTCGGCTTCAAGGCTTGATTTTTGTATGCTCTTAGCTTCTCAAGAGCTATTGCAAAACTCTTGGAGGCTCTTTAATCCCCTTCAGAGCTGCTGGTAAGAATAGATGAGAGTTAAATCTGAATGCCTTTGAAACACTGCTTGGGGGTTTGCAGAAGGAATTCCGCTGCGGGCCTTGGGGGTCATATGCCTGCTACATGCTTGTGCGTACTTTTCCCTGTACTTAATATTTTGCTGTTGCCTCACAAAGAATTCAAAGAGGAAAGGAAAAAAAAGGCCTTATAATTTATAGGAAATGTATATACTACATGTTGCTAGGAGGAAATGTCAAGAGAGAAAAATGAATGCTTTCTGACAATTGCTAGTCATTTTGTGCCAGTAGCTAAACAACACGAGAGCTACGCTCTCCCTCCCTGAACACAAGAGCACACTGCAGATGAATCACTCCACTGAATTATCACTTTCAATAATTTGTGGTGGTAAATTGTCACTGACATCATGAAAACAATGCATAACCTTCAGATTTTATTAACGGATAGTGAAACATTGCTGAACTGTGCTGTGCTAAAAGGCACCCTGTGTAAAGCTCATCATGCGCCTGATGTCTTGGCCTCTCAGCCTATGTCAAACTGCAAACGTTGAGCTGGAGTGTCTTTTAAGATTCACTTATTACTATAAAATACATGATTTTTTATTACTAGCACAACATGCAACATCACCGTAAATTATACAAACTAAATGGCAACCAGGAAAACGTCAGCACATGACACATTTACGTGACATGACCTTTGCTTGATCTATGCACGTTTGGTGACCTGTTCAGTTGTTTGCAACAGGTTCTTGCAAGATTTGTCCCCCATATAGATAGGTGTTAAACCTCCATGAGGCACAGGTATCTACAGAGCACTGCGTGTCACACCAGTGTGTACTCAGTATGAGTCACAGAAGTTCTGGTTTGTTGGATAAAATCTGCTCCTCCAAAACCTGTAGTGTCCCGACACTTCTCCCTGTCAAACACTGAGAGCAACCAAGAACTCTCCATGGATGATAAAGTCCTCATGTTGAGCTGTCAGCCCTTTTGTGAGGCAGTGCTGTTACATATAGGGGCCTTCAAAAGCTCTGGGCTTCTAAACTTAATCATTCTAGGCACAGCAGATGTGGGGGTTGTTTGTTTTCCAAGCATTTTCAGGGGGACTGATATCAAGGTAAAAGCTCCCAATGGTAAGGTAATTCTATTTCTTTATGTATAGGGAAAAACACGGATTCACTGTCAAGTGAAATATCTTTAAAATAGTCTAATAGTTTGAAGAATGATAGAGAAGAATTCACGTAAAAGCAAAGAGCAACATAACATTTAGGCACGTAAGATGTCCCATGGCACGCTCCACACTAGGATGGCTTTTTGCCATATCCTGAAAAAATAAGTGCGATATTTGCCATAGAGTAGAAGTTTTCGTTAGTCATGTTGATCTTCCTCCAAGACAGGATCCTTTCTCAGGAGATCCATAGCAGGTATGCCAGGCTACAGATGGTTTGTTGTAATTGGACAGGGCACATATTTTTTTCTCTGTCCTTTCTCTTTAATAAACTAAGTTAATAAAGATCTTATGTGAAAGGATATGAGCAGGGCAAGCTCAATTTTGAATGACAATTAAGCAGCATGACACACCCATACACACAGAGGGAATGCAGATTCTTTTATGAGTAATCCTATTGTGGAATTATCCTTATTTTATAAGAGGAATTACTTTCACCTTGTGGGTGAAGCTCGAGATCAATCTTCCTCAAGCCTTTTTTGAAATAACACCACCACATGTGGCACATTCCCTACTGTGCAACTATTTTCTTTCCTATATCCCTGCAAGGAAGCAATGTGATGCTCCCAAACAGACTGCTGAGACTACCCAGAGGGAACATTATTCTCAGTGCTTAACTGTTGAGGAAAATATCCCCAAAAGAGACACTGCTCTCGGCTACTCACAGAATGAAACTTATAAAACAATCGCCAGGAGACTGAAATGGACAGTAGAAATCCAGGATGGTAGCAGGTAACACACAACCTTTTTACAAATCCTCAATGAAACCTTCTTCATAGCTGGGCTTCTGCAGAATTTCTGTATAATGAGGGCACAGTTAGAAGAGCAGCTCGCTCAGCAGTGTGTGTACCTTCTGTCAGAGTAGCACAGGCTACACTCATTAAGCAAGAAATTAGTAAATGACGCAGCCCTGTAAATTACATTCTCATTTTTGTGTCCAAAATGCAATTACACATTAATACCTACTACAATGTGGAATATTAAGACAGACAATTGCAACCTGAGATCCTCTTCTTTCTCATGAACCACAAAAAAATGTTAACTGGTTGCCAGCTGCGAGCCTTAAAGTTGCAGAGGTATTTTTAATTTATAGTACTGCACTCAATAAAGTACACAGGGGGTTTGGTTTTGTTCATGGAGGTTTTTGGTTGCTTTTTTTTTTTTTTTACACAGGAAGAACAGCCAGGAAATGCCAAATCTACATGAGAAGCTACTCTTTTCTTAGCATACTAATGCCATATAAGACTTAATTTTTATGACATTTTATACAAGCAAAACCTTTACATAAGCACAGTTAAGCTTTAAAAAAAATGGTTTTTTGATACAGTGATTTAATTTTGGACACATTTTTAAGCCAAGTGGGACAAAGAAGTCTGTCCACTTAACCTGTATCTCCCTCACCACACAGTGGCAGCAGGAAACCTCTGCAGTTCAAAGTGGGCATCAGGTGCTAATGTCCAGAATCAGGTCAGATGCGGAACCAAAAGGAAAAGACAAATAGAGAAGAATTTGCTGCTTCCCAGCAGGACTTCACCAACTGTCAGGGCAAAGTGATGCGTAAGTCTTACAAATCTATGCCAATTGTTGTTGTGGCTGTAGAAAAAAAAGTTTTACTGTTAACACTCTCTGAAAGGAGGTCAAGTGTTCACTATTTAGACTTGTTCACGTGCCAGCAAAGAGGAATCGTAAGTGCTCTGCATTGACAAGGTGCCAAGTTTGCTTTTGCCTCCATAAAGAAGGAGGAACCATGTCTAAGTAGAGGAATTTTAGCTCAGCAGAAACAGGTTCTACTCCAGGTCCTGCCATGTCCTTCAGTGTCAGCTTCAACAAATTACCTGATGCCAAATTCTCTCCCACTTGCTACACAGAAAAGCCCCAAGACAGCAAAGATTTTAAGCAAGTATTTAAGCCATGTAAATAGTTTCAACTTAAGATGAGGTTATGGCACGAAGCAGTTTAAAATTACATCCTTAAACCGATCTCCACTTGGAAAAACACACGCCTATGGTTAAGCACGTTTTCATGATGGAGTTGCGTGTAACAAGCCTAAGAGTGTAACTGCGCTGGAGCTAGGCTGAGCCCACTGAAGTCAGTAAAGACTTGTATGATTAGATACAGCAACTAGTGAAGTTTCTCCATGTCAGCATTTCTATGTGCAAAACAGGGCAATGTCTGATGTTAGCCCAGAAGAGGAGATAAGGCACTTAGGCTGATGACTGTGTTGTAGACTAGGACTTGGAAGTCTAAATGTCTGTCTCATCTCAGGGGGACATTTCAAGAGATGCCAATGTTGGGGCTGTCTTTCAGCTCAGCTCACTGAAATGATCACTGTCAGGATCCCTTTTCTTGAGAGTTTCTGTGACTCCACATTGTGGCCTCACAGAGTTGTGCCAGCCATCCTGAGAGGACCATGACTGCAGCCCGGGGACAAGCATTGGTGGGAGGAAATTTAGGTCAACCTCACAGCCAAACCTAGCGTCTTGTGGCCAAAATCTTTCGGCTCCTCTGAGCCTCTAGGCATAGGTTCACAATACAAGTTGTTACTTTGCGAAGCAAAAATGAAAGTTGGTAAAAATGAGTTATTTCTAACATGGATGGGTTCGCTGACTGGGCACTCAACACGGTATGTCCATGAAACGGGATCACGGGCAGAAAGGCTGGTCCCAGCACAGTGTGGGTGCAAACAGCTGAATAAGAAGTGGGAATTTCTCAAGCCTACAGGCTTGAGAAAGCTGAAGGTTTCCTATCATAAAAATACACATCCAAGTCTCTCGTCTGAAACAAGGACAATAATGTTTCTCATTTCCTGGGGTAGATGAATGCCACAGGGAAATATACTCCAGGTTTGGAGGCATTCAGATCCAATGGTGCATCCTCATTACCAGCTGAGAATGTGAAATGATTTGTACAGGTAACTACTACAAATCTTAGCTGTACTGAAGTAATAGTGTGTCATGTATACAGTCTTTACCAGAATCTACAGGCAAATTAAAAAGTGCCCCACATAATTATACTGCAATTACAGGAGAGAGAGAAAGGAAGCATTGACAAATATCTTCCAAATTCATAAGAGCCAACAGAGGTAGATTGGAGAAAATTTATCCTCGTAAGCAGTAAAAATCCATCATGTTAGAAATAAGACATCACCAGAGAAGGCTCCTACCAGCTGATGTATTGAGGGGACAGGATGCTGAAGCCAACTTTTAGAAAATGTAATGAGTACCACATAATCACATTTTCACAAACAATATGTAGGAAGTCTGCAAAACAGTTCACAGCTCAAGTCCTGCAGCAGCTGTACACTAGAGGGAACTATGCCTCCTATTTTCCCATTTGTGGTAGCCCACTAAGGATCATGGAAGAATGAGACAATTGGACACATAAAATGAAGACCAGTGCAACATACAACCCTATGATACCCAAAGATTTTCCTTAAACTAGTCTCTGCTGTCTCCATTACCATAATGACAAGCATATATTTTTCTAGAATGCTGTATTTAAAATCCATTTAATATCACATGCTTAATTTCTTGTCTACAATTTCAAAATATAATTGGTTAAATTAATCTATTATATTATTCATTAGATCCCTCTCAGTTCTATCTGTACTAGGGGCCACTGCCTTACACTTCAAAAACAATTTTTGTCCATAAAATTAGAGTCAGTAACTGAACAATAAATAAGGATTCCTGAAATGCTAATATTAGAGGTCCACTATTCAAAGCAGAAATGTTTTAGACGGTGTGTTAAATCTAGGAATCTGTGGATCAGCGATATCGGGGTCTGCTTTAAGTCACTACATCATTCTGCTAATAAATCAATAAATCCTAGATTTCCTGTGACAGTGGAAAAATCATGGAGTCTTTCTGGGCCTCATCTCCCCATTTCTACCTCTCTACCTGACCAAGATGTTATGGTGATAACCACGTGAAGTGCACCAACAGGAACAGACAGGATGTGTGAAAAAGAAAAACTCCAGTATGGGAGACTCACTGTTTTAACAGAAATGCAAATACATATTGGGAAACCTGAAAGATTAATTCGCATTACATTGACATATCTACACTGTTTCTGGCTTCGGCACTAACACATTCAGCACTAACTAAAGTATCATTTTATCTCAAGGGACAATTATGCCATCTGGGACTGAGCCAGCTTAGTCTCTATTTTCCATAGGGATCCGTCACAATTAAGACCCTGGTTGGGTCCCCAAATCCTTATTGCAACGAGAACAACAGTGACATGGGAAATGGGATCCTCCTCCAACATTCACATTTCAAGGCTGTTTAAAACCCAATATTGTACCTGAACAAGAAATATTTTCCATGTTCCCTCGTTGGCTATTCCTTAGCATCACTCTGCCACGGCTTTGATGATGTGTAAAATGCCCCCTCGTGCCCTTCTTTACTTGCTGTCTGTTTTCAATCTTCTTTGGAATTAATAAAGATCACTTTTGAGCTCCTTATCTTTTAAAGGATTTATGATAAAAACTGTTTCCATCCACACAGAACCACAAGAGTAAGTAAAGCCCAGTGAGAAACACTAAAGGAGTATCAGGAGAGACAGAGCTGAAGCAGATGGCTGAGCATGAGCATTTGAATGTCTAGTTAAGACAATGAGAATTTATGTTCATTGCAAACTACATATTTCACTTTTTTTATATATTATGCAAATATTAATACCTCATTTATCAGGGTCACAGAGTCACAGAGAGGTAGGGATTGGAAGTGACCTTTGGAGATAATCTAGTCCAATCCTGCTGCAGAAGCAGGTTCAGCTAGAGCAGGTTGGGCAGGAACGAATCCAGGTAGGTTTTGAATATCTCCAGAGTAGGAGATTCCACAACCTCCCTGAGCAGCCTGGGTCAAGGTGCAAGTGGTGGGATGGACAGTATGTATTAGCAGAGACATAGTTATTCAAGCTGGTGAAGTTGCAGACAGGAGTCTGGCAGTCTGCCTGTCTACAGAAGCAGACAGGCAGACTCCTCACCTAACTCCCCTGCACGTGTACCAAGGACAGGAATTAACAGTGCTCAGGGACAACTGTTAAACCTTTTAATATAAAGATGATGTACCTGAGAGTTTGACAGTAAAGCAGAAGAGTAGTACATTCTTCTCCAGGTTGCTTTAGTGGAGATGCCTGGAGTTTCTTCTAAGCACAGAAGTACTATGAGTGATATTGGCAGGTGGAATATATTCATACTTAGGTTTGTTGGCTTTCTCAGGCTCTAGATCAATGTCCCAACAAAGTACACCCATTTGCTTTTTCTATTTAGATTGATTGATGTATTAGAAGTATGACTTGTAAGGAAAAATACTACAATGGTCTAGAAATGGTCTAAACTAGATGAGATTCATATTTTGTAGTTACCAGTTGCTAAAAGCCAAGTTATATCTTTCTTTGTTCATAGAAAATACTCACATACAGAAAAAAGTTCATAGATAACTATCATTATTTAAAATTAAAACTTTTTTTCTTAAACTGGTTAAAAACATATTCTTAAAACAATCTCCATAAATACCTCAGCACAGCAGACAGAAATGAACATGTCTGCATGATGCCATATAGTAAAAATTCCTAAATGAGGCTGCAAAAATAGCAAATAACCATGAAGCACACAAACCAGTGATGACTTCATGAAGTTACACTGTCGAAGGTGAATATTTTGCTCTGCAGAAAAGGATTGCAAACTGCTGCAAAAAATGTTCAAAATCATTGCAATATATATGTCAAGAAATAAATTACTCTGAAGTTTGCTGCCCTGCCCTGGTTTAAAGAGTTACATAAATCAGCAAATTTCTCACTTCCACTAAAATACTAATTAAAATAAAGCAAGAAGAACATTATCATTTTCCATGGAAAACTTGCCCTGGCCTCAGATAGTCGCAATATTTCACAAAGCACAGTGACAATGCATATTGGAATTCACCAAGGCAATAAAATAAGGTATTACAGCTGTTCTCAAAGAGGAAAGCTATCCAGCCTTCAGAGTCCCTGCTCACCAGCAGATGTCTCTATGCACTGAGGGGTAAAATATCCTTTCACCACCAAAGAGTGGTGACGCTTACAGTCACCACTTTTTACAGTCAATTTTCTTTTCCCACATTTTACAGTCAATTTTCCAAGTCTGTTTATAATTTACAGAGAATCCTTAGATGATTGTTCCTTGCAGCTCCCCTCACAGAGAACTCCTATACCCCAGCACAGCAGCTGGCATTGCTCATGTGGCATAAACAGGTACAGAAAGGTTGGTATGAAGTACATCCAAGCCCCCAACATGGCTCAAAACTCTCCTGAGGAATCAGAGAGCTACCACCACCAAGTCAAAAGTCCATTCCATTGGCTGTGCTGAGTTTTCCAGTTGAACTATATTACTGGTTTGATCCAAAGCACCTCAGATTTAAGTAAAGACACTAATGGACTTTTGACCTGGGTTGTGAAGGTTAGCAAGTAGCAGAGACAGGAACAGAAAAACCTTATGATTCCTATGTAGGATTGAAATCTCTTCCTGTGTTATCTGGTAGAGATGTCCCTTATGTCACTGCCAGAATGCTCCTATCACCTTTTCCTTTCCTAACCTCCTCTGTATTCCTCTCTCATTCGTCTTTGTCTCTCACAATTGAGTTATTCTTATCTACCATCACATTCATTTGTAAAAAAAATCTGCAAAATATCAGAAATCAAGGAAATGTAAAACTTGAACTCAAAGGAGAGGAAGGAAATCGATGCTTTTGTGTCAAAAGTCAACATGCCCATTTCAAAAAGCACACCACTGGATTTTATACTTTGAAAGAAGCTATGGCCCTCAGCTCAGATACGTACTCAGATCTTCTAATATCTCCGCTGCTGATACAGCACAAAATTGACAGAGTGGAACATTCAGTTACAGCACTTCTGCTCCAGGGCTCAGGAACCTGTTGGGACCACGGCAAAGATTCCAGTCTGCACAAGCTCTCAGTATTTGATAAAAAATAAGCTGTTTCTCTGAAATCCTCTTTAAAGCAGAGCTGAGTACTAAACATAAAAGTGTAGGAAAAACTCAACACAGACATATATGTGTAAGTCACTACTTTTACACCGAATCTAACCAGTCACAGAAGATACAGATGCTGCATATGCTCACATTATACACACCGGCTGACCAAAGTTGTACTTTATATATCACACAAGAGTAACAGTTTGCAAATCACAGGTGTGCTATAGCATCTGGCATACGTTTTAACTCATAGGAAGAAGGTGGATGATACAATATAAAGGGAATGTATAAAGCCTAAATTCAGTTTGAAGATACGCGATAATGACTGCTGTGAAAGTGAAATCAGGTATTCTGGCAAACTAGAAATTATACTGAAACATTACAAGAGCTAACCCTACTGCTCAATGCCATTAACTCAACACCATAGGCATTTGTAAAGAGATTTGAGGCTCCAGAGTCCCAGTTTGCTAAAATGCTAAACAGAAGTAGCTCTATTTCTACCAAGACCTCTTTTATTTGTACTGTTCCTATTTAATGAAGCATGAATTTTAATTTAGTCTGACACTTGGATATATTTTTAGCTTTGATTTTTGCATCTTTTGTACACAACTCAATTTCCAAGCTAAGAGATGTGTTAGAGGGTGTTAAACCATACACATTAAAAATCACTTTTTCATGTAAACTGTCACATAACTCATGTACAAAAGTTCATCCAAAGCAAGAAGTCACTAACACTGAAAACTGGTCTACCTGCATATGCAAAGATTACTTCAAATATAAGATCTGCCAGTTCTTCAAGCATTATTGGCATAGGTATTTGCCAAAAGGTATATATTTTAATGATAAGATTTTCAAGGTTATTTCTGTCTATCTGCTGCGTACACATCTGAGGTACATAAATCTTTGCCCATTACATAGAGTATTTGGTCAGAACAACTTTATTATGAAGTTACCTAGAAATGATTGAAGCACTCTTCAATCATAAATATACAGCAGCAGCAGAGTCAGCCAAGGGTTCATTTGGAAAGTAATAAGTATCATGTGGGTGACAGACTTTTGGAGAATTCATATACTATTTTCCACATTTCCTTGGTCCCTATATAGCTTTAGAGTAAAGAGAAGACAGACACATGGAATGGAAGGGACAATAAATACTCCTATAATTTGAAAACCTAGTCTGTCCTCTGCATTGTTTCATTTTAATGTCATTTATTTAAAGGAAAATAATATGATGACCTAATAAGTGATGGATAAATATGATAAAGCCAAAGCTGAATTTAACATTAAATACTGTCATTCTCTACAGCAAGATTAGAAGCAGTACAAAGCATCCAATGAATGTTGCTCATAAAATTATTCTCATCAACACGTGCTCCCAGGAGGATGCCCAAGTGACATAGTTAACTCAGTTCTGTACTACTGGACATTCACATACATAATTATTATTTTTTTTCAGCAGAGGTCATGCAGAACACGATACAGCCACCAGACTGTAGCCAACAGACTGTAGTAGGTGGGGTAGCAAGCAGTGCAACAGATGCTTCCAGGCCTTGGGAACCTGCAATGGGATGATAACAGAGCAAGCCTGTACACAGACTCAGAGGGAAGCAGAAGGATGATACAGGGTAGGGTGAGACAGACCCACAAGCTGCATAAGCTGTCAGAGAGCTTGGAGAGTGTTTAACGTGAGGCTTTAAGGAGGATAAGGATATGACTTCATAACATTCCCAGGAGTTTGTTTAAAATCAGAAGAACAATCCAAGCGAAAACGTAAAAACAGCTTCTAAAAAAATCTAAGTGGCCAAATGAGATCTCCTCATTAGCCAAATAAACATAGCAATGGCTATCCCAAAGTAGGTAACAATAAAAACAGGCATGGGAATATCTTTCAAAACTCTTATAATTCAATGGGTTCTGAGCCCCTTTGAAACTTCAGGTCCTTTAAATATCATCACAATGAATAATGTCCAGTGCTAAAAACCAGTTACTGAGGGTGGAATTACAATAGAAAAACCATCTGTTTAGGTATACTTAATCTGCTAGCTGGTTTTTTATCTTCACTTTATTTCTGCTTTTTAGACTTAAATAAACCTATGATATCAACTTTTTCCTATTCAGAATTTCAACTAGATGCAAGACAGATCCTCTGCCCACAATTCAGAAAACAATTTCAGATGCAACACATGGTGACATATTTCTTGATCCACTAGATAGTTACACTCAAGTCCTCTGCTAAATTATATGCTTTCCTCGCTATCAAAGTAAACAATTGGCTTTACATCATGAGAGTATTCAATCAAAATACTCTGGATAAGAATGTTTTATTTTTAAAGATCGGTAATTTTTTTTCTCATAATAATAAAATATTTGGAAAACCTTAGATAGGTTCAGAATTATTATTGTTGTGTAATTAATAATCTAGTTTTCATAGTAATAGGATATGGACTAACCAAATGACCCTTGATGTCTAACTTACCTAAAGGTATGAACATAAAGTATCCTTTCATCTCTAGATTGTGAAAGTCAACTCCAGTATTCATATCTGGCATTCTATTCCTGTGCTTAGTCACCTTGGAGGTGACAGGGGTCCTTCAGAGCTCAGCAGCAAGCTTTAAGGTTAGGAACTATTTTTGTAGAGCCGCTGTGGATTAGGGTTTGCGCAATACACTCTGAGTAGCGGATTACACAGGAATTAACACATGAAGGATCCAAATGATGAAGCTCCCACTGGGAAATCTGCAATGTGAATAAGACTGGAAAATCTAAGTCAATAGGCCAATTAGAAGGTCTAGAATAAATTTGCCACAGAATAATTTTATTGCGACCATGGCATCACACTCTCCATAGACTCTCCATCTTCTTCTTTCAACATTAGCCTCTGCACATTCCTAATTTCCGGGCACTCAAGTAAATGACAGGTAATGAATATATTACCAGTATTATTGTTTTATATGTTACAGTGGTGGCAAAAGCTGAGCACTACTGATTAAATGTAGGAAATTAAAAGCTGCTGTCGACAGTTTCTTTCTCTCTCTAAAGCTTTTATTTCTTTACTATTCTTGCTCTTGTTGCTTTAAGCAGGAAAAATGCTGTGGTAGTGATTTCTTTATTAAAAATATCAATAGGGTCTGCCAAACTTTAATCAGCTCACTTGGCTGTTAGACCAGACTGGCATAAACTTTCTTTATGAAATAAATGCCTGTCTTATTGAGCTTACTATTAAAATACTGAAAATACCCCCAATATGTTGAATGCAGCATTACCTATCAGTTTGAATCTAAAATACGTTAATCCCCAGGGATGGGGAACTATTGCTCTCAATGACTTCAGCCAGTGCTGGTGACCTTCACAATTCAACATCTCTTCTTGCTTAGTTTTTAAATAATGGTGGGAAAGATTTTTTTTTCCCCTGCTTCTGTGTTTATACATTTAAAGCTCCTATGTCCACTAATTCAAAACCAGCTGTAGGTAACTTCTCAAGCAGGAACCTCTGAGAAGAGCTGAGAAAGTTGTCACTTTGCAACTTTGAAGTTGACTGATCCGCTTTCTTACTGTGATCCCAGAGGTATTAATTCCTCAGTGAGAAAGTCTGCCATAGGAGTCTGGTCTAAGACTTGACAGATTTATCTCCTATTGGTTACTCTGGAACCAGATAAGAAATAGTGAGAAAATTTTCTTCTCTTTGTCTGTTCTGTATCACCACTGCTGAACAGCAATGAAAGGAGAAACTGGAGAAAGCACAGAAAAATGGGAAAGATTTCAATTCCATTTGGTCAAGATTGTTAAAGGAACTAATGATTCATGTGCCTGACTGGGGACACTGTGACCAAACTTTTTTATCCACTACCACCCTGCCCCCAGAAGATAGTATTCAAGCATTTTTAAAAATCAGATCTCAGTTCAGTTTCTAATTTGGAAAAAACAAAGTTGATGCAACCAAAATCACTATTCACCTTAGAAAATCTTTGTCTTGTTTATTATAAGACCCTACATTACTACAGTTCTCCAAGGCTGCCTGTCCAAATGGCCCTAGTCTAAGCTGCAGTCCAATCCAAAGCATGCATATATCTAGGGGAGCCTGTTGACTTAACTGGTATTTTACCCAGCCTTTTCTGTAAATTAGTGTCATCCTATTAAGTAATGGATGTCCAATGACCTACTAAAGGTCCTTTACCGGACCCTTACCGGTATCTCTTGACATAAAGTCCTCATAGTCAGGATTCCATAGCTTGCATCTCATACTTGTTCTTATTTCAATTTGCCCCCAATCCAAACTTAAAACATGCTCCTAAATCCACTCCTTCAATGGATTAACTTAAAACAAATATTTCAAGAAAGCGTCATTGCTGAATTTCAAGAAGTGTTCAAGTCCTACTGACACCAGTAAGATTTAAGACTATACTTAAATACTTCAGGAATCAGGAGCTAGGGAAGGGTTATAAGGTATGTCGTAGGTCAGCCTTATAAAGATAAGTTGTCAAGATGTGAAGATAACAGAATAGTAATTATGCAAAATCCAGACTTCTAAAACTTGAGCAAAATGAGGTCTCCTTGACTAACCACACCTGTGGTCTGTGATGCTCTGTGAAGAAGGGCATTCACTTTTATTTCTTTAGCTTTACCAAAGTTTTATCTATTGCCTACAAGATGAATATTAGTTACACTGACTGGTCTCCCACCTCCTCTTGTGTTGCAGCAAGAGTAATCAAGAGGGGACTAAGTATGTGCATACTAATGAAATGTAAGTAAATAAATGGTGCCAATGCTAACTGAAGTGATATGTTTTTCCATGCAAAGCCCCACAAAATATTTCAAACAAAGAACAGAATCTCAAACAGTTTGTAGGGCTTTCAATTTCTTTAAAATGAAACAAATGAGCAGAGAGAAAGAAGTTGTGAATTTCACTGTACAAACTATTGGTTGAGACTGGGTTCTTTGAGGTCAAGCTAAAAGAAGGAAATGCCATCTTTCAGCCTTGGTATATTCTTCCTAGCTACTCATTTCCTGCAAGACACTAGGAAGGAATCATGACAGATGACTCCTCTGAACTATCCGTTTGGCCCAGTTTTACAGCAGAGATCAGAAAATTTATTGGATTTTGCCTGAAAAAGAGACAGCATGTAATAACCCTTGTCTAGGAAGGATAAATAACATGCTGAGTGGAGGTAGAAAAGCACCTTATCTGTTAATTGTAAGGAAAACTGTAAAATCAATATGGATATAACAGACCAGTCAAAGCAAGTTTCAAATTTCTGTTCAGGTGTGAGCAATGAGACAATGCCTATTGCCAAGAAAAAGGTCACTGCTGGTTAATCCTCCCTCCCACATTTTCACTGTGTGGCTTTTTAATTTGTGTAATAACTTTTCTCAATCATCTGCAGTGTTAGTGACTAAAGCATCCCATGGAACTCAGGTGTGTTGATTCCTGGTTCCCTGGCATGTGCCAGAGCACTGGGTTACATCCTTCTTTGTACTTAGGCTTTAGAGAGAGCTACTTGTTTCAGGAAGCCAGTTGCAGAGTGGGGCAGGGAAGAAGGAATAAATAATAAACACCTCAATTCTTATAAAATCTTACTCTCTTCAAAGCAATGAAGGCAGTAACATCTCCCTATCTCCACTGATTCCTCCTCTTTCACTCGTTCCCCGAAGAACTCCCAAACTCCAATGCACCTGGGTAACTGCATTCCAAAACCCTCGAATTCAAGAGCACAGCTTTTCTCCACTGCTTGACACTACATTTAGCAACTCTCCACAGCAGAGAAGTAGTTTAGTTCCTTCTATGCAACTCTGCTAGCCAAAGGGCAAATCAACAGCTATTGGTGGTCCCCAGAAAAGAGATGATCTGAGTGTGAACTTATTGCCCAAGGGAGAGGTAGCATCATAGTGCGGCACAACATGTTTTGCATATCATGTTACAAATTGACATTTTATTGTGGCTCATTCAGTACTAAGTTCTCTAAACCAGGTAGTGAACAGGAGAAAACAAGAAAAGTACACTGTCAGAGCCATTAAAAAGCTTCCAATACGTATAAATTCTAAATTAAGCACCGGCAGCTATTCACACTGTCCTTTAAGTAAAATTAAACACCCCGTCAGAGCTAGAGCTTTGGCAAACAAATTAACGTTACAAGTGAGCACAGTAAAGCATTTTTGAAAAGCTCTGCGCCTTAATCTACACAGAAGAAGCAGTTTAGGTGGGGTTTTAGATGGGAGGGGGGAAAACTCTTTCCTATTCCAAAATCACAATTAAAAAAATAAATAAATAGACTAGTCGAGGTTTTCCTGGGGTTTTTAACTTTAAGAGTACATTCCACTTGAATCTATCCTATATGCAACAAATTTTAACGTTCAAATTAAGTTTAGTAAAATTTGGCTGATGATTAAAGCCACGCAAGAAGCTGAATGCATATACATTTTTTCAGGTGCATGCTAGATGCAGTTTCCATTTTCAAATTAGGCTAATCACAAAATCAAAGCAACTGGACTATTGTTGATCCAAAGACTTTTTGTGTGCCAAAACTGAACAGCCATTACTATAGTGAATGATTACGAAAAGAAAATATTTTTACTATTCTGTTTCTTCAATCATTCTGGGATGTAAAGTTGACAAAAGATAAACCAAATTAATTTAACAAATAGCACTAATTATTCTTTTGAAATGAAAAATCACTGCATACACAGTAGCCTTCAAAATTAAGATACTTAATTCCTACTAACTGTGAGGTGGCATAAAATAATTCCTTTGACCCAGCTGCTGTTATTAAACTAAATATATGTCTAGTTTCTATTAAAGGGAGTTAGGGAAGAATAAATAGATTCAATATAAATACCCTAACAAATAAAAAGGTATTAAAAAAGTAGATTTACTTTTTCAGCCTCTGGGAAATAAAGGCTTACTTTCCGAAGTGTTGCTTGCAAAACTTTGCCCCTAAATTTGAGCCACGTCTTGATGCCAGTCCATTACAGGGTCAAAGAAACACAAAACAGGATCCATGACAAATGCTTGCTACTTGATTATTCCAAGCAAATTAAGAAACTTGGGGAATCATCTCTTGGTTTTGGCAGTAGGGAACAAAAATAACAGGCAAGGAACACCAGACCATTAGATAAATTTTCCACACAGCACACGACAAAAAAAAAATCTGTATTGGCTGCTGAGACACTGTAACAGTTATCAAAACCATCTGTATTTTTGGTAGTGCCAGCACCTGTATCAAAAAATATCCTCTCTCATTTCAAGTTTGCTACATTTCATAAAACCAAATTCAACAATGTCATATTTTTTTAAAAATCATTTCATTAAGTTGCGAGCCAGTCTTTCATTTATTTTTCATTTATTTTTACTTAAAATCTTTCATTTTCTTTTATTTATTTTTATTTTATTTATTTTTACTTAAAATCTCTCTCCAGATAACAAGCCCTAGCCATTTTTGTTAGGTAATGTTTGCCCTTTGTTTCAGACCCCTTCCATCTGTTCAGTTGTTTATTGAGAGAGGAAACCAAATTCAAGGCAGAGAGCAATACTGAACTGAATATATTTTTGCATTTTGTGTGTGTTTTCTTTCTTTCCTGTCTTCCCAAAGAGATGTATTGTTCAGCTGTAGTCTAAAGGCAGCAAGAGGGCAGGGCCTTTTTTGATTCTTTTAAATCAAGATACTTTAATATAGAAATCTTGGCTTGATTATATCTTTGACAAAACTCCATCACAATATAAAAAGATTCAGTCTCATAATCCTTGTTCAAGCAAATTCACAATCAGACCCAAAGAGAAGACAACAAAATCCTTCATACTTTATGCTCAACTGCCTCCTATGTTTGTTTGATAAATGAGTACTCCAAAGTCAGCAAGGAGGATTCGTCTGCACAAACCTCTGGGTTCTGCTTCTCTTTTTTCCCCCTCAGTCTACTAAACTTACAGACATCTTAGGCTATATTTATAGAACATATAGCAACAGGTCCACATAGGTAAAAAAAATAAAGGAAACTAGCATTGTCCACTAGCAGCTACAGAGGACTCAATAAACTTTCCTAATCATATGCAACAAGAACAGCCAGATGGTTCTGTTCTGTTTTAACCCGCTTTTCCCATGGTAATAATCTCACAGAGGCAAATTGTCAGTTCATTTATCTGTCAGTCCCATCCTGACAGTGTCCATGCCAATTCAGCAAGAGATATTACCCACTTGTTTTGCTTGTAATGAGGGAATATGAGAAGGAGCTGGGAATTCCGGAAGGAGAAGGATGTTAGGAATGTATAATACTAACAGCAGTGCAGAAAGAAATGATGTGACTATTTGAGATGGAAAAAGTCAAATTAGTGATTTTTCAATGCCAGAATCCAATGTGGTGCAAAACATGCTATTTCGATGTCACCAAAATGTTTCTTTTATATTCAACTGGGAACAAAAAGTTACAAAGCGGATTCTTTCGTGACATCCATTTCACATTTAACCAGTAACGTGATTTTTTCCCTCCCCAGATATGACTTTCTGTTCGCCAAATGACTGAAAAATAACACTGAACCAACTTTACTAGCTACCAACAAAAACAAGTTTGCTATTGCATTTTGGGAAATATTTTTCATGTAGTTCTCTTTCTCACTTTTTCATTCCTAAGGCAAAGGAAAGCCTATTTTATAGGCTTCTTTACAAGCCAGACATCTTAATCACATGGAACGTCTCAATTTCTGCTGCATCTTCTTTTATTTAGTTTTTATAATCTTCTGAAAGAATTTGAATGTTACCTTGTAAAACAAGAATTCCTTATTGCTTGGATGGCTATTACACTTCCTGGTGTACGCATTCTGGTAGAAATTTGAGAAAGGCACAGACAATATACATCAAGATCTATTCCAGTAACCCATTAGAAATGGTACAGGAAATTTCCTCTTCATCTCCTATCCAAACCATTTTGCAAAGTATTTGTGCAAAATGCCTTATCATTCAACTTGGCATGTTGACGTCGCACAGCATTTTTACCAGAACAACTTTTGATCTCTGCCTTTCAACCTAAGATTGAAAATATTTTATGCTCCCATCCCTTTCAGTATGCTTAGTCTCCATGGAGACTAGAGGACTATCACTTTTTTCCCTTTTTTTTTTAATTAACACCATGGCCATATGCCACTTAAGTGCAACTGCAGTGAAATTTTCATGGGCTTTACACTACATTTCAGTAGGATTATAGGTCAGTGATCCTTGAACAGGGAGAGCTAAATGCAGTGCCTCCTGATAGACTATAAAAGCGAAGTTAACATACTCAAGGAAAAGATTCAGTAAAAACCAATAGTTAAGTGCAGGACTGTTAGATTTGCTACAAAATGACGTCCACTATATCTCTCTATTTGTGTTTTATAAGCCTTCCATCCAAGGACTTCAAAAGCTTTTATATACACTAAGCATGTAATTTTTAATATTATCACCTCAGTCTTAGGATATAGACAGTATTATTGTCCCCACTCTTACATGTGATAAAACTAAGCTATGAATGTATCATTACTTGTCTAAGGTCACAGCGAGTGTGACGCTGCTAACTTTCAGCCGCTGCTGGCAGGGCCATACCCATTGACTCACTGTGTTCTTGGTACCTCCTCCCCTCCTTCTGGCATGCACGTGGGATTTTCAATAAGACATTTTGGGGAACAAAAAATATTTCTAATATTTCTTTAATGTTGGTTTCTGGCAGTTTAGATGCCTGAAACAGCTCCCTGTAAGGTCAGACCATAAAGGAAAAGCAGGAGTGGAGGGAAGGTGCTCACCCCTTGACTCAGCCATTAACTCAGCTGAGCTGTGGCACCACATCCTCATGGAAGAGCCAAGCCCAGTGCACAGTCCCAGGCCCTTTCCTCTACCCTTCGCCAGTAAATTCTGTGCTACACCCCACTGCACTACTCCTATACATCTGACCAGTCATTTTCTTTCCTAAATATTCTGGTTTTCCTTGTGAATTAATATTTATCTACCTACACATTCATCCATACTAGCCAGTCTCAGGTGACCAGTGCTATTCTTTGGGTAGCACCTACAGAGACAAATCAATCAATCATTTTACAAGATCCAAGTATCACGTCATAAAACACCTGTGCCTTGAAGAGCCCACAATTTTAATAAGACAGACAAAGAACAGGAAGATTATCACACACCACCCCTCATGGCTTACAAATCCATGGTTGAGACACATCATTTCTTAACTAACTTAAGCTCTAAAGTTGTGGAGACTGTGTGAGCTGTATTATGCACAAGCATGCTAACTTACCTATGTTATAGGTAACGTAGCAACTATATTCATAACTGAATATATGCAAAGAAAATAAGTCAGCTCAGCCAATACACCTTTTTTCCATTGGAAACAAAATTCAGCAAACTCTCTGACAACGGTGTATACAAGGACTTCATTTTTGTTTAAAACAGCCTTCTCTGACCGATGCAATGGGAACAGCATGACACTGATGGCTGTCCCAAAATGCCTCACAAGCTTCAGCAGCTGCTGTGGCCCAGCAGCCCTTTGTTATCATCTCGCATTCTTCTTTTTCTTGTCTTCATTTAAAAAACAATATAAGAAAACACGTAAAGTGTTTAAAGTTCTTAAAGTAAAAGCTAACAGTTTTGCCTCCATACCTTTTGTGAAACGGACCAAGAAAACTTTGGAATTAAAATCACATTTTTCTGTCAGGGAAAGACCCCGACACCAAAACATATTCCTCCTCTCTGCCCTTCTTAACATATTAATTGGGGTTGTACTCTCAAGTGTTTGCAGAAATGCACAGAGGAAAAGCTATTGACTATGTGATTTTGAAGAGGGATGAGGTGCTAGTGCTGTGCTTTGTATACTGTATGTGAATCAACCGAGGATCTATAGAGAAGAAGTAACGGGGCTGATCAATCTCTATTCCTCGACAATCAAGCAAAGCTGCATCTTCAAGTCCCTTTACTGACAGCTCATAAAATGACGGTATTGATCACAATGCCTAAATTTGTAGATTTGACAATAAAAGCAATTTGTTTAGGGAGGGAAATAGCTATATGAGGAGAACGCATGTGGTTTATTAACTTTCAAAAATAATTCTTCTGAGCAATAATGTGAAAGTTTAGACAGAACTTTTTAACCTTGAAGAATTGACTTCCATTTTCCCTACTGGGGGATTTTCCTCTTGAGAAAATTTCTAGTTTAGATTTTGGAGTAAAAGAGAGGTAGCAAGTTGTGCCTCCGTGCCACACCTAATGTTTGTATGCTCTTCAAAGCGAAAACCATTACGTTCATCCCTGTTGAGGTGGAACTGTGGGGTTCAGACAGTATTAACCTCCGAAGGACTCATTCTGCCTTATCTAGTCCTTTCCCTTCCTGTGAAGCAGAATCAAGCACAGCTGTTACACCCAGCAGGCATTTAGCCAGCCCAGTGCTTCTCAAACCCCACATACAGCACCTGCTTTCATGCTCCGAAGCAGCTGCACTTCACATCTTCCTGAGAAACTGAGGGAGAAGCAAACTAATTCCCCAGCTGAAGGCGTAAGCAAGAAATTTCCTCACCGCAGAGGAACAGGCACTGTTAATTAACCCCGTACAGCTCCTCTGCCCTGAGCCCAGGGGTCCCTGGAGTGACCCCTGCACGTGTGCTGGGACACATTTCAGCTGAGGCCAGTGGCTGTCCTTACAGCAACATGCTTTCACTGGGCCTTTACCTTTTCACAGCAGGAATATATCAAACCACATTTTATCAGCTCTCAGCTTTGAGTGTGCTACAAGGAGATGTGTATTTATAAATATGTCTAATTAATGGAAAAATAAAGAGAGGATTAAAAGGGCAGCTGCACAGAGTACTGAAGATGTTATTCAGATCAGGATGCAGCTGTAGCTCCTTGTTAAGCACCCAGGTAGATTCAGCCCTTGGAATTGGGAGCATTAGATGGGTTCTCATCTAGTGGAGAATACAGCCCAGCTTTAGTGGAGAACACAGCCCTCCAAAAAAAAACTGTAGTGGCACTGAACAGGAGAGCGAAGAGCAATGGCAATGTCTCCCTTGCATTCCAGTGAAAGAGAATTTTTACATCTGGCTTCCAGACCCATGTTTTTTAGCTTTTTCCCAGTTCCACATCCCAGAGTATCTCACTGCCTGGCATCACAGGCCTGTGGTCACAGGTCTCAACTGTCTAAGAGACAACTCCTCAAAACAGTTTGCTGTGTCTGCGTGGAGCCTGTGATGATGAAGTGGACCTCCTGACCCACTGTACAACACACTGTAGCAGCTCCATGGACGTGTGCCTCCCTGAGTTCCCACAGGCATCTGGTGGTTGCTTCCATCACTATTCATCTACCAGTTCCTCATTTCCAGCATTCCCAGCTGTGCTTGGGAAGGATAATGCAACTGTAGGATTCCCTAGGACTATCTGCATTCCAGCAGAGCTTATCTGGCTCCGGAATGGATCCTAGTGACAAAAAGCCTAGAAGATTTGGGAGCACTTAAATTAAAACACAAATGTAATTACTGTTATTCTAGGTCATAGGCTACACTCACACAAAAAAACTATATTGCTGTTTCTACCCAAGACCCCAACTTTAGTTTTCTAGCTTCACACCATTAACATTTTGGTTAGGCTTGTACAGCATCTTAGGTTGATAATTCCCCCCTTCCTCCTTTTTAAGGGTACATCAAAGTGGAACCTTTACTGA
Source organism: Gallinago jamesoni (assembly GCA_025769975.1). Lineage (NCBI taxonomy): Eukaryota > Metazoa > Chordata > Aves > Charadriiformes > Scolopacidae > Gallinago > Gallinago jamesoni. Next base: position 25,538,535 of record JAOQGH010000005.1, on the reverse strand, counting down.
ACTCCAAATCCAGCCTACCTTATTTTTGACAAAGGGCCCTTTCAACATTACAACACACTGACAATTGTTATGCACTGAAGCCAGCTCTGCACTACAAAGGCAAGATTTTCTGGAAATTGCATAAGCATGAAAAAGAAGAAGCTCCATGAGGATGGAGCAAGTAAAAGCTTGTTTCCTATAGAGCTCTGTCTCATGGTTGACTGACTCTTGTGTCCAAGAAAGTACAAGCTCTTATTGAAGATTTTTCCATAATTGGCTATTGATAAGAATTCAGCTGCCTGGGGAGTCTCTAATGTCTTTTTCCTCTGCTGCCTGTGTATTTTCATGAAACATATAAGACTATAACAATCTTTGAGTCAGCTATGCTGCTGTCAAATTTAAAACACACATGCACTGGCAGCATGGTAGCAGAAATCTCATTTCCTTGGGAAACCTGGCTAAAATCCCCTTTTTTCCTCAAAGGAAAAACAATGACATTCAGGAAAAACTGACCGAGCTACAGTTACTTTCTTTATTTACTTCATTAAAAATGACAAATGTATTTTTGAGTTAGCACATATATAGTACTACTGGCTGTATTTCTGACATAAATAAGCATAAATTCTCTACTTTGAAAAAAACCATCATACACCTATTATTAGCAAAGGATCTGCACAGCATGCTTAGGTAGTTGAATATATATATTTGCCTGTTGACATCTTCCTAAACTAGGAGGAATATTTAGTTAAAAATAGAAAGTATGAATATTGTTGACAAGTAAACAAAAAAGAAAATAATAATCAGAGTGCAGAAACACTATGTAAATTAAGACCTAATGTAGTGACAGAAAAAATCTCATATTTTAGGAGAAAAAAGCTTGAAAAATTAACTTGACATCTTTATGCACATTAACTGAGATGTGGTTAGCACAGCACAAATTTCAGTTGAATTTAATCTGCAATATATTGAAATTGCAATCACTTAATAATGCATACATATATGCAACTTAATTTGAATTATTTATTAGTCATAGAAATAATTCCTAATGCTTGGTATGCAGCCATACTAATTTCTTTTCAAATTTCTACCCAGGACTTCAGGGGGGAAAAAAAGCAGCAAATCGCACTTCTTTGCAACCACTTCACATTTTTTCCTTGAAAGTTTCTGAAGTTTTCCAAATCCTCACATCTTTAGGCTCAAGTTTTGTTGAAGACTGTGGGGATTCAAGCTGCTTATGGTCAGTGCCTTCATATCCACTTAATACGTCTCAGAGCCACCCTTTTCTATGACACTCGCTTCTACTATAACAAAAAAAAAATGCAGATTCTTGCATACTGACAATAATGTTAAATCCTTCCCAAGTACTACCCACAGAAAATCAAAAGCATTAAATTATTGTCTTAATTCCTTTTTCTAGGTCTATTCTACATGAAAGACCTCCCTCTTCATTCCTTTTCTCCTTTAACACCTTCCTCTAAAGTAACAGCACCTTTTAACAGAGCACATGACTCTTAACTTTAATGTCTTAGTTTTGTGACAATTAAGGAAGAGCTATTCAGCAGAATAAATTAAAACTCAACATAGTAGACTGTTTGAAGTGTCCTTTAATCTTCTGGATGATTTTAAAAGTTCAGCTGGTTATTGCATTTAGAGATCAGACCAAAGCAACCCTCTTCTCTCCCTCCTCCTTTTCCTCTTGTAAAATAACTGTGACAGCCTGGAGAAATATTGTCTATCTTGGTTTCAGCCACTGCCCTGAAGGTGTTAAGCTATAGATGAGTTCAATACAGCTTGTTTTATTGCTAATTTCAGAGGGCATGTAGAGCTTCTTGTTCCCTTGGCTTAACAGACAAATTGACTTTCTAATTTTAGAACAAGAGAGTTCTGCACACTCACAGAGCAAAAAAGCTACTTTTCTGATGGATTTAAGTACAGATTTTTGCTACTTAAAACCACAGCACCCAAGTGACTTAGAACTTGCAATGAACAATGGTATTTAGGAACATTGTCCCACAGCCAGATGTTTAAACGACGACCTTCAGATTCCTTGTTCTTTGGGAGATGATTGTTTAAAATAGCTCTGGTTAACCTTCCCTAGAGCATGCCACACTGTAGCTGGTAATTGCCCTGATTTTAGAGGAAGACAGCAAGTAGGTCTTAACAGCCTGTTTTCTTTCACTGGAAGATCAGTGCCTCACAGCTTGGCCATGAGGTTCATGTATGTGGTGGGACTGAACCTGACACCAACCTGCATCACTGTTAACTCTCCCCTGTGCTGTCAGGAATCATAGAATGATCCTAGCTTTCGGCAGTGTTCTGGTGATGCTTTGGTAGCACCCACTACACGTTTTCCCTGATGACACCCCACCCATGACACAGCTCTGCAGAAAAGGTAAATATAGAAAGAAGAAAACCAAATAAAGGCTCAAGCACACACAATTTTGCCTTGTTCACAGGGGAGTGAATGGCTACATCTCTGCCTTGGTTCCCAGGAATCCTTCTCTTTGGCACCTCAGCTAAAAGGAAAACCCCTAAAGGGTGGGAAAGGCAGCCAATTCCAAATCAAGCAATGTAATTTAGGCCTTCCTGTCTTTGAATTGTAATGATCATATAATAAACATACTGCTTTTTCTCTTAGTCTCCATCCAAATATTTGCTTTATTTACTCTGCCTCTACCACAATTCTTCCTTCTCCACTTTTTCAAAAGTTCCATTTACTGTATTTTTTTTTAAGGAAAAAGAAATGTGTAGTCTCTCAAGTGAAAGGGGGAGAAAAGCATCATCTTTCACCCCAGCTGAACAGCAGATTGTGCTTGCCAGTAAATAATTGCCCTACCTAAAAGTTGTTTTCACCTGTCTGATAATTGTGCATTCTTTTATAACTTAATAATTCTATTATTTCTATGTTTCTGACAGAAGCATCTGGATTATCATTAGCAGTTCATTAGGACTTTCTCAATGTGTTTACAAGTTGCGATTAAAAATGTAGAGTAAAATCTTTATTTGTGGTTTATCAAGGAAGCAGAAGCAGCATTTCTTTTCATAAAAAAAGATTAATCCCTTAAACCCCTGAACAGGAGATATTTTACTAGAGAGTTACATAACCATAATGAGAGTGCCAAAACTAGCAACCTAAAGCAAAGAGCAAAATACTGCTTTTACAAAACAATTGCTGATTCTCACCATCTCAAAGGCTTGATGGGAAGGCTACATTTCTGAAACTGTGCACTTATCCCCATGCACTAGACACAGCTAAATCCTTGATCATTTGCTTCTTAGAGCCACAAGATTTATTTTCATGTCATTTATGAGAACAAAGTCTTGATTTTTGAATAAATAGTAATTTTTCATCAAGACATTGTAATTCTCGTTGAGACTCTTAAGGACTAAGTCAGGGGTTTATCTCAGTAAAATATATAAAACAAATGTAGAATACACCCACAATCCCTCTCTTCGAGTTCTTGGTATTGCATGTACATAAAATGAAACCTGATTCAATCTAATAGAACTGAAAACGAATTGCAATATAGACAGTATGCACTGAATGTGTATGTGTACTTCTAACATAGAACAGAGATATCAATAAGAGTATGGGAATATATTATTTGTGCATTTGATAGCAACAAAAGTAATTAAGACCGTTCAAAATTATTTGTTGTCCAGTCCTCCATTCAGTAGCTGACAAGCTTGCCAAAAATGAAGCTACTCAGATGTAAGTTTTCATGTCAGGGGTGTCTCTAGATTTAAACTTTTTGGGAAAAACATCTTGAAATTGTAGCCATTTAGCCATGTGCAGTAGAGTTTAGGAACACTGTCTGTTCATATTCAAAGACGTTTAGAATTGGAAATAAACATTTTAAAAGTGGAAGAGTATTATGCTGTTTCTTATGCTTTTTAGAAAGGACTTAAAAATGGGCAAAGGAGGTATCATTTGGATATTTAGACAAAATTTGGATTTGCATCCAAAATGCAAAACTGCACTTTGTTTTCCCCTCAAAAATCTGCCCACATATTTCCAAATTATACATCTCGGGCAGGGGGGAGATGTTATTTTGAAAAACACATCATATAGAGACTTGTCAGAGTTTGTCTGCCAGACTCTTCTCTGCCCATAATCCTATGGAAAAAGTACCATGTGTTCATGTAAGTAAAACTAGTTTTAATGAATATGCATGAAAGATTAATTGTAAGATGTCCTGATTTATGAAACTTTTGAAAGCTTCTCCGTTATGGATGTTGACAAATGCAGAATGTATGTACAACATATATAACACGTTGTACATACATTATATTTATTAATTCTGTGATAATCTTACTATATTATTACAGTCATCCTTTGTTCTCTTCTAAGCCTTGTGTTGTCCTTGTCTTAACTACTTTGCACAAAGAACTGCATGTGTCTGTAAGAAATTAATTGCTTCAACAATTAACAGGAAAATGCATCTCAGAGGAAACACTTCATAATCGATCTGTTTCCAGGTACAATATTTGCCACTTAGGAATAGATTAATTGGATTGAAAATTATTCAAGCTAATTATTTTCTTTCTAGTATAAGATTAAATGGAAGATTCAAATATACTAAAAATGAAGAAGTTCCACACAGCAGTTTACATCCTTCTGCACTCACAGTAATACGCCATGCATGATATGATACACTCCCGTTCCCTAAGATGCTGCTTCTTCAGTGAACAGGAGTTGCTGAATGAGCATGTGGCACCACGTTGCAGTCAAGTTGGCCCATTTGTCTCCACAAGGCACTACTTGTGCCATATAGACATATATTACCTGGTTTCTCTTGGTATGATGGCCTTCAACTTTAATACAGAATAAGAGCACATCTGCACTTGCCGATGTTACTATAAACAAATCTATGGAGAGTCTGGTGCATTAAGGTATAGCTGAAATGCGAATTATATAAGTATCAGAAACAGATGCTTTGGGATTGATTTTACAGTTGATTTAGAAAGGCAGTGTAAGAAATAGAAGATGAAAGTAATATCATCTCAGTTTCAGCAGCATAAATTGTATAGCTTTCCTTTTCCAAGGTCCCCACACTGAAGTTCACAAAACTAGGATTATGGAACAATTCCAGTGAATAAAGACCTTAAAAAAAGATAATATCTTGTCAACATTGAAGGTATTCTACAACTATTTCAGCTAAAACTGAGGAAAAGGCAGGTACGCATTGTTGCAATATGCCAGAAAAAAAATGTTTTGTCAAAAAAGGATGAAGATAGTAGTCTTTCATCCAGCTAATTGCACATTTGAATATTAGCTTCAGGTAACCCCTGAAACTAAGAATTATATTAACACATTTAAGTGTAAGTGTAGGCAATCCCTCAACTACCACTCTGGCAATGAATTTCAACCACAGAGACGTCACAACCAACTTTGTCTTCTTTGTATCGTCAACTTGAGCACAGAATAAGCGGTAGTGGGGCTCTTTACCAGATGGGTACATTTGCTGGTGGATTGTGACTGCATCACCACCGGGCTGGTCTTGGGTCAAAGGCAAAACAGCAGAGCTGTCAGTTACTCAAAGCTTGAAGTGTACCTAATATAAAATCAAAATTACACTTCTTGCATGGAAAAGGTCCTGAGTAACAAAAGGAAACATACTCTGTAACGATTCCTGTACTTTTCCAAAGAATCACTGAAAAAGCCAGTCGTCCTCACTTCCTTACTTGCTGTAGAAGAGATAGCCTGGTTGCCCTCTCCTACACACTCTAACACAGAGTTTTGTCTAACTTCTTATGTAACGTCTTTTCTATGCATTCTCATGCTCAATTTTGTGTTAAAATATCATACACAAAACACATGATTCATAAACTTACACAATGAGGATGAATTTAAAACTGAAAGATTCAGACTTTAACAGAGGTGTGAATTGAAAGCGCATTGAACTTTAAAACAGATTTACCAAACACTAAAAATTTATACTCCAGATTACACCTTAGGCTGGAAAACATTTGCAGAAGACGGATTATGTTGGTAGAGGTGGAAGCACTGCTTGCTGTTGCAGATTACCACACAGGGGGAGGAATGAATCACTTTACACACTCCTTTCATGCAACCCAAAATATCCAGTGACCACACAGACAGCTTTGCCTACAGAATCTTATACCTCAGCTTTCTGTCCTGTTGCTACTTTTTACATAGATATGTGTGCACATATGGTGGGATAAACGATGTCCACAAAGACACTGCACCCTATTATCCTAACAAAGCCCAATTATTTTTATTGGCATGGAATTCAATAGAAACTCTTCAAAAAGAGGTGTAAGACACACTGCCAATTCAAGACAACTCTATAAATTCCTGGGATGGAAAGTTTTTCCTGAGCAGAAGAAAGAAAGCAGCCTTTGGTGCAAGTTGACTCTCAAGGGATTAGCTGACACATGAGGAGAAGATCTCCATTTAACTTGTGCTCTGTCACACCTCCTACATGATGCAGGGCAAGTTACTAAGGCTTGTGCAGTTACAGTGGGTCATCAAACAATGCATCTGTGATTTTGGTTTGTCTCAATGTCTGGCTCAGTGCAGTCCTGCTCAGTGTATTGACTTACAAGGACCTCATCCTAAAGCTAGCTATGGAACCTCATTTCACTGCATGCATATAAACCCGAATAGATGATGTTGTGCATTAGTGTCAGAACTGTCCTTAAAGTTTAGCCCATGTCCACTCTGCCCCTCTGTCAAGCTGAGGCAGCAGCCCTATCTTACACCCCATTAGAAGGGCTTAAAAGGCCAAGAGATGATCAAGGTGAAATAATCAGAGCATGAGTTATATCTGCATCATCAGTTTATAATATAAACCACCTGTACATCTTTAATATTGCAATCCTAGCTTGTTCATGTCATCAATAAATCTATACATTAAGAGTTGAAGCCATAAAATAACCAAATACCAACCAAACTTCAGCCTTGTACTTGCAGTAGGATTTTACTAAGGATTAGCTTTACAATTTATATGGATGAGAGTCTATATTACATAATTCTGTTAACTTAATACCTGTATAATTTCTATGTTTCTGATGGAAGCATACTTTGTTGTATCTTGTAATGACCTTTTTAATCCAAAAAATGGGAATCTCCATGCCTCAAGAACAGGCCCATTTTCAGATTCAGCTCACATTTTAAGTCATCCACTTGCTTTCCAACTCTCTCAGTAATTAGTATTACTTCTTAGAAGATTTCCTCCAAGGAAAAGAAAATCAACAGCACCTTTAGAGATACATTCACAAGACACACTTTTGCATTTAATGTTAGGTTTTTAATAGACAGATTACTTGCTGTCTCTCTTATAATAGGTAGCAAACTGGTTTTGTCCCACTGGAATTGTTATTTTGAGCCTTGAGGCTACTAAAGGTTTAAGGACTACAGTGCTAAGTGCCATAAACACAGAGTGAGCATGATGATGACGAATCCTTAAGGGATTTCTTAAGGGAAATTATTCCTCCTCGAGTTTAAAATTTAAAATTATATTTATCACCCTGGATAACATCAGGGTAAAAATAGACATTATTTAGTGTCTATACACTTATGTATATTTATGCATAAGGTTATCCAGACTGTTGGAAATGTCCTGTAGCTAATTCAATACTTTACAGAAGTAAGACCTGTACACCTACACCTGCAAGAGAGGTGGCAGAAATAACACACCTGAATATCACCCAGGGAGAAAGAGAGAAAGAGGACAAAACCCCAGAGTATCTGTGAGTGATCTACCCTCTCTATCACTGACTTCTGTCAGTAAATTACTTAGGCTTAAACTGTTTCCCTCCAACTGTTTGATTCCCAGTTCTGCATGCCAAGAACTCTCAATGAAAGGAGATTAAACACATAACATTATTTATTGCTTGCAGATTTTACAGAGGCAGATCATTTAATCTGAGCAATTATGATGTCTTCAGAAGACTCCCTCTAGACAACTCCTGGCATTTTAGCAAAGTCATGCTGTATGTTGTGCTATAGAACCTCATTTTATAGAAGGTACTATATATCAAAGAAAACAAGCTTAATTACCAGCATATCACAGACAACTTTGCATCTTGAGAACTTCTTGAAATTCTAAATAATAGATCTCTGCCTTCTCCCATGTAAGCATTATAATATAGTCTCTAGTTATGTGAGCACAAGAATCATCAGATTTTTTTCCCAGGACTTCTCAGGTTCATTCAACAGACCTCCACCTTTTTCTCTCTTGCAATAACTATTGATGAAGATAGAACACCTTTTCTCAAATCCCTAGTTAAACTCATGAACAAGGGAATAATGAGTACCTGTTATACGGCCAATTTTGGTATCATTAGGGAAATTCATATAGGCAGTAGGTTTTGGATCCTTGCATTCTATGATCACTTTTTTATATAAAATAAAAATCAATAAAATTTAATCCAAAAATATGAAGAGGATAAAACTCCACTGCTTTCAGATAAGCTAGGACAAGAAATTTAATTCATCCCTCCTTACAAACATGCTTCCTGTGGCCAAAATTCCTTCTGTTCAATGCTCTACCCTGGAGTCACAGCTGACATGAGTTGGGAGAGGTTATCCTGATGCTAGCATAACGAAACATGGAATTGGTCCAACTATAATTAAGAAACACTTTCTCAGGTTGTCTTCTGCTGTGATACTATAGAGGATATAAAATTTCTTCCCATGATTTCTGGATATACAGAAGTGGGCAACCTGGAGCAGACAGAAGAACTGGATGAGACATCTATACTGAAAACAGTGGACAGTCAGTGAATGACCACTGGCCTGTGACCAGTTAGGCCATTAGGAGGCCAGTCTGCAGTCACTATTGTCTGTAATTATTTATTGGACCTATTTTCCACCTGGGACAGACTGTCACAAAAGCAGAGCCAAATGCAATAGCGTGCTAGACCACGAACACAAGATCTAAGACAACTTGGGTCTAGTCCAAAACCCTCTCAAATTAACATGATGTCTTTAGTCAGTGTCATAATTTGTAGCATTATTCCTACACATGCAATGAGAGCTGACAGTTGATAACCCTAGCTCTCCCTGGGGTGTTTAGTGAGCTGGCATAACTGTGACAGTGATCCCAGCTCTCTGTTTCAAGAATTCAAGTCCTAGAAAATCTGCAGGCTCTGGGCTGCCACTGAAAAATGTGGCCCTCTGTCCCTGATCCCCTTTGACCCAACTGCAACATCTAGAAGCTAAGGGTGCAAAATGCACTGGATCAAAGGGACTATGTGACTTCAATTACTCATTTCAGTTACTTTTAGCTAGGGCAGGAGTGGTAGCGATCAGGAGAAAACAGATAACATATCAACATACTCTGGAAACATGAAGCACTATTTTAAAGGAAATTCTTTACCCTGTATCGCTAAAATAATATAAAGCAATAATCAGCTGCAGTAAATCTTGTATCTGCCCTAAATTTTTTGGCATATTTTTATTCTTTGCACTTGACCACAAAGTAGAATGAAAGCCCTTTTATTATCTGTGCTTATTGTGTACCCTTCTAAAGAGATGGTGTCCAACTTACTCCAGCACAAAAAATCCTCCAGGTGATGGAGAGATACCATAGTGATATAAAGTGGTATAGACATTACTGATAGTCTCCTTTACTCCTGACTACTCAGTCCTGTTATGAACTGTTAAATCATGTCAAGCTATATATTTAACCACTTTCCTTAAGATGATATGGATGTAGCTCTGAATATCAGCAGCTGCACGCCATTAGGAGATGGTAAATGCTATACAACCATACATTAATATTTCAAAAGGATAATCCCTGAATGAGGGAATTTTGTTTTATTTTTTTTAAATGCTCCAAAAGACAGTGTCAGCAATTCAATGCTGTCACTTTTCCTGTTTCCAATAATGTTATGCTCACAAACAAAAGAACACAGGAATAGCCTTCCTCTCTCAGGAAAACCCCAAAATTCAGCTGAGATTAAAGGGAATCTTCTTCTTCATAATGACAGCTGAATTGCCCTGTGGTATCTCCTTCATGTAAGTGTCAGAGATATAGGAATGGAGGCCACCTCTAAGATGCCAGAAGATTAGCTACATGCCTTTGAAGTGCTTTCCCACAAACTTTTTTCTTTTTAAATGAATGAGTCTCTTTCAAACAAACAAGTGGAAAAGTTGGCTAATAATGCCTTTATCTAATAGTTGTTGTTTAATATTTCATCTCTTTTCTTTTGATTTGCTTCAAGATGACACCCATAAACCTTTTTTCTACTGTATTAGCATTGAGTAGGATGATTTCAAGAAAATTCTGTATTTTTTGATAAATTAAATACTTTTCTTTTTAAAAAATGAAAAAAGCGGGTCAGCATAAAAGAATGATGAACTGAGACTTGATTCATACAAATTTATTTTGCCTCAGCATCTCAAAGGGTTCTCTCTCAGAGGGCACATCTAAGTTTTAAAATGAGAAACGAGAAATAGAAATTTGTGACTAATTGCTTTCAAACAGTGGAATGTAAACATGACTTCTGAGATGTTTAGTACTTTCAGATCATTACAACATATAATATCTTAGAAAGCCTCGATATTTCAAATAACACAGGAAGGTAAAAGAAATCCCAAATAGTACACATTATGAAACTCTAAAGGTGCCCCAAACAAATATGCTTACAGCTGATCATTACCCATATGCCTAGGAAGTATAAATGGAGCTAAACTTCAGTATTTCAGAACCAAATTAACAATTTTATCATATTGTATATGATAATGTATTATATGATCAACAATGATGCTGAGTGAATATTCAATTTTTTAAGGCCTGAATCATTATTCTCAAAATGAAATTTTGGAACAACATAAAAGATATTCCCCTTCTTCTCTCCTCTTCCCCCCCAGTAATAAAAATAATATAAAAAAAAAAGAACAGGAGAAATCTTTTTTGCTCAGAATTCACATATTGCTTTATCTTTTGAAGCATAAAACCAATCAAATATTCTCTTGGGTTGCCATAAAAATACCCAAACATTCAGCCTGACCCAATGCTTCACCTACTCTGCCTGCCCAGTTTTTTTATATATCATACTTAAATCTATCCTATATGAAAGCACCTATGATTTCTGCAGTCTTTTACTAGCTTTTGTTTCATCATGATAAACTGAAGCTCATGTGATTCATACACGATGTGGTGGGACAAAACACACTGGAAATTATTTTTGATTCATTGTGCATCTTTTCTGCAATTCCCTTGAACAGAAAAAATTCTTTCCAAGTAAAAAACATACCTGTAGTTGATAAAGTCATGTGAGCGCAGGAACGGGTGGGGGAAAAAAAAAGGTGATCTAAAACATAAAACTATTTTTGTGAAGCCTTTTGTTGAACACCAGTAAGAAACATAATGTAATTATTGTGGCTATTAGGCTGTTATTTATGTCAAATTTGTTGCTTTTGTTGCTTCAGAAGCATTTTAGGATTATAGCACTCTTGAGAATCTATCAAATGTACTGGCAGATGCAAGAAGTAAAAGACTAAGGCAATAGCTCATTGCTGTTACAGCATGAAAGCTAAATGTTAAATAACTAGATTTCAAAATCAGAAATATAGGGCACTAAGGATAATAGTACAAATGTAATAAAAAGAAAGTATTGTGTAGGAAAATCAAAGACAAAGCTGCCATACATTTTCCTATCCCCTGTTACTATCTAATATCAATTTAATTTCTTGTATTATAAAAGTCTTAAGAAAATTAGGCATTGAAATATAGTCTAATGAAAAATGAGACACATGGGAACAAATAAGGGATATAGTCCATAAAATGCTGTCATTGTCTCTCACTATGTCAATATTATCACATCTGATTCAGTCACTTGTAGTTCAAAATGAAAATAAGTTTCTCTACTAATAGCAAGACTGGCATCTGGTTTCAAACAGCATAAGCCAATAACTCCTTCAATGCTACAGAACTGGAACGTAAAAGTGAAAGTGGGAATATATCAAAAGAAATGCTATCTTTGTAACATTTCCAACACTAAGCATAGGAAAAAGAAATTGTTGAGCAAAGCTTATCCATAATATAGCTCCACAGCAGCTATGGATACAGATGAGGAAAATACAATAAATCTGTATCTTTAGCCACCTCAATAATTTTCCAAACCCATCCCACCTGGCACCCTTCCAATTAACAGGAAACACAGAAGAACAGACAGGAATCCAGATCTCCCACTTTTGGCTATTCTTCTTCTCAATCATCACTAGCACAGCAGATACTCAATTTCAGGTACAATGAGAAACAGCACTAAACCAAGAAACATTCTGAAAAAGCAGTACTCATTTAATCTCATCTTTCTATTCTATTCACCCCATTACAACTTCCAAAGGAAATAAATAAATAAAGGATGACACTTATTAGGATGTATCTCCCTGATTCAATCAGTGTTTAAGTGTTTCCCACGTCACATTTCTGAGCCACTGGTTAATTCTCATCACACCATTTTCTATTTGCTATTTTGGTCATCTACAGGACAATAGAGCAATTGCAGATAGATGCTTCTCAGAGAAGAACAGAAGTGATATACAGATGCTCCAGGTAGTATGCCTATCTAATAATCTCACAGGCCAGGATTTAGACTGTTACAAAATTATTATTGCCTGAGAATGAAATCAGAAAAATTGAGGAGAACTTTATAATTGCTTCACCATTAATCTGGAACGCTGTCACAAGCCCATAATAAGTAAGGCACAGAGAACTTCAAATCATATTTGACAGATGGGCTTAATTAGTTATTCTCATACAGACTCATAATATTTGCTGTTAATATTCATTCCAAAACACCCTGCTGGCTGTGATAATATTTATATGTTAATCCTGTTACAAGAAGCTTTCGGTGCCAAAACCTCTCCAAATAAAATGACTGATATATTTCAAACTTCAATAAAGAAATGCTCAGGCATCCTGGTTAAGTTTGTCACTTGCACAAGTGCTTGCTTAATCCGTGAAATTACACCTGTCACAGTAAGTTAGCTTTATTAACACTATTTTCTGATCCATGTAAAACTATCAGAAACACAAAAGCATTGAATCTTTAGTTAATTAACATCACCACCTTTGCATTCATGTGATCAGATCTCTGATTTTTAAGAGTAATTAAACAATTTGCAAATAGAGTTTCTCAAATTTATAAATGAACTATGGAGGCAAAGAATTTGATAAGACACATCAATATTTATCCATTGTGCACATTTAGTGACACCTAACACGTCTAACTAAGGAAAAAAATGTTTTCTAAAAGATGTTGAACACACTCTCTTTCCCCATATAATGCTTACATTTATTTCTTAAACTGAATAGCAAAACAGATATGACTAAATTTAATGAGAAAAAGAACATACTGAATAATACATTGCAAATATTTTATACGTGTTTACAAACAGTGAGAAAGAAGCTCTCAAAAGTGAAAAACCCACAAAATCTCAACTGGGAACTCAGATGAAATAAGTCAAACCAGAAGTTATGTATATGAGCTCACACTTCTTTTAATAAACATGAAGCAATGCTTATTATATGCAGCATGTGAAAGCACACATAATCCACAACCACTGCATCAAAGGTACCATAATAATTTATTTTTTTGTGTACAAGGGGTCATTTTGCATGCTTGCCACTGAACGATGAATAGTGAAGTGAAATAAGTTGCCAAGCTTCAATTCGCCCATGAGGTTGCATTATACTTTCCTGATGAAGAAGAGAAATCAGGCAAATGCACTGTATGGAGCCAACAAGATAAAGTGTGATGGAAAACTCATCATTGAAACAATCTTTGATTTTGATTCAATGCCTATTTCGGTCAATGAAAATTTTCACACTGTCTTCAAATAGCTTTGAACTGAGATTTTAAAGAATCTGTCTGACAGACTGCGCTAGACAGTAGGAAGCTCTGACCTTGGCATATATACACATTGCTGCTTTGACCAATAAAATTCAGCCAGGTATGAGACATTATATGATTTAGATGAGAAAATTCAGGATACTATAGCAGAGAAATTGTGCAGAATTCTGGTTTATAATAATGAGAAATTGATTTATGTCATGATTGTGAAGGGAAATTCTTCCCTTCCTCTTTTTTTCATATACCCAGATTACCCAGCAAATACATGAAACTTCCAAGTTATTAGGCTCTGAGGGTATTTATTTAAAAATCCTAAACCCCATAAATAAACCCCCACAGCCTATAAGATTTTGCAAAATTTCAGAAGTAAATCACAGCACAGAACTCCCATGTTATATGGCAATTTTTCCAACCATAATGCTAACACAATACATACACAGAGAGTCAGATCGTTATTAGTATGCACTCAACATACAGTTCCAGAAACAATGAAGCAGCAGCAGCAAATGATATAAAAATGTATTTACTAGAGCAATCAGTTGTGATCAGAAAAGGAACATCCACCTGCCAGATGAAGGCTGTTTAAGACAGGTCACTGTTCTACCTAAATTTTTGCACAATGAGAATAGAAAATCTCTTCCCTTCTGCAGATTAAAAAAAAAAGAAAAAAAAACCTCACCAACAAAAATGTGGGTTTGATATGAGGAGTACATTTTATTTTCCTCTCCATAAAAACCACAAACAAAACACACACACACAAAAAAAAGGAAAAACCCACCACAAAACAATCTACAAAGACCACAACACAAAACCCTCAAACAAACAAACAAAGCCAAAAAACCAACCCACCTAAAAACCCCCAAGCAGAAATAAAAAAACAAGCCAAAAAAACCCACCGCAAACAGCCCTATAATTACCTCCTGCTATAATCCTTGGCAGAAAATAATTTGAAGAGATTAAAGTAGTCACAACTAAATTCTAAGATATGAAACATGTCCTTCTAAATACTATGCAAAACCAACATTTCCTCCTACCTTTAACTTCCCCAGAGTATTACAATATATTTTGTTTAAAGTACCTGTGGTAGAATTAGCAATGCACTACAAAATAAAGACAGCCACAGCTTTTCTAAAAGCATTTTCATCACGTACTATACTAAAACTTATTACAATCATGGCAAAGTGCTTTGAAAAGGAAAACCAACCATCAGTTATTAAGAGAGACTGCTGGAAATGACTTACCTGTTTTCAGAGGCAGCAGATTTCCTCTGGCAAACAATAACAGCTGGTGCATATTTCCCAGTATAATCCATGCTCTCTCTGATATCCCATAAGTATGGGCTGCTGGCTCTTACACTGAAAATGTTCACACCTTTCTTCACCTTTGCCCTAGGAGGAACAAGAGGATATTTCACAAATTAGATACAAAATGTCAGCTCGATCTGTTACTTACTTCTTCATTATTTTCTCATTACTGCCCCACAGAAAATGCTACTGCTCATTAGAGTTCGACAGTATTACAAGGAAAAGAGATGAGAGAATTAATTAAGAATTCCATATTTTGAAGAAATTATATCAAGATAGAAATCTTACTGAACTAATGGTAATTATAGCTTTAGTCATAGCTAAATTGCAGAGTAGATATGTTCTGGAGCATGCACCTCTCTCTCTCTCTCTCTATAACCCACACTGTGGGCACCACTGAGTGTGTTAAGGCTCTCTTGACTAGAAGTTGTTGTATCGGAGAAGAAAGTATCACTTTTGTCCCTAAGTCAGGTTGCTGCTGGGGCTTATATCTGGAGTGAGGAGCTGAGAATCATTGCTAGGTCTCATATTCCAAGTAAACTTTTCCTCTCCCTCCCATCACGCCATTACTCAAAGATGACATTTCACATATTTGCTCTAATTTTCATCGTATTTCTACGTCCACAATATTTCTTTTTGGTTTTTTTTTCTTTAATATTGTTGGCTTTAACCATTCTCTTAGCTCTGATCCTAAAAATACTTAGAAAAAATCCTATTTTTCCATAACTGAATGGTTTTTTGGGAAGTGTGTTTCCATGTATCAGGTTAAATAATAGGAAAAGCTCTATGACAAATCATTACACTCCTGACAACTGGACTGGTTCCTACTGAGTTCTGGTTCACATGTGCTAGCACAGTATTTCTGGTTCTGAATAACCACTGCAGAAGATGAACTGTATATATATATATATATATATATTTAAAATATCTGGGTTACTTCCTCTTAGCACATGTCGTAATCCCTAATTCTTTCTCTCCCTTTCTTTAACTAAATGCCTAAATATGTACCTTAAGGCACTACTGAATTAGTCCACAGCTGTATCACATTGGCCAATTTACTGAATTAGGAGTTTCTGGTGTTGTTAACTTTTGGTTCCTGAATGTGTTTACAAAAACAAAAAGTACATTGTGGTCAAACAGCCTCATATACAAGCTGTCAGGAAATGACAGATTAATTATATTTGCTTAAAATCTCATACACAAAATCCATTCAGTTTTATGGCAAGTCCTCAATTCTGGGCAAAACCACAAAAAGGTATGTGATTTTTTGTATAAACAGCTGCTGCCATGCAGAGATGCTAATATCAGTAAAACAAGCACTATCAGCTTGGCCTCTGTATGAAACAACTTGTGAAATCTTTGAAGGAAAAAATCCACACAGATGTTTTCAGAATAAAAAGGGTTCCTTCAACTGTCTTGGACAAAAGGGGTTCTATCCCATTTCTTCTATCAAAATAACTCAATGGCAGTGGCTGTAATTTCCTTAGCACACCTGGAAGAATTAATACATGAAAGCTGCCAAGTTGTGCTCAAGTTCTTCTATGCTAATTTCACAAAATGTATTTTAAACAGGTGCAGTTACTGCTCCGAGACCACACACACACACACACACCCCGCCAAGGACAAGAGACCAACAGAAAGAGTGGAAATTAAACTGAATTCCTGGCATCTTGAGAGAGAGAGGGAGACAGAAAAATGCCAAACGATCTGGATGAAACATTTGTCAGCAAATGTCTTGAGCTATTCCTAGCCACCAGCAGCTGGTCCCACCTTTCTGTTCCACCTCAAGGAAGGAAAACTGCTGGATGTCAACTGAGACCAATGGCAGAAAAATGATCCCCACTTCACAGGGAAATGAGGGTGGCTCAGACCTTTCCAAGTTAAGCTGGCTGCGATTAAGAAACTCATACCCATCCTTCTAGCTCACTAATGCGGTCGCTGTGTCTCCAGTGGTTGATCATGGCTGATGAGAAGGTGCCCGTATGGAATTTGGGCCACCCCATTGACCTTATGCATTTGAAAAGGTAACTGTCCCAATGGAGACAACTCCGTTGCTTACTCTAGCACAGGACACGAACTGAATCACAGTGAGGGTGGCAAGAGAGTGGCTGGTTGCATTTCACAGAGCCACAGATGCCCTGAGCTTGTGCTGTAAGTTTGGCCCCTCAGGTTTCCCATGTAGGTAGAAACCACTGATGGAGCAAGCAGTCAGTCACCAATCGTTAACCCCACACTCTGCACATGCCAATAAGTATATTAAAGGTTTCTACATGTCATGGAGCCTCCACAGGACATGTGCAGGAACACTGATCCTGCTGTGAGACATTGGGATGTCCAGGACAAATACATTAAGCCCTTGAATTCTCCTGGAGGAAATTTCCGGGGGCATAGAAAAAAAAGCACACGCCCTGGAAACCCAGAGAGATGGTAGCCTTCCACGAAAGCAACCATCTTCTCATGACTGCATGTTAAAAGTAAATACTATGTTACAATTACTGCTTAAAAACACAGAGTAGATTATATTGACTATACAACAGCTATGTTTTCATATGTTTCATTAAAAAAAAAACTGGTAGGAAATAAAAAAACAACAGCATTAGAGCACAGTGTATTCTACCTTGCTTTGCTGGCACATACATTTCAGCTTTACTGCAATTTATGAAGCTGTGCAGGGATTCAGTACTGCTAAGTAAACAGCCACACACTGATGGCTGTTGAGGAAATTGAGGAAATTTCTCTTAATTTTAAAAAGTATTAAAATCAGATTAAAATAAGTGTGCAAACACAGACACGTAACAGATTTCATCCTCTTATTTTCTGTCTGGGTTCCTTTAAATGCTAGAGTGACGAGGCAAATCAGAAAAATGGACACAAAACCAGTAAGACAAGCTGAGTTTGTTTATCCTTCGCATTCACTTTATCCACCGACAAACTGTCATTCTGCACTGATTTCTAAAGTCTCAAAACAAATGCAGATCCCTGTGTACACTTCTTGGGGTAATTGCAGTCTACGGATCAGGATTTCCTAGAAGAGTTTTTGATAAGGTCTAATTTAGCCATCTATTAAAAGCCCCAAACCCCTATTTTTACTGAAAACAATAATACAACAAGATTGTTGCTTTCTACAGAATTAGAGGTTAGGAACTCTTTTTGAAGAATCAGTTAAATAATACTTCTATAATTAGCACAAAAGCTTCAATTCCACGATCCCAGGAAATGCTTTTTCCTCTAGTATGTCTCAATGCTGTGTTTGCCACCGGCAGGGAATTGCAGAATTTTATTCACCCAATTTACAATGGTAGTAGAATTTTGCAATTACCAAAGAATGACCTGGATGAAACAGGGTTAATAATAACTGAAGGTACATTATTTGTCAGCAGATAAAACTGAAGATACCTGAGGTGAAAATACTATGATTGTTGTCAGGGCTCAATTACTTTCTTGCAAATCTGCTTTACTGAATTGCCTGGCTGTCACAGGGCAAGCTGGGTCTTCAACCCTTCAGCTGCTCTTGAGTGTGCCCATGAGACAGCTTCTTGGTTCAGCCACAGTTCAGCCTACTAAGATTTCTCAACTGCAATCCCCAAAAAGGCGTATGAAAAAGCTTTTCTAAGACAAGAAGAAATGGCCTCAAGTTGCACCAGGAGAGGTTTAATATGGTTATTAAGAAGAATTTCTTCACCAAAAAGGTTATCAAACATTGGAACAGGCTGCCCAGGGAAGCAGTTGAATCACCATCCCTTGAAGTATTTAAAAGAGGGTGCTGAGGAACATGGTTTAGTGGTGGTTTTGGCAGTGCTGGGTTAATGGTTGGACTCGATGATCTTAAATGTCCCTTCCAACCTAGATGACTCTGATTCTATATATTTGCTCACAGACAATAAACTAAGTACAACCGATTGTGTGTTTGCTAAAAGCACTGCAGCTAGGCAGCAGCAAGTTGTTAGAGTGTTTTGAGCCCATGACTTCACTTTGTGACAGATTCTACTTTGGAAACAAGCAGGAAAGAAAAGAATTATTAAACGTTTTGGTTGATTTTGTTTGGATTTTTGTTTTCATTTTTTCTTTTTTCAAACAAGGAACCTATCCAACTAAACACTTTCAGAGGTGTTTCTACAAGCCATTATTTACCTCTGGATCACTGCTCACAGCGCAACACATCGGTTACTGAGACTTATAAGTAGCTCACCGCTTGCACCAAATCAATCACGGGCTCCCAAAGCCCTTGGGAGTCCTCAATCCCTGAAAACTCGTCACTGCTGACCAGGTACAAATCAAGGGAAAGGAGAAATAAGAAAACATAGAAGGAACTCCCAGAATCAATACAACACACCTGAAATCAAGAAAATACATTTCCTAAGTGCATAAAGATAGTGATTCCCAATCCTATCACTTGACCCACTAAACACTATGTTTACTATAGTGATAAAAGAGGCTTCAACTTGACCAATTAAAATGCAGGCAATGTCCTTCCCCGTTTATCAAAGTGTCTGTTTTAGCATCTCCCAGTTTTTGCAGTTTACAACCAGTTAGCACTTAGCTTTCAGTCCATGTCATTACTGCAGGCTGGTAATGGCTGTGAAATTGTTACTTAAGTGTTGTATAAAGTGGAACAGCTGGCTGGTGAAAAATAACAGCATTACAGCACGTGTGCTGCTAAGTGCCATGGTACGATGTCAACAAAGTGTCTAGTTTGAAGCACCACAGGGAAGGGAAAGGGAAAGCAAGAACACACCCACACACAAATTGACCCTCAAGACACGCAAGAGGTCAAAGAGAAGGAGCATGCAGAAGCCACAGATACCTTGCCACAGGCAGGACTCCCCTCTCCACACTTTACTCCTGACAATGTCCCTCATGCAGCGTACAAATATCACACATCCCTCCATGCTAAAACAAAGTGCAAATAAACAGAGTCTAACCCCTAAACAGCTCTAAATAAAGATGGTTTAGACCCATGGCATTGAATCCAGTTTTCTATTACTGGGAGCACTCAGGGCAAAGATCTATGGGAAACTTTCATGCTTATTCCGAGAAAGTGAGCTACTTTCAACATCAAAGGAATAAAAAGAAAAGGGAGGCTGTTAACACAGGTGCTACCACTGGTTATCGTCTTGTTACCAGTGGCAACTAGAAGGCGGCAGATAAATTGTGTGCAGAGGGGTACATTTTGAGAGCTTCTAGGCAACAGAAATCGCAGTGGGCTCTGAATTTGCCCTGTCACCGTATCTCCCCAAAGCACTTCAGAAATATCTTGAGGTAGTTTCTATTTCTGTTTATCTTTAGTGCTTTTTCCTGCCCAGAGCCTAATCTTAACCCAGCAGTGGAGAGACTAGAGCAGTGTTTAGCTGTACGGGACGGCAATCTTCACTTTACCAATATTCACCATCTTTGGACTGTGACAACAGTAATAGGCGAGGGAGAAGCTTTTCCCCCACCAGACCATTTGAAACCAAAGAGAAGCAAAATGTGGGTTGAAATGGATCTGCCCATAGCTCTGCATGTCACAGGGCAAAGAAATCGAGTCCATTTCCATTCACTAGAAAGTCAAATGCACTGATCTAAGACGGCAGCAAAATACTCCCCAGGTAGAAACCCTGAAAGTGTTCACAGACCTAACCTGTAAATATCCAATATATATGTCATTGCCCATTTCTGCTGATAGCTATGCCACAAGTTGCTCTTTATGTAGGTTCTTTCCCATGACATCACCTCTTGATCCACTAACAAATTACAGCTGCTAAAGGTAGAAACATCTAATTTGTATTTCCTAGAGCCCCACCAATGCTAGCTTCAAAGAGGCTGAAAAGCTAGAAATAGTCATCCTCCAGACTCTGACTATGGGCTGAGAGACCTCATCAGAGTCTTTCTGAAGACCAGAGTTAAATATCACAGCTTGAGAAGCAGAGGTTCTTAGTGAAAGCAAAAACCAGAGGTAATTTGGTGGACAGCAGGCCCCTTTGTCTTTCCAGTCTCCCTGAAAATCCATATCTGGGACAGAGTCTCCACCTGTTTGAGAAGTCCTCAATACTTGGTATCAGAAGCTACTATTTCTTCCACCTCAGCTAGTGTTGGAACTTGTGTTACTGCCGGGGGGGGGGGGGGGGGGGGGGGGG
>JAOQGH010000005.1:25494955-25516482 GCA_025769975.1 Gallinago jamesoni | reverse complement strand
CCCCCCCCCCCCCCCCCCCCCCCCCCCCCCCCCCCCCCCCCCCCCCCCCCCCCCCCCCCCCCCCCCCCCCCCTCTAGCAGCAAAGAAGGAATCAGAGTGAACACTTCTAGCTTAAGTGTCACAGTCACTCCCTTTTACAAAAGCCTTTTTTTCCTATTGACTTTAAAAGACTGAGCCTGACACATTTCTTATATAAACGGAGCTGAACAAATGAACCACTCCACAGTGCAAAGAGGACTGGTTGGAATTTGTGTTCCCAGAATTTCCACTTCCAATTTTATGTATAACATTAGGGTGATACTAAATTTATACAGCTTAAGGCTATACTCTTCTTTTGCCTCCCTCTGCAGTTTCATTACTTTTTATGGCTGAAACTAATACAGGATGGAATTTGAGCTCTTTGAACATCAGTCAAAAATAAAACACATCTGTCATTGAGAAACAGGAAGAACTCAGCCTGTTTTTGTTAGACTTAAAGCTTATTTGCAGTGAGTGGATGAAAACCAAGCATACAAGGGCTTTCTGGATTTGTATCTGTCATGAAGCCCTGAAGAAATAAAGACCATTAAAAAGAAATGTTTTCCCTACCAGGAGCAAGCCTTCATAGTTGAAACTCTTTCCATGGACAGAACTGTATTTGAGAAGGGCCCATTTAAACTAGTTTAGAACTGGCTAAATAAAGCTGCAGCTTTCTCAGGGCAACAGGAATGACGTATGTCATGGTTTTGGCTGGGATGGAGTTGCAGCTGGTGTAGTGTTATGTTTTGGATTTGGAATGAGAATCACGTTGGTAGCACACTAATGTTTTTGGTTGTTGCTGAGTGGTCAAGGTCTTTTCTGCTTGTCACACCACTCTGCCAGAGAGCAGGCTGGGGGTGCAGAAAAAACTGGGAGGAGACACAGTTGGGACAACTGACCCCAACTGCCCAAAGGGATATTGCATGCCATATGACATCATGCTCAGTATATAAAGCTGGGGGAAAAAGAAGGAAGGGTGGGACATTCAGAGTGATGGAACTTGTCTTACCAAGTAACCATAACACATGATGGAGTGCTGCTCTCCTGGAGATGGCTGAACACCTGCCAGCCCATGGAAAGCAGTGAATAAATTCCTTGTTTTGCTTTGCTTGTGTCAGGGTGTTTTGCTCTACCTATTAAACTGTCTTGATTCCAACCTGGGGCTTTTTTCTCTCTTTTATCCTTCTGATTCTCTTCCCCATCCTGCCGTGGGGGGAGTAAGTGGCTGTGTGGTGCTTGGTTGCCGACAGGTTAAACTACAACCATGTATTACAAAAATTAGGTCACGTAGTAAACCATTTCATACTAACCATTTGAATGTCTGGCTCTTAATTTCATAACCAAGTTTGGCATGGCTTATAAAACATAGGATGTGGATGCCAGGATTTAATGTACAGAGCTGGCTTCTGTAAGGCTTTTTTTTGTTCCATTTCCCCATTGAATACTTCATATACAAACCAGTCTTGTCAGTTGTTTTCAGAGAAGATGCCTCGAAGTTTCTTCAGATTATACTAATAGTTTCACTGATTGGAAATCCACAGCAGAAGAGAATCGGGAGTCCCTGAGATACTGATGGAGTTAGAATAATTTATGGAGAGCGGTCTAGCACAACATAAGCTATTTAAAGCTGTATAATATACCCACAAACTCTTACTAAGGTCTGCGGTTTTCAGCCCTTCAGTGAGACAGAAACCAGTTATCATTATGCATCACCATGAAAGCAGATTAAAATTAAATCAATCTGTTTATCTATGGGTTTGCAATGCAGCTTTTCCAAAGCATAACATATTCTCGATCTAATTAACATTTCAGGAGGAAAAACCATTCCACCCAGACACTAAACCACCTTCATTCAAATCGATATATTACAAAAATACAGCCCAGGTAGGTTTATAACAAAATTTAATTAGTGAAAGGGCACAAGACCTATTTAGGCTTCAAAAGTTGAATTCTGCATACCAGGAGTTAAATAAAATAGACCTCTTTGTAATATGTATCTCTTGGACTTGACAAAATTGCCTCTTGTGCTTACAGTTTATGTGTATGCACACAATTGCATATATATGTATACATGCACACATTACACACACCAATTAAGATTTTATTCCTGTGGCTTTCAAAGTCCCTATTAAAAACGTGTTTTGCAAGATGTAAAATGCACAAGTCTCTAGAGAATTAAAATGAAAGAACGCATACAAATCAATTTAAAGCAGAAACAAATACAGAGTTTGTAGCTCTGACCTCTATTCACTCACTTAACAAGCCATGAGAGGGCCTGATCCTCAGTGGGAACCAGAATCCTTTGAGGCCTGCACAACTGCATCTTTTTGTTTTAGGAAGACCTTGAATTAGAGCTCAGGAAGCAAATTTTAGGAGTTATGTGAGTAATGAGAATAACACTGCACCTCCCCAGAGACCCCAGCAGCAGTTCACCTTGGGACTCCTAATATGAAGGAAAAGTCAGGAACAGGTTTCTCATAAACTGCATGTCTGTGTCAGCCAGCAGTCTGGCTGGTGCACCCTTCTGCTAATTTCATTTTGTGGTCTGCACATGATGTCAAATATGGGACAGAGCACTGAGAAAGAGGAAAATAGCAGCATTGAAACCTGAAATGGTATTATAGAAATGTATGCTACTAGCAGGCAAAATCTCAGTAATATGACAGACAAAACTCCACTGTTACAACTGGCCATGGTACTGTTAGAGATCTTCTAAGGAGGTATTATTGTTTTAAGGGAGAAGCTGGCGCTCCTGTCCATAGCCAGATCTCAATATGAATTATGGAACAAACACAGAGATTTTTAAGAGGAGACAGTGTCTTGAGGTTGACAGTTAGAGGTCAAGGTGAGGAGGTAATCCATGATCTCATTTTACCCCAAGCTACTCAGCAAATGCAGTGCTGTCACGTAACACTGACTTACTGTCACCTCTCCCAGCTGTATGGCACTTTTTCCTACAGGAATGGATAATTGGGCAATAATGAGCGAAAAATACTAAACAAAACAAAGTATTTATGTATTCAAATGTGTGAAGGAAGGTGTTTGTTTACAGAAATGAAAGACAAAGATAAACAGTGCTGCCTGCTGATTTAAAACGGTTGGGAGCCCTGTGTACTGTTTCCAACTACTGTTTCTAAAATAAATGCAAAAATATGATGTAGGGTCTGAAATATATCTTTCTAAACTGCTGGTTAAAAGAAAACAATGCAATGCATCCCTTCCTTTCCTGGCCAAACAGCAACAAAGCTGCTAACAGCACAGCCTGTGCAAACAACATCTTTGTAAATTAGACTTAGATTTAAGAAAGGATAGCAGAAACAAAACACAGTACTGGGAACTCTGTGCAGTAAAAACAAAGTGCCCTTTGCCCCTCTTCATAGGTGAAAAAAAATTATAGGAAACACTTACCACACCACAGCAGGTATGTGAGTAAAGTTGGCTATAAGCAACCCCCAGAGAACCATCAGGATCACAAGATGAGAGTAATGAAGAGTTACCCAGTTATCCATTGCAGGTAAAGCAGAGCATAGCACAGTTAAACATTTTTTTTAAATGCTGTAGGGGCATTTACACGTGTGTTTACATACGTGTACGTATTTTTTTCATGCTGAGCAGGCAAGCAACAATTGGAGAAATTCTTATGGAGTCACTTAAATTGCCTGAGAATACTAGGAACATAGTGAATAAAGACAACAAGGCTGACGGACCATGCAGCATGAGTCTTCAAAAACAAACAGTTGCAAATACAGGAATAGAACTATATATTCTTTATATATACACTGAGAAGCAATGGGCTTACTAAGACTATTTTTTTGGCTTTATCTGCAAAGCAGTGTCTGGTGCAGGACTTTTTTGTTTTGAAGTCATTGAGGGATGGAGATACTACTCCAGAGCTAATGATGACCTGGCTACTCACCATTTTACAAGACTTTAACAGAGAGATGCTGCTACCAGCTGAAACTGCAAGAACTTTGACTTATCAAGCAGATCAACAGCCACTACCCAAACTCTTTTCAATATGACTACTAGCTGACTGATCTTCAGTGAAAAGGAGGGCACATCTTAAAGCGAATTCTTCAAGTCTGAGGCTAAATGTATTAGCAATCACAATAATATCATAAATGCAGATAGGACATTTATCTCAAAAGAATTTCCAAAAACGTTCCTGTTCTGTCCTGGAGAGATTCAACTGCAAAAATGTTTGCAGGCCTAATGCTGCTCTCAGTGAGGCCTCACCTCCTGCAGCCCCTATGCTTGACACTGAATCTGCCCTTTCAGCTCTTCATGGTGACACCTTGAAACTCATGACACTCTTGGGGAGGGGTTTTGTGTTTGGAGGTGATCTAAAAAAGGTTCTTTAGTGGAAAGTAAATTTCAAACTTCATAAGCAGGACAGTTCTGAGGTATTTCCAAATAATGTCCTAATGCAAAATGAAACAGCAGTATCAGTGAGCAATGAAAGAGAAGATTACATTGACAGTGCTAACGAATACCAATCAGTGAAAATGAGTTAGCACTGTTCCCTAGCAACTTCTCACAGCTGCAGATAAAATCATTTTCTGGACATCACAGAAATTGTGAATACTTACTTCTCTTATTCAGGAATTCTCTCATCCATTGCCTATATGCAGCCCCCTCTAGGAGGTAACACAGGAGCAATTTATGGCAAGCAGTAGCATTACATTAACTTGTCCAAAAAATTTTTAAAAAGATCCATGGATCCATATGTGCTGTGTTTGTCCTTCATTCAATGACATGTATGTCAAATGTTCCAAAGAATAGCACCAGAGAGACAGAGAAACAGCATATAACAATCTTAGCTAAAAAAATCCCGAGCCTGCAAACCCTTTTTCATAAAGGGTTTCCTCGCTTCTGGGAGCAATTCCGCTGATTCCTGATGACATTACTTAAGGTTTACAGAACCAGGTCTACAGTAAAGAAAATGTAAAATAAGTGTATAAATAAAGAGTTAGATTCTTTTATGGAAAAAAAAAAAGTTCCTGCATTTCTCCAAAGAGTTGCTATCGGCATAACATAGATATTCACTTAACAATTCAAAGAGGAATTTTTGTTATATACATAAAATCCCAGGCTGAGCACCATACATTTATACTGACATATTTAACCACCTTTCTGTCATCTGCACGAGTGGCTACCAAAGCAACATTTGCTAAATAATAGCAAGGAGTTCTGCTGCAGGCACACCCTAATAGCCCCATGAAGCCACTGATGCAGAAGGGAGTTCAATTAATACAAAAATGACACTGCCCAAAATTATTCTGTGTCCTTAATGTAGGGTACACTCAACGTTGTCGGTATCCAGCTGCAGCAGTTAACCGTACTGCATGTCAGACACAGCTATGGTTATGAATTTAATACCGGAGGAGCCATAGAAGGGGCCTTGGCTGATCTAAGCAAACAGAAGCAGAGATCACTTGGAACTACACAAAAAACTCTCTGTCGATTGCTCTCCAAGACAGAGATATTTTGCAGGAACACAAAGGCAGCTGGTAATCCTCTCCACGTATAAATCCTGAAGAACTAATAATCTCACCTCCTCTCATCCTCAAATTTCATGCATTTGCCTGGTGTGTTTTATTCTATTTGTGCATTGTAATATAAGAAAGATGAAAAGGAGTTAGAGGCTTCTCACCACAGCATCCAACTGTTCGAAAAACTGTGGAATTCAAATGAGTAAAAACCCCCTAAAGTCCACTTATGGGTGGTCAAAGTTAAATGTCATAAATGAGAACATGGGAAATTAAAATATAGACCGAGCAAGAATTATAGTGCACATCCATTTTTCTTTTATTTTAGATTAAAACTTTGTAGCTTAATACATCAGGTTTGACATGTCACAAGTTTTGGAAGCAGATTGCTCTTTGGAAAATAGAGGTTTTAAAAAGTTCTAGTGAGCTGACATACAGAAATCTGACTTGTGGCAATGACTGACATTTTTTACTTCTGCAGCAAAAGCCCAGTAGCAATCAGACGAAAACCTTAACACTTGAAATAATTCGCCACTTTAAAAAATTCTCTAGGCAGAAGTGACCACTCAGCAGTTGTTTTCCAAAGCAAAATGGTTGTATCCCTGTCTACCAGCTGGTAGGACACAATCCGATAAGAAATATGAGCTGTTTTATCAGGCAACCAAAACATCAACACAATGGATAAAATGACCAGATGATAAAGTGGTGAAACTGACAGAATATATGGAAGCTAAAGAATCCATGATGGAGAAAGAAATATTGCTGAAAGGGAGCCCAGGAAAATAACTTAAACCATAAGTTTATCAGACATTGACTTTCCCTCATATTTTAAAGTGCAAGAAATGTGAGCTATAGTTTCAGGAATCCCCGTGCTCCTGTTAGACACTAAGGATTTTACAACACAGCATAACACTACTGTTCAGCACGGGAAACCCACATGGTTGTAGTAAGAAGGAAATTAATAGTCTGCACAGGGATTAAGGCATCACTCAGTCCCAGGAAAACCCCAGCGCCTGTTTGCTTAGTTTCGCCTCTGATCAATTAACTCCTGTGCTCTCGCCAAGTGGTTATGCACTCACAAACTCAAACCTGTTTGTGGTGGTTTTACAGCTTTGATAGACTTGTGGTCAAAATCAATGCTCAAAAAAGATCCTCAGTTTCAGCTACATACAGCAGCTTTCTGACTCTGTACTGAAGGAAGCCTGCGTCACGCACTGTCCCCCTCTGAGCCTGGGTCTGGAGACCAGAAAAGAGCTGTAACACACTCCAGGTACACCTCTGGTCAGACCTCAGAGAGCACGTTTCATCAGTTTAAACTGAGGGTATAGTTCACTCCTTTCCCTCAACACATGCCATGCACTGCCTTTAGTACCAGGGTTTATATGGGAGTCTTGGAGAGCTGTCTGTGGTGCAATAGGAGACTATGTTTAGAGTGAAATGATACCAAGGACACCATGTCTAGGCTACAGAAGATTCAGTGGCTATAACTGCTGTCGTCTTAGCCTAGTTCTGTGGTTTGATGTTCCCTTAGCTGATGGAGTGCATTTGGTAACCACATCTTTTGGTTTAGCTTAACTGGAAGAGAACCTAACTTGTGTACTTCACAATTGCTCTGTACTATCAATCACAGCCCAGTGAGTGAGGATAAATAAGACACTCAGTCTGAAAGTATGCTTAGGATGCAAACTGAATACTAATGTTTACTAACTGACACAGTACAGAGTTAAAAATCTGTTAGCAAAAACTGGAGGTGACTGAATATTACCCTTTAAAAAAAAAATAAATCACTTTTCATATAAGATGACAGTAGCAGCAAAGGCCTCTGTGAGTAGTCCAACCCTGCTTTCTAAGCCATGGTCTTTGGTTGAGTATTTGTCTTCACGGTGCAGTTTTGAGATGTTCATAACGTTCTATTTCCATGAACGTCACTGTAGAAGCCACAACCCAGCTCTATGACCCACTGAAACATCACAGGCAATTGAGGTTGGCAAAATACAATACATGCTGATATTTTGATAACTGGCTTAAAATTCACAATATCGGAAAACCCGCAAAACCTAATTGAGTTAACACAATAGACAGAAGTTAACACTAAATTAATATTTATTTGAAACTCAGGATAAAATTCCCACAGATGACAACAGGGCACCAGAGTCATACTGATTTGAAAGGAAAGTACTGTCGTCCATGGGATCCGTGGCACAACACAGCTCTCTGAAGATTTCTAGCACAAGAGCAGAGCTGACCCATTCCCACTTAGCTTTTAGATCAAGGTACTTCTAGGCAATCGGTTAAAAGCAAAGTCACAGATAACCACTCACCTTTTAGACTGTTTCAGGGTTTTGGGGATTTTTAATGAGTTTAATGCAGGAGAAAGGCAGACATCTGTTTCATAAAGAACATTTTTCCAGCTGTAGCTGGAATTTCTCCTGCACAAAATGTGCAAGTAGTGCTATCATTCTGAAAATCACACCATTTTATTCCTAAATCGCAGAGAGGTAAATGATGAATCAATAAACATGGCAATGAAGAATTTGGTCCACAGTTCATTCAACTGCATCGAAATTAAGGCTGCATGAGCCATTTTACACATGGATTCTTTATACAGAAAGTTTTCTTTGAAGACCTATTTCAAGTCGACAATAAAGGTAGCTCTACATGCGTCACACTCCACTGCATATTCCTTTGAACCTTTGCAACTTGAGGCAGTTTGTAGAGAGACTAATTAAACAACGGCCCCTGCCATCACAGGTCCTACTGTGAGAAAACTGGGGATGACATGACACATGTGCTGCAAGCAAAGAACACAATCGAACCATGAAAAGAACCATGGATGCCAAAGGGTCGGGGGGAAAGAGCAACAACTAATTTCAGTATTTAAATCTATTACCTATCCCTGTGCTGTAGTGGGGGGTGTAGAAAGAGCCCTGAGACTGGGGGCTACAAGGTGACTATGCAGAGTTGCAGAAGGTCAATGTAGGGCTGGGGAAACAAAGATGCTACCGCACAAACTGTTACAAAAAGAAGACGACAAGTGTCATTTTCCTCTGTGTGGCTACAAAAGTTTCCTCGGAACTGTCAGGAAATATGGAAAAACCAGTATAATATAGGTTATTATTAAAAAGGCCCTAACCTTTTCTGTTGGCTGAAGCGCTGGCTGCAGATAACAAACTGATGAAAAAATCCCTATTTTTCTGTTGATGTATTGCTTTCACTGAAGAGATAGAAAACAAACGTATTAAAAAAAGAAAGATACCAGGCTTAAATATTTTGTAATCTCAGTCACAAACCTGTCATATTATAAGGATTACAGTCCATTAGGATCACGTAAAATTCATGGCAAAGCTCGTAATTCAGCTATATCGCAATGACAAAACTCTCCTATTGTGTTTTAGGAATCACTATTTGTGAATACTGAAAACATCATCAAGAACTACTTGTTGTAACAGGGCTAGTTTGGGGAAGGAGGGCATAAATCCACCAGTCACTACATGTAACATCCCACTCTTTGCCCAGTCCATGGAGAGGGGGAGTCTGTGAGTGGCCTCCTTTGAAGAGGCTGTTTCCTGAGCCCAAAGCCCTTATACCTCATCTTCTTTGTTTTGGAAGTCCCTTGCTCTAATGTTGAAAACACATATTGGTATCAGCTACAATAGCAGCCATCATGGGCACACTGGGGCCCTCATGCAAGATCTGGCATACAGCACAATCCTCTGCACAGAACAGAGTCAAGCAGGGTATTTCCATCAGAGGCAGAGAATTGTGGGTGCAAGGGGCAATAAATCAGCCCCAGGGTTTTGCTAAATAAAGAAATTTTTCCTCTTCCGAAAATATCTGCCTAAAAGTCAGGGGGTGATGCTAGAGGAGATTTACTGAAATGGTATATGCTAAATAAAATAAAATAAAATAAATCTGAAAGTCTGACAGGCCCTTCTGAAAGCTAATTTGAAGACCTTCCCTCCAGGAAACTCTGTTTCCGACAGAGCTATCAGTATGCGTATGTACTGCAACAGTGTAGGAGGGTACACTAATTAACTTTCAATCCACCTGGCAAAAAAAAAAAAACATTCTGAAGGGAAGAAAAGCCATGAACAGCATTGAAGAGTCAAATACTAGATAGTGCTGTTAGCAAATCCTTCTTGTCTTAGCAGGTAGGCAATAGCTCTAGTATGTACACTTAGAATGAATTATCTGATGTCAAATGTTCATTAAGTTTGTCCTTGAAGCAGAGCAAAGTTAGACTGAAATTTGGAAACTGGGTCACTCAGTATGATACTATGTATCAGAAGCATTATCATATTTGGTTATGCGTTGAATGATCAGTGCCATAGCACTGTCTTGAGATGTGCTCTGCTTGGAATAATGGATTAATTAAAATAAAAGCTAGATGCTACTGATACTGGTGATGCAGGAAAAGACTATTACCTGGTGAAAAACAAAGATGGCTAAATGTAACATTAGACAAAACAGAAATTCTTAAATTGGATTCTGTTTCTTAAATGATATTTTATTAAGATAAGATTTTAGGCCATTATTTCAATAATTCATATTCATCTCTTTCAAAGCTAAAAAGAAACCTGGTCTTCAAAATGTTATTTGCAATACATACTCAAATTAATGATAATACAGCAATATGGTAAATTCACATTTTCAAATGTTCATTAATTTCCCAGCACTGCTGAGACACATAGCTATTTACCCCATGATATAATAGAGTTGAACTTGAGCAAAGAAGATAGACAAAAAAAGAACTAAGAATTCAGAATTTCCTGGATTTTACCCATACTCAGAAACTAAGGACATGCACTCCATGTAGATTTTTAAAAGCTCTTCTGCACCTCCTCTCCAAAATTGCTATGTCTATGCAAATTGCCAGCTCCCATCTGCACTGTCTGATTTGAATGAAATTGGGTATTAGTCAGTTCAGAATTAATTCAAGCAAGATATTGGAAATGTTCCTCTTACTAGTTTCATGTTCTGTGAAGTCACTTTGAAAGGAAAGAAGCTACAAGTCCCATCAAGATATTGTACTTCCAAAGGTCAAAAATGAAGTTTCATCAAGCCAACAGTAATGGAAAGAAAACTCATCAGGCTTAGGTAGGTATTTAAGAGGGAGGTGGCCTTCCTTTTTGACTTGCTCACACTGCCTTATTTCCTCTCAACTGGAACAGGAGGACAGAAAATGAGCTCTGCTGCCCTCAGTAAGCCATGTCCCTATAACAATACTATCACCTGCTTTGGGGAGAGAAATAAAGTGGCATCTGTTCACCATAGCCCATGGTATGCCAAGAAAGCGACTATTACAGTGACATAAAGCAGGGTCCAAGCAAGGTTCTAAGAAAAAGAACACTTCTGTACTGCTCCTTTGAAAGAAATACTTACAGGAAAAGAAAATATTATCTGTACCATCCTGTGTAAAGCAAGGACCAGAGAAGGTTTGGGTGAGGCCATGCACCAGAGATAAAGAGACTAGTTACTAGCAGGCTTCTTGTCCTGTCACACACTTGAAAGAGAAAAAGTGGAGTGAGTCAAGGTGGACTACAGTGTTCTGGTGTTCAAAATCCAGAAATAGTATTTTCTTCAAAGGATGCTACAAGCTCACTGTTCTTCTCAAAATCCAGTCTTGACTGTCCTTCAAAGAAGTATGCTCCATAATGAGACACTCAGGATGAATGTTCACATTTCCAAATGTGTGTCTCTAATTCAGCTTCTTGTGGGTAAAATCATAAAAGAACCCAGATTAGATGAAACCCCTGCACCCGCAAACTTTATTCACTTTTCTAGTAACCTTCAAGTTCTGTAATGCATTCCTTGTAGCTTTTCAGGGAGTACCCAAATACTGTTTCCCTCAGCACAGAGAACTACTACTTTCGTGTGTTCTGGCTGCTCAGAAATTTGCAAGCCTTATTCTCACTTTTATCCCTAAGGAGCTCTTCATACCAACACCATTCCACGTTCGTAATTTCTTATTTCTCTTTTCTGGTCTTTTCCTTTTAGCATTCACACAATAAAAATACGATATTTACTTATAATCAAGGAATCTCTAAGTCCATTATTTTCTTTCTGGCTTCCTTAGAAATCCCTTCAGAAATTTTGGCTATTCCCATTGACACAAACTGGAGCCGCTTCAAAACTCTGCTGGCTTTTGATGAGAAAGCAGCAACTCCAAAATAAGCTCTAGGATTGGAAGAACAGAAAAAGGCTTTTACTTGAGAGCACCGAATTGGAAAGCTGATATTGCTGTTGCTAGAAAACTGCCTATTGATTTCATTGACAACTGAGGATAGCTCAGGTTCACTGATTTGAAGTTTATTTTAAGACACTGGTGAAACAGCAATATATTGCAAAGCTGTGTTAAATCACATGGCTTTGCTCAGCAAGATGTGTTTGGAAATCAAAGGGTGTAATATACATATTTGCTCCTCTTCTGCACAATACATTATTTATTATGTCTGTTTCTCATTTCAAGATTCCTAGCCAGGTAGTTAAAAATATGTGAAATGATTTATTCAAGCTTGGGAACACTTGCAGCATCCATAATATATCTCAAAATAAGCCATGTTGCTTCCAGAATGTACTTCATTTTCACCAGTAGTTGTGAGACATCTGTAAAACTTCTGAACTGCTTTTTAGAAGATTTATTAAAATTGATGTGTTTAATTGATCTTATAAATTTCCCACGGAAACAGGAGGCACCATTCATTTTTTAAAACCTGAGAGGTACCACATCTATTAACTTTCCAAAGATACTAAAGCTTTCTAAAATTCATTCATCTAAGTAAAAATTTTGCACTTTGATTTGCCTTTGCCTATCTACTTTTTCTATCCTGAGCTCACCTACTGAAGATACGAATCCATCCTTGCCACTTCTACTTTTCCCTTTTCAGGAAAACATTTCTGGCAGTTCTGTATCTCCAGAGCTACAGGATGTTTTGTGTTCAATAAAAACATTCACAGGCTGTCTCCAATTTGTACTCCTGAGAAAAGGACCTGTTCTAATGCTATTGCCCAATCTTTCTTGCATTGTTACCAGACCTTTAAAGATAGGACTTTGCCATGTAGTTACTAATTACTACTTATTAAAGGTAAGTACAGATTTTGACAATGTAAGGCAGTACATAATATACGTAAGAAAAAAAAAAGCAGGTACTTAGTATGCACAAAGGAATGTAGAAGAGATGGCACCACATATATTATGAATAAGCATTTTATTATTCTAAAGTTTTGTCACTTCACTAATATTTGCCATTATAAACCTATTTTTAAATTCCCTATGACTAAACAGCAAAAGTCTGGTTTTGAGTACTGCTTGAAACAGACTATTTATTAATATCAGAATATAAATAATATCTGTGTAAGACTCATTTTAATTCTGTCACATAAGTAGAAGGATTCCAAGAATTTCTGATATGTAGCTTTCTGGTGTTACTGCAATGTATTTGGATCAGCTTCAGCCCCACTTAGTCCAATTAGTTACTGAGGTTTATACCGCAGTACCCCACAGACTATAATTATAAACGAGTGCCATTGTTGATAACATTTTCCAAGTTGCCTCTGTTAAATGGTAAACTACACTTTCATACACCTTTCTAAATGATTCTTGAAATCTTTGAAAATATTTCCCATTTTTAAAAGACATATTGATATACTGAAAAATAAACCACATATCTAATACAGTTCTTCACTGAATAGGGTCCTACAAATGTTGGTTCTATGACAACCAGAATAATCAGGTTTATAGCTTTGCACTCCTTTGGTGATAACATTGAAAATGAGAAAGCATTTATACAAATTACCACTCCCAACGATGTAGTCTCCCCCCGAGATGTACCTCTTCCATAATGCAATTTCAGGAACTTCTAAAGACCATGGGAATGCAGCACCATTAGCAATCAACAGATCTAAGATACAAAGTCACTTCGGTGGTGGAAAGCACTCTGAAAGCATCACCCATGAACCAAAAAGAAAAAAACCAACAAAAAAAAACCAAAAAAACACCACACAACAAAACCCCAAACCCATAATCTAAACAAAATGCATTCAGGTGCCAAGCCCACGTCATATCCTTTTCTGAGTCCAGCTGCAGTCTACCCTAATGACTTCCATTTGCAAAGCACGCAAAAGTGCCTGGAACACAATGAGGTCTCATTTTCTACGTTGGTGCAACACCATTTTTCTCTTCCCAAAACCGGATTAAGATTTAACACAATTAGTTCTTTAGGCTTAAAAACCTCAGTTACCAGCTTCAAAGAAATACATAACAATCCTGACACCTATCTGAAATTAAGTCCATTTTATTTGGACTGAAATATATATATGAAGTGTCTTCCCTCACTGTTTATATCTATTTTTTGACTTCAAGCCAACCTTTCCCTATGAACCACAAAGATTTAGTGGTTGCTTGCTAAGTTTTGTCTGGTAGCTGGCCAGGTTTTAATTTCACCAATCAGCTGATAGCATATTCTTCAAAGATTAAATCATTGTATCACAGGAGCATTGTACCCAGCCTCTGTGTTTATGCTGGCTAAGCCAAAGAGAATTCCAGCATCTGAACAACTTGCTTCTGTTTCATCCTATAAAATATTGATTGCCCATAAGAGGAAAAAAAGAGACAGTATACTATAAGGTACATGAAACAATTTTCTGTAAACCTCAAACCTTTAAACTATAATCACTGTGAAGGAAAGGTAATGCAACTCTTAAGGATTTTGAATGCTGCCTCCTATATTCTGTCACTGGACAAATCTGAATCTAAACGGCTGTTCTCTTAATACCCACAGGATACGAATGGCCCAGTCGAGTTTACAACAGTAATAAAAAAACCAGACTTTCAAACTGAGTGTGGAATGATGTATACAGCAGAGTGAAAAATAAACACACTAAAGCTGCTACATAAGTCTGTCAAGCATATGGTTAAGTTATGATTTTATTTAGAAAACAGATTGTAAGAGTGAAGTGATGACAGATGAGGGTATGTTGGTCAGTCATAAATTACAAAGTATTCTAATAGGAACTGGGCTTGTTACTGATCATATGCTGCCACACAGATTTAGTGAGATCTAATCACTTAGAAAATATGGCTTCTTAAATACACATTGCAGCTCATTTTCCACTTTAGGTTGCTCAGTTGAAAAATCCATGAGTATTACTGCACCTAACTTTTAAGAGAGCAATGGTGGAGTTACATCTGTGGACTCAATTAGACATCCTACTTCCTTGTAAAAGGATAGAGTTGCTTCCTTAAGAATGGCACCTAGTGCTCTGCATAGAGATGGCTAACCCAGGCAAAAGGAAACATTGAAGGCAATCTAAAATCCTTTTTCTGACCCAGATTGCCCAGCACTGAGAGAAGCTTCAGTCACTATGTCAAAACCAAGAGATCAGGGAGCACTTACAAGCTCAAACTTCTGGGTGCTCCATCTGCACTTGAATTTCTTCTGGGACAAGGCCTAGGTACACTCTAGCTCACTCCCATGATTGCTTCCGCAAAGAATGAAAACCAGGTGTGCGATCAGGAAGGAAACCACAGCGTGCTCCAGCCAGGATCCCAAACACCTAATAAAGCACCCCAATATTAAGATTAGATACAGTTTATGCTGGCAGTGCCATAGCCAATGGCGAGGTGCATGAATAACCCCCTGGTTCATGCACTCCTGCTGTGCAACCACTCCAGCAGCTACAGTATTTTCTGGCAGTGAGTGGACCCACACCACCGCCAGTGCCTCTGAACGCGCGGCTTATGGCTGTTGAACTTTGTGCTGAAGCCAACTTCATCAAAGCATTATTTCTTCTATTCTGAGTACATCATCTACCCAAAGACTTTCTTAGACTGTAAACCCCATATCGGGCAAAAAATAACCCATATGTCCTCGATTCATTGATTTTGGTCTCTTAGCAAGGATCAGAAATACTGTGACCACAGAACCCAAAACATTTAAGGTTTATACTTCTTCCTGCGATCTCATTTTGGTTCCAGAAGTCACTTCCCAAAAAATTAACCTAGATCACCTATTGAGTCATCGTTGTTCCCCCCCAAATCAAAATGGTTACAGCTCAGAGCACATGCAAATGCTCCATGTCAGGTGCCAAAGTAACTTTATGTTTTTAAACTCTAGGCAACTATGAACTTCCTGGTAGCTATGAAGTAGGGGGATTTTGAGTTTCTACC
Source organism: Gallinago jamesoni (assembly GCA_025769975.1). Classification (NCBI taxonomy): domain Eukaryota; kingdom Metazoa; phylum Chordata; class Aves; order Charadriiformes; family Scolopacidae; genus Gallinago; species Gallinago jamesoni. Next base: position 25,500,807 of record JAOQGH010000005.1, on the reverse strand, counting down.
TGAATTTCTGTGCTCGAGTATTTCTGAGACCAGGCCAACCCCTCTGTTCAGGATTGCTGTGTTTATACACGTAACGCAGCTCATTTCCAAAGAGCAGAGAAAAATCAAATAATGGTACAGAAGTGGAAATATTCACACATGACTTTTTGAGGAGACATAAAAATGATGCTATTAGAGTATATGAGCTAAGGGCGATTTAGGAAGGTAACTTTATAAGAGCTAAACAACACTGGTAAAAATGAATTCCCTGCACAAGCCTCCTGCATAGCAAAGAAACAATGACATGAAACCCCAAACACCTCCTCACCCTCCCCTGCAGCAGTTAGTTCCCTCCATCAGTAAGTGCCTGCCAAAGCCATTCACTGCTGACACCCCTGCCCCTCCTCATAATGCTCCATGGGACTTTAATTCATTTCCAGGGTACACATTGAAGTGACGGCTGTGACTTTTCTTTTGTATTTTCAAAGCTAGAAAGGAATTTCACACCTCTTAGAATGTCACTCAGCCCCAGGTAGAACACTGCAGTTCCCAGAAATGTCTGCAAAAGCAAATTATAACCTCTCTTCCTAAACCTCTCATGGATGTAGCCTCAAGGTGAGGAAACCTGACTTGAAAGTCGCAGCATTGCTATTTTAGCACCAACTGGCTTGTCATTAAGATCTTAGGCACCTAAACATGCAAACAGGTCTCAAGGGGAATTTATTTACAAATACTCTGAAGCAAATTATCCATTAAATTGCTTTGGAATATCATGCACAGCCCTAATTATGCTAGATTATATGACCAGGCAAGGACGGGTGGCTAAAGAAAACACTGCAGCACAGGGACTGCTTGGGGAATATGCCAAACCACAACTTGTCCAACTGGAAGAGAAGCTACAGCCCAATATTGCAAATATGTGAAATGTCAGTGCTGTAGCACCAAGGCACCTCACAAATACAAAACTCATTTTGACAGCACTACAATCAACATTGGCCTTTCAGCAGTCACAGAAATTGAAAGCTGGTGTTCAGGTTTCAGCCAGATCCATGTGTTTTTCTTGCCAGTGAAAGCCCTAATGCTTTTCAGTTTGCGGGGAACCCTCCCACCCCAGCTCCTGTGAAGGAGCTCCAGCCCTCTTGCACCAGCTTGCTGTGGGACCAGGCTTGATGCTAACACAGGCACCACCCATGCTTGGCACAAGGGGAAAAATAGGGACTCAAAGTTCTAAAGATCTGGGTGGGAACAGACGCAGCTCTACCCAGTGCAGGACCCACTCGCCCTTGGCCCCACACCTACACTAAGACTAATGCACCCACCAGGGCTGCTTTGGGAAGAAGTCTCCACTTGGATTCCATCCCTGAGCCCCACTTTCTGCTCATATCATAACTCTATCTTTGTTCTCGGGACGACAATCCTAGGAGAAAGCAGTGTATTATTGAAATTCACTTTGGAAGAATACATACAGTTGATAACAACAGTTTATTGATTCCTATCTGAGCTCTTGCTAAAATACTTCAGCCGATGGCAGAAAAACAAAACGTCAAAAAAATGCACTATAGTGGCACTCTTTTAATGAAAACATACTATGAAATATAACATATCCTGTTGTATTTACTCCCAGCTCCAGCTCAAGCCACTACAGTTAATCGTTCCAAATGGCTTTAACATCAGCACTCTTGTCTAGTGCAGTTCAGGAACCAGATGGCTCACTTTTAGTTTGACTGTTTGTTGCTGTTCTCTTAACTTTTTTATCTTTTGTCATTGTTCAAATTTGAACTTTTCTGAACTATTTTTCTTGTTTTACATGTCACTTTTTTGCGTATAAACTCAGGGGCTTATGAGGGTCAGAAACACACGATTGCATCCTTTCTGTAACAACCAGAAAGCGCTCTCTGCTCTTTCAACTCTTTTCCCTGTGTGGCACATACAGTATTAAAAACCCATCATTGTTGTTGCACAGGTTGGACCACAGGTGGATCATATGCCAAATTTTGGTTATTAACATGGTTATTTATTCAAAGCAACATATTCCAATTGGTATTCACGGGGTACTGAAAATGGCCAAACATGTTGCATTTCTTTCTTTGGTTCCACTGTAAGAGCAAAAGAAGCTACACAGAAATCTGTCACTGGCCCACACTAAGATGTCTCGGTGTGTGGTACGTACCTATTAGTGAAAACAATTATATAAGAGAGCAGACAACTGATAATTATCAGGCTTTACATGCCCATTTGGTTAAGTATTCTTGAAAGCATATTCATCTGGCATCACATTTACATTCTGATGGTAGATTAGAGAAACTGGATATCAAATCTACTGGTTCCCTTAGAGGGCAAACACAGCAAAAAAGTCTATTAAATCACAAAAGGAGAAAAAATTCCTAGCTATTCCCCATGTATTTTCTGACCTATCTTAAAAACCTACTAGTGTGTTTAATATACCAAACAGGGAGGCTGCAAGACATCCTAGTACTGTGTAAAAGGAAAATAATCAACTCTCCTGTTGACTCGACACTGGGCAATTTAGCCTTACATTTCTTTTTTGCTTTAGCTCATCTGACTGCAAAATAGAGATTTTTGTCGACGAGTATGAAATCTAAAGATAAAATTAGTCTTATAAATGCAAAAGTCCTTTTAATCTACTATTATTAATTTTTTTTGGCTTAGCATTTATTTGGTTTTAAGCATTACAAGGCATCTGATAATCACATACTATTAATTTCTAGTTTTTCCACAGCTTCCTAACATGTTGTATTTATTAAGGTCTCACAAAGAGTCAAACCCTTGGTTTGACTACCAAGGGCCTAAAAGTTTCCTGTCAGCACATCTATGAATGAATTATGTGCTCCATACACACACCATTGTTTCATCAGGAGACATCTCCAACATGGTTTCAAAGTTACTGGTACCTGACTTTCATATGGTATTCCAGTCACCTATGAAAACAAATACCACATCAGGAACAAGCTTGTGATATGAATGAATTACTAAATCCTCGTCTTCATGGAGATGTCAATCACCCACAGACTGTGACAGTGCCAATGATGCACGAAAGGGCATGCATTACATTTAAACTGTTTATTTCAAGCTTGAACAAAATGCCTCACTGGAGCAGGCAGCTTTTGTTTTAGCTGAGCTGTCTTTCCCAGCTTCAGCAAATCCAGTTCCACTTCTAGAAAAAGCCACATCTACTACAATGTAAAGATGAGAAGTTTGCCATAATTCTAAATGATTTTGCAAATAATGCCTTAAGAAACAAATGTACAGTCAATCTCACAGTGTCTCACAGGAAGAGAAATACAAAAAAGCATATTGCACCCAATAAGGTTCTGTCTTATAAAACCATTGCAATATATGCCAAGTGCCATGTCTTACAGTCTGTTCTTAAGATGACTGTAGGGAAAAAAAAAAAACACAAACAAACGAACATTCAGTCTCTTTGGGAGCAGCTATTCCAAACAAAGACTGCTAACACTGAGTACATAATAGTGCCTGGCTGATGTGAAAACAGAAAAAAAACCCAAAATCTGAATGCAGCCAGAGGGGGCCCAAAACATCAAGAAGGATTATTTCCATGTTCAAATGCACTCATTCAAGTTTAAAGGCTAAAGGCAAAGACTGTCTACTAGACAATGACTTAATAAATTGCTTACAGCTTTGAGTGGCCACTGGAAGCATCTTTCACTGCATTTAGATATAGTTTTGAAATAAATTCTAGAGGGATTCTAGACACCTGTTTTGGATATATGGCTGTAGAAAATTCAGTCTATTCAAAATGACCAGTACTCCTATACTCATAATACAAGGAAGCATCAGAGACCTGTACAATTCTCCACACTCATGACAGATTTCCAAGTTACACATCTGAAACATCTGCAGGGCCACCCCCTCTACAATGTTGGATATGGACAAATACTGGATGCCAGTGCTGTTAGCTGCAGGCTCTGGAAATAATGTTCTTTTTATGCTCTCAGGATTTATACCAAAGTAACCTGGCTCAATTGTGTAACAGCTCCTGACCCACATCACAAGGGTTTCTGTTGGAGATACCTGTAAGACAGTTATTTGTTGCACTCGCATAATGGATTGGAATAAACCAGAATAGTTTTGTTGGCTCCATAGCAATGGGCACCACACAAAGTCTCAAAGAAGCCTTTGTTTTGTTCCCAGCTCTCAGCCATCCTGACTCAGAGACCACAAAGCTCAATTCAGCCTTACACTTCCAATTCTCCATCTGTAAATAAGGATGGTGACACTGGCTGTTCTATACAGGTGCATCAGCATCTGCTAATGAAAATACTGTACCAGAGCTTGTTACAGTTATCGTTGAACTAGGCTGATTTACAGCAAGTATTATGGGTTTGGTGTGTTGGGGTGGGTTTTTTTTTTAAATCAAATGGATAAGAAATAATACATAGTAAAAAAAAAAAACCACGTTAAATACGTTATAAGTGAAACACAATGAAGGAGGATGAGATCAGCTGAAAGTAGGCTGCTGTCCTATGTGAACCTTCCATTTGATTATTTATCAAAGCAGCAGCACTTAAGTCCAGTATTCAAAGTGCCTGAGAATACTCAGTACAAAAGCTTTGGTAACTCACTCCTCTTGAAATTATTCTGAGCCACTAGAGTCATAATTACACTGTCATAATGAAGAGTAAAAAAAAAACACTTCTAACAACTAAATTCTTGTTGTAAATTGCATTATGAAAGTGGTAATTCCCTCTGAAGTAGGCATTATCATGTCTTACTGCCCACGTCAGTTCATTATGGTGCCTCTGCTATCCCAGTGGAGCCTTCGCTTAGTAAATGAATGTTTTGGGATGATATTGCCAACTTGGGACTTATTACTTAATTGAATATGGAAACATTTAGGCCATTAGCATACATTTAGAAGTGTCTTATTTCACAGATGTTAATTTATCTTGGGGAATGCCCTTCTTTCTTCCCTCCTCCTTTTCCTCTTTTAATGCTCTCCCTGCAGCCAACTTATTTATTCAGTTAGGTCCTCGTCCATCCATTTGCAAGCCTTTGGTGAACAGCTTGCTATTTTAAAACACTCCTGAACTGACATTTGGAGTCTATTTGAAAAAGAAAAATAAATAAGCAGACAAGTTCTTCCTATCTTCCCTCACAGCTGAAAAGTATCACCAAACTAAGATGATTAAGGAAATCTAAACCTGTTAAATAAAATAATGAGATTTTCAAGTATCCTAAATTGTTTGTTTTATCCACCTAATTATTACAAGATTTCAAAGCCATGCACAAAGCATTTCTCCACAGATATCTGGCTTAGAGAATTTTTAACTGAAAGCTAATATATTCCCTCTCTTAAAAGGGTCAAGAAGCTAGAATAATACTATGAAGGAAATTCCCCCTATTCCCTCATAAATATACATTGAAAAATTTACACTAAATTCATGACACTTGCCAACAGGTACAGGATCCCGCATGTCCTAAAGTAAGCTCCCGGTTGTGACAGATGTGTAAAGTCCTAGAGTTTAGTTTCTTTACCATGTTTCAGCAAATGTTGAACATCTGCACAGTGACAAGCTGCTAGGATGGCCTGTTCTTCAGCTGACATCCTGTGCATGAGAACTGTTGAGAGTCCCCAAAAGCCTAAGAGGCTGCAGATCACCAGAGCAAGATGTGTTCACTACAATGATTTCCTGGAGATTTGTAGCAGCACAAGCTACCTCAATTGTGTCATCTGTATAGAGCTCAGGGAGCACAAAACTCTCTGACCATTTCTTAGACAGTGAGAAATAAAATACTGAATGCTTCAGTAAAATAGGAACTGAGGGCCCCATTTGCAGACCGGATCCATCCCACAGAGAGGTCTGCTGCCTCCCTGGGGCCAGGATTAAGGA
>JAOQGH010000005.1:25443143-25494855 GCA_025769975.1 Gallinago jamesoni | reverse complement strand
CTCAGGGAGCACAAAACTCTCTGACCATTTCTTAGACAGTGAGAAATAAAATACTGAATGCTTCAGTAAAATAGGAAGTTGTTCATACATACAGTTCCAGTTCTGTATCAGTCTCATAACTGTATAGTCTCTAATGTTAAAAAAAAAAAGAAAAAATAATATGATGCCAATATTCAAATGCATGAGGTAATTGAGATCCTTGCACTCTGAGATTTTGTGCACCCTGACTCATCCCTGTGCCATTTCCAAATTATAAAACGTCGTCAGTGAGTGTATACAGATATTTGCACAGGTCATTTCAGTTTGTTTCCATGAATTTTTAAGTATGCAAGAAAACCAGTACTTTCATGTTGGCATGTGCTATGATATGCTATCCAAAGGAAATTGTTCCTCTGAAACTACCTGCTTTCTATTGATTTCAGGCCATCACTATACTATGTAGGAAGCATCTTTGCTATGCAGTTTCAAATTCCACCAGTGACTCTGAGGCATGGCAAGTTACTGCTGGGTTCCCAAGACGTTGTACTACTGCAAGTCTTCTACACCATGAGGCATCCACTGACTCTATTTGGCAGTTGAAGGTTGAACATCCTGTCTTTGTTCCTTTCTTTTCCCTCCCCTTCAGCTCACCTTGGCCCTCAGAATATTACCCTTGTAGTGTGGAATCTGGCACTCATCTGAATGCTTGAAAAAAACCCACAAAACAAAAAGGCTGCTTTCTGTTTCTCTAGCATCCATGTTAGAGATGGAAATGATACTGAAGGAGGGACAGTATTATCAGAAGAAGGTGTTTTAGTCAAAAGAAACCAGGATATATGAAAGAGGTAAATACAATAGCTGCTTTTGCTGAAACTCTGTTTCAAGTTCGTATTGTTCCTTTTGGCAGCTTTGATGTTTATTCTCTTCATTGTAGGATCCTTTCTCTCTTAGCAATGCACATACCTATAGCTCACCTCCCTCCCTCCCTCTTCCATTTAAGCAGTGGAAGGCCTATTTAAACATTTCTCTGAATTACAGTGGTAATGTTGAAGATTGACTTTCCCCTTCCGGGTTTGAATTTGTCCACAAACAATTGCTTCAGCTGGTGGTGACTGACATTTTCTTTCAGGTTTTACAGATTGCTCCAACCTACAGACTGGCAAAGCAATTACTGTCTCCACAAAAGCTAGATCACAGGCACATTTCAGAAAGGGTATTTTAAACTGATAACTCAAATCAAAGTCAATTAACATTTCTTGTTGCAGAGAAAAAGAAGCCTTCATATATGAACTGTAAAAGTTCAAGAACTAGAGGCAAGCAATCCTTTCCTTTAAATAAAATATTAAGTCAAGCAAGCAAGGAAAAACCCACCAGATGACTTAAGGCCATTTTCAGCATCTGTTAGCTTGAGTAACAAATACCTAAAATAGGTAATTCCTCAAAAAGAAGACAACACCTAAAAGCTCTGAAGTGTTTGGCTTTAAGTATTAGATACAAAGATGTGTAAAGAGATAGTGTTTTGGTGATAAGCCTTTACAAAGCATGTTGCACCAAAGTTCACAGGACACAGGGGAGAAAGGAATGGGAAGACCACAATTAAATAAAGTAGAAGAATAAAGTTTCTCTACATTACTTAGGCACAGATGTCTTTTCTCATTATATTAGATAAATGCACAATACCATAGAAAACCACAAAAGACCACTGAAGTAGCTACATAATATTTTGTGAGACCAATCCTCTGACTTCACTGCAACAGAACATAGTAATTTGCAGAGACTGAAGATTCCTGCCCCAAACAGCTCGTATAGCACCAATTCCACTGTATTGTCCTCATTAGAACATGGGAAGAATCGTCCCTTTTGTTGTTGTTGGGTTTTTTTGTTTTTTAATTTTAACATCAGTATGTAAAAGTTTCTACTCAAAGAGCATTTAAAAAAATAACTAATGCAAACAAAATAATACTCGGATTTGGACACAGGCTCCAAATATGTCTACCTCTACCAAAATACTGAAAACAAACTCCATACTGACAATAATTCTGTACTCAATGATTTTAAGCACATAGCCATAAATGTATCACTAACCCTATGTTTCAGTAAGGAAGATTTGAAAGATATCTACAGGGGGTATATGCTGTACTAAGCGTTCAAGAGTATTATCAATTTGGGCAGTGATCCTAGATGTTTTGTCTCTGGGTTTGCAGTTTTTAAAATCCTAAAGACAGTACTTGCTGTGTTGACTGCAAGTGTCATAATTTTAAATTAACTGTTACAGATTTAGATCAGATTATATCTGCTATAATACGCTTCTGATAAATTATTTTGTGCAATAGAATATCTGCCATAGGCTATTACTATTGATATTCTTTGTGATGGAGTTAAAGAAACCAGCCAGCACAGACATTGATTTCTTAATAGTAGTTCCACTTCCCTACATTTTCATAGGATTTCCATACCATGGGAAGTAGGCGTTGATGCGGCAGCCATGAAAAAAAGATATGGGAAACACATTGCAGAGCAATAGATTGGGAAAGGCCTCTGAAAAGCAGGAGAATAAAGTTTCCCTCTCAGTGTAGCAATAGGATGAGGGGGAATGGTTTTAAACTGAAAGGGGAAGATTTAGATGAGATACTAGGATACAACTTGCATGGGGTTTTGCACAAGCCTTGCTTTAGAAACAGACGTCCAAAGCAGGCACAAACTCAGCATCGTGACAGCCCCTGAACTTTCTCAAAGGGCATGTTTCCCTGCCCCACAACAGCAGCATGAAACTGTTTTACTCTCAAGCAAACCTAAGGCAGATGGGCAGTGACCACTATGAGAGCTGTCTCTAGCTCAAAGCTTGGAACAGACATTGGTGTGAGATGTATAATCCCCTGGTCCTGATAAAACAAAGAGAAATCCTTGCACAGATCAGACAGCATTAGGGAGAGTGCATGCACAGCAAAACACTCTGTGTTATCTCAAAACACAATGTTTGATGCTTCTTTATCTGTGTTAACACACCTTAAAGTCACGCTGTTCCCTGTACGATGCCCTCACCCAAACCTTTCTTCCTGGTGGCTTCACTTTATCAGTCAGTTGGGGATTTAAGTACATCACAGTGACATCTCCCTCTATTAGGTGAAAGTGTGATGGATGACAGGAGCAGCACCCGCAAACAAGGTGGCTCGCACCTTGTCAGTGCCAATCACACTTACCATCTGTCTTCCATTTATCTAGCACAGAACTGACAGCCTTCTTTCATATTGTTTCATTTCTTACCACAAAAGAGCCTCTAATGTTTTTTCCACTGAGAACTGAGAAGTTCTATGGGAAGAAAATAAAACTCAAAGACATCAATTCCAGAAATTTAACTTACAGTACCCCAAAGCTCCTCACTCCTAAAAACAAAACAAAGTAACCACCAAACCAAAAAAAAAAAAAACAACCCAAAACAAGCCATATTGGCTTAGCCAATCTAAGCTGAGTTTAGAAATAAGCTAAGCTGATTTCTGCAAATGTTCTTCATCTCACTAAGGTAATGAGGGTTATATTGAAAAAATTGCTTTCCCTAACTAAATCTCCCAATATCCCCATAACATAGCAGGAACAATAATTCTGATACTTAATTAGCAATCCAGTAATACAATCCCAAATAGTGCAGCTATAGAACAGAAAATATGGTCTCAATATGGAAGTCAGTCTAATTTTCATTTTTTCTGTTATCACGAAGGTTTTATAGTTGTCTGATGTGGACATCCATTTCTCTCAGGTGGTTAGAATGTACCCACTGAAAAATAGAGAATCCCAAAGAAACATGGAGGCCACATATACCATATCCTTTCCTTCAGACTTCTACATGTCACAATAGTTGACTGGAAACCATGTCAGACATGAAATCATGTTCTCTTTCTGCCCTCCTGGGATAAAGGCAGAACTTTGGTGTTAAGAAGATAATGTGCTATTGCCTCAAGTCTAAAGGCTGACTCCTGGGATGGACTGAGTGACTCCAGTCCTGACATTTCCTCTGTCAGGAAAATAGCCAGCAATAGTTGGTACACTTAGATGGATCAAATGGGGTTCATTGAAGGCTGAAGTTTACACTGAACTCCGAGGATCAACCCATGAGAGAGTGCTATTCATTCAGGGTAGTAAACAGGCAAAATTAGTACCTAGAGCGATTTATACTGACCTGGCTTTAGATCTTCCCTAAAGGAGATCTAACCTACACTTGTCCACTGATGTTTGAGCTATCAAGCTGAAACCTCTTCCTGTTGCAAAAGATTCAAGGCCTACAAGGCAAGCTATTACACAAAAGTCACTTGTACATTAATAAACACGCAGATTCCTTTGGAAAAAGACTAAGAACAGGACAGGAAGAACAGTCCAAACACACAGAGATCTCATGGTTGGAGCACTCACTGGAATGGTACAGAAAAATCTCCACTGCCATCGTTAGCCATAGCTTACGATAAAGGATGCAGAGTATGGACTAAGTGTTGAATTACATTTCATTCTCTTCCCACCTAAAGCTAAGGGTCAGTAGGGTACACTCTATCTGTAGTCTACATGTGAAACTTGAGTTTCATTGCGTGTTTTTTTTTCTGAATGAGAAAAAAAATCCTAGAAAAATAAAGCCTCAGTGTCAATGAGTTCCCATTACTGTAACGCTTGATATCAGGTGATTAGAAGAGGGACACCAGACAAACAGACCCCTTTTCATCCAGACAAGCATAATAAAGCTACCCAGTCTACAACTGCATGATTAGAACTGACCACGCAGTCAATGTGTACATCTGTACACAGCAGCACAGAGACTGTGTAGCACAATACAATTAGCCTGATATTTATTAGAAGAGCATCAATGTACTGGTCACACGGCTTCACATTTATTGATGGTCAACCAGCTATGCTTACTCCTTGCAAAGGAGTCAGTCTTTGTTCTGCATGTATCAACAGTAGGGCAGCGGGCCTTGGAGTATGACTGTAGCTACTGGAATGCAATAAACCATACTAATAACAGTCAGCTGTAAAGACTGCTCATGTGAATAATTGCTTGCTCAATCTGACTCTCAGTTTTTTAACACCTGCTCAGTCAACGTGACTTTGATTCTTAACGCAGAAGATTTTAACTAGAATAAATTTAACAGAAGGAACTATTTTCTTCTTTATATAATCTGCCAATGCAACAGGAGGTAACAGAGCGCCCTAGAAGTCAATAGTTCTTAAGTACTTGTCTCCATACTGCTACTGACAATTTTGGGGCCATTAGCAAGTCACTTAGAAATGTAGGAAAGCTATTGCCCCATCTAGAAGATGGGGAAAATTATACTTGCTTGACTACCTCATAAACAGGCTATGAAAGTTAATTCATACTTGTATAGTATGCTGAACACAGCAGATAAAAAAGATTAAAAAAAAAATAAAAATCAGTCTGAGAGTGGAGTCTTTTACCAGCCAGTAGCATCGGTGTGATTTCACCTGAGCACTACTTTAGAGAGGCCATCACTGTACAAGTTTATATTAGGAATAACACATTACAATGAAACAATAAACACAAGACTGCCATCTTCTTAGATGCCAATATGTAACTCCCACTTCAATATGTCACTTAGTTTATGCCACTGAATACAAGCTGACTGAAGTGTCAGCCTAGGATACCATCAAACGTGATTCATTTTGTTAAAGGCCACCTTAACAAAAAGGGCAAACGAATCTACAAGCCTTGGAAACCTTGAGGACACTGTAAGTGCTGTTTAAATTCTCAACGTACTGTTAAATAGTGCCAGGCATTGTTGCCTTTCCTAAACAGTCACTTTGGCTCTAGTCTACGTACAAAAAAACCTGCTGTATCTTTTATCTTCTTTTCCCTCTGAAGGACTAAGGCGGTTCCAAGTTTTCAAATTTCCTTAGCACTGGAAGCTGTTCTTTGGTCATTCCTTATATTTTGCCAAAGACATTTTACCAAACTTTGGCTAGTAAGAGAGGCAACAAGAAGGAAAAAAGATCAGATTCCCTGAAGTTACCTTAAATGCACTTTTTTATGGCTTCTAAAAATCAGTGTCATATTCAGCCACTAACATAAGATCCATGAATTCTAGAAGTTGCATGAATTCTAGACTTCTTCATCTGATAAGGTAATTTTGCCAAACAATACTTTCTTTTGCCTATGGTACCCTCTCTTTTTACCAAAGGCTCCAAATCCAATAAAGTGACAAGCCAGGGAAAAACACTGCAGCCTGCAATTAGGATTCTTTTCAATCTGGCAGAAAAGGTACAAATTCAAGGTTGGGATACCATGAAATAGCCACATAATCTAAGGCCTAGAGAAAAGCCCATCTCATTACAGACTTTTATGTGGCTGGTAACCTTCCTGATCACCACTTATTGCCTGATTGTTTCTACTACTAAAATATGATTTAGTTCAGTGCTAAGAATAAAATTTGATTTAGCTTAGCACTAGAAGAGCACACAAGCAATTTGATAAAATGTCAATCCTGTTCAAATTTTCTTGCTGTATAACTTGAGTGCTAATGATCTTGACTCTGCTACCCTCATGTATTTATGCAGCCTTTTTCATGTTTGCTGGATTATTATTGATCAATTGTTAGATAAAATGACAAATAAGATAAATTTGTGCAATCTAAACTCTAGGGGCCATTTAGGAAAAAGTTCCTGTTTATCAAAGAGCATTGATTACTCACTATCACTATTTCATAGTAGTCACTGTATTCCCAAAATCATCATCAGAAAGATGACATTAAAAACACCATGGACAGACCACAAACCCTCTCAAGGGTTTTTTTTATAAAAGTGGTACCTACATATTTCTGACGCCCAAAGTTTGGTTTCCAAATATAGAAATATCATAGTTACAGCTTACACAAAAATCTCACCTCTCTCACAATATCAGAGTTTTACAAGTTTCCAGTACAACCATCAGTCATTTCTTAAGAATAATGGTATTTTATACTTTTTACTTCTTTCCTCTGCAAATCTCATGATAGAATTTGAGGATGAAACCTCAAACTATGTATATAGTTTAGGATAGCATAGACCAAGTATAAAATTGGGACATTTCTTGATGCTAGTGAAGCTAAACTGAATTTCTTCCAAATGAAAAGATTTTCCAATAACTGCTCACTCCACAACAAAAACTAAAGAAAATATTTAAGGCCACAATACTGTGAACATGAAAGAATATGACAAAGGCAGGATTCTTTAACTGGAAAATCAGTCCCAATCTCTTCCACTTAAGAACACTTATTTGCCTTCACAATTTTAAATGTTGATTGAGAAAATATTTACACCCAAAGGAAGATCCTACAAAATGTTAAATAATTCAGGACTGTTCCAATTCATTGCTGATAGAATATACTTCTCTCTCAAATAAAAACAGAATGCTAACCAGTAAGGAAATCAATCATTATTGCAGAAGTGAGCTAACAGATGACCTGTGGGGTTTAGTGGATTATAACTGTCCTTTGTATTTATTTAATATCACCTAACCAAAGCTCTTGGAGATAATTTCATTCATCTCAGAAATGCAGCAAATCTTACAGAGACAGATATTACTAATTTCTTCTTAGCAGAAGAGGAAAGCAAAGACTAAGACTTCATTTTTCCAAACCTGTGGCTGGATGTATTTTTACCCCAAATTTCCTTTGGCTGCAGCTGTGATGCCCAAAGTTCTCCTTTCTTTCATTCCATCATGACCCAGCAGGCTCTCCACAGGCCCTATCACCTTGTCGGCCACAGTTTGTGACTCCTCTGAAAATTAATTTCAGAGCCCAGCACCCCCAATAAAACACCCAGCGATTTCACATTGGATGCAAAGGAAACCGTAATTTTGGTTTGATGAATTCCAGTGCCTAACTTGAAAGGATTTAAGTTTGAAGATCGCATGTACAGATCTATACAGATAAAGTCAGTAGGAAATACCAGAGAGGGATGTCTACTTCTTCAAGGCCCACATTTTAGTAGATGTCACTTGGAAGATAGTACGTACATAATTGAGAAGCATGCACTACCTCAGGCTATTAGGTCATTTATATCCTGTGTGCCTTAGCAAATCAGCAGGGTGCTGGTAGGCTGCTCACTTGAATTCAGACAACTAAATTCAATTTAAGTCTGATTTTGGAGCATCAAATTCTTTTTTAGATTGGTCTTAGACTTCTATGTCATAATGAAAAGCCTATGACAGAGCTAGAAATAGCAAAGCTCATCTCCCAATCACTTCTGTCAATCACCAGGTTTTTTCTTCTCTTGGAGTTTATTTTTCCACTTCAGCATCTCTTGAATGCATTTGGTCACATATATAAAGGAAAAAGCAGAGCTAAGCAAACAACATAATTAACTAATTTTCCCTATTTAGATCTTCATACAAAACCATTCCAATTTCTGGCAATAAAACGCCGGTGAAAAGGTCCTCTCTTCAAAACACATAATTCCCACACTCCATTGCACTCCTACACATCCCCTACTGCACAATACATGTTCTAAACTTCTTACCATCATATCCCAAGCTTGCAGTGAGGTCATCATACACTATAATATGAGCTTAGCTGATCTCAGCCAAGAAGAAAGCACCTTCCCAGGAAAAAGAGTGAAAAGCCCCCACTAGGTAGGAGGGCAAAAAAGAACCATTTGCAAAGCGTATACTTTGCATATAAATCTACTTGCCGTAGGAGAGCAAAACAGTAAGCACTTACACTCTGCAGGTACTTATATCAGCCCACTGGAAGCTGATTTCAAGCCTAATCCTGTAGCATCTCAGGCTTCAGTAGTGGTAGGTGAACTCTCTCCCCTCAGAAACCACCCAACAGGGCACACAATTGCCAGGAAGTAGCATCCCTTTGTTGAGCCAACATGTGAGCAGCTCTGGAAAGATCCCACAAATGCAAGGAGCTTATGAAGTCTAAAAAGCTCTGCCTTATTACATGCCCATATCCAAACTCCCGTTACCAAAAATCAGTTCCTACCGATCCATTCTGGGAAGCTCAGCCCTTAAATGCAAGTTTCCACTGTGAAACTCTATTCCTAGAGGCCACAAGTGTAGGAATTAGAATAAGGCAGTGCATGCTGTAGATTATACTGAAGGGAAAGGTGAAATAAAAAGTCTAATTATTCCCATGCTTCTGCTGCAGATACTTCTGGCAAAACAGATGAACTAGGAAAAAACAAACAAACAAACAAACCCACACAAAACAAATCACAGCGGACTTGGGCTCCACCAGATAATCAAAGGATACAACTCTCCCCTTATTTGCTAAGCTTTAGAGAAAGGGACATGCAAAAATATCAACAGAAACTACATTGCAGTTTAAAATAAAAACAGAACAATTCTCATGAGTGGGAGCAGCATTAAATCCTGCATCCCTCCCTGTGTACCAGGATGCTTCATCCTGCCCTGCCACTGGAACACTCAAGCCCTACTGTCAGGTTCTAACAAAGTCTCCATCACAACAAGGGGAAGAGATGGATGCAACAAGAAGCCATATTTTCCAATGTCCTGATAAACTCTGGTATCCCAATTTCCATTTTTGAATGAAGACATGAATGTTTTCCTACGTTATTCAGGTGGGGAAAAAAAAATCCTATTTGAGAAACTAGAGGATCTATAATCATAATTTGTTGTCAGAACTTCATTTACTTCTTTAAGGGTAACAACTGTATATAATTTAGCACAGAGGATTCACTAAGCATAATTATAAATTGAATAGCTGGAAAAAAAAAAAAAAAAGCTACAACTTTTTTCACTTATCAATATATCTATGCCCTGACATTAAGCACCTTAAGGCAATTCCATCTCTATCACTCCTTTGTTGATTCATCTCCAGAAACAGGAAAATAAATTTAAAAGGTTGCAAGCAGAAAGTATAAATACTGTAGGCTTTAAAACAAAACAAAAAAAACCCAAACAAAACAAACAAACAACAACAAAAAGGAAGGTTATATTTATTAGGCTCATCAAAAACATGCTAATAAAAAAGAACTATATCTACACTGTAGATTCAGAAACTCACGTTCCTAGGTTCAAAAAACTATAGCATCCCTACATACATTAACTGTTATGTATCTAACAGCACAGGGTTAATAACCACCAGTAATTTGGGCTTGTAGCAAACAGGAATTGTAATAACACTAGAAACTTCGAAGCATTAACTACTGAAAGCACTTTAAAGGATTGATATGAAATAATATGTTTTCCATTCTAGGCAAAAAAACTTCAGATAAAGATTTCCCTTCAGTTTCCTTGTATACGTCTTGAAATTTGAAGAAAAACAGTAAAATTAAATAGACTGTGTTTCATAAACTTCAAGGATCTTTCAACACATTTTAATGGGAAAGACAGAACGTCTTCAACCTTTTCTAGTCATCGGTATGTGAGAAGATGACAAAGCTGTCTCCAGTCCAAGCTTACAGCAATACTCCATATTTATCCATCACATACATTTTATCACCTTTCCTTTCTCTAACTCTCACACCCATACAGAGTGTGAGAGTTAAGACAAATATTTTTAATTTCTCTAGTTCATTAAAAAACAAAACCTAGACTTTGACCCTTATGGTCCAACTCTTTCACAAAATTAAAAGTAGTTCATCAGTTTCACATTCACTACTCTAAATCTTCTACTGCGTAGAACAGCAGCATGAGGGGAAAAAACCCCAAAGGTACCTTTCCCTATATATATTTTAGGATTTAGCAGTTTCTACAAGGTTCCCCTTGGAGACACTTTCCTATTAGAAAGGGAATAGGGTTTAGTCTATAGATAATTGTTTAGAAACAAAAATTATTCAGTAGCGATGAGTAATTTTTGCCTTTTGGTTGTTTTGCATGGCTGCTTCTTCTTTTTTGACCTGTGTATCCTATATTTTCCATCTGTTCAAGCCATGATTTCCAGTCCACTGGAGCAAAAGCAATGGTAAAAGCATTTTGCCAGCAGCCCTTGGCCTCACTTTATGAATACAGTTCCAAGTCTTGCTGCCACTCAAGGTAGAACTTCTAAAAATAAGCAACTGTTTCAAAATAAAAATTAATACCATTTTCTCACAAAAGAATTGAGGAGGGAGACGGGGGGGGGTGGGGTGGGGTGGGGTGGGGGGGTAGGCTTTCCTTTATTAGAGAGGAGATCTGAGTGAGAAGAGACCAGACAGATGCAGCACATGCTGGCTTGATTGATATTTACAATATGGGAGCAGAAACCATAAGAAAAACATCCATTACAGTGCGTAACAGCCACCAGCACTCCCTGGTTTTGTCCCAAGCAGCAGAACTGCCATTGCAATGGGAGAACACAGCATGGAAATAGTCACTATTCCCAGCACTCCCAGTGTGGAGAAGGGGAATGGAGGAGTCAGATTAACTGACTCACTTAAAGTCACCCTGGAATCTTATGGATTATTGGCTACCAAATCTGTGTCTGCAAGAAGAATCTGAGCTCTTCATTAGATGATAACAGAACAGCTGTCAGCGCTAGCCATATTAGCCAGGTCCAACAGATACCCACAGAATTAATTTATGGTCATCACAAAATAAGAATCTAGCAAGGTTGTACCTACACCCTCAGGATTCCCTTTCAAGTCTTGAAACCCCAAAATTAGAAACAGCCAGAAATTTGTTAGAGCTAAATCCGAGTTCTGAAGTGGACTGTCAAAAATCAGTCTGGTGAAACAAGGCATCTTGAAACATGTTACTTCCTTTAGAGCCCTTAGGAGTAATCTGACCACATGGTGGGTTTTAATAGGCAATACTTTGTTTTTTCCATCTAGTTTATATTGCACAACAGGCAGGGTTTTTTTTCATTTAGAAATATACAAACTTGCCATCAGTTAGTGAAAATCCAAACATTTGACAGGAAAAAGGGATTATTTGGAAAATACAGAGGGACTTTCTGTGTAACAGCTGAGGCCAGAGACTGCCCTTCTTCTCTTCAAACTGCAAGGTTTTTTTTTCCCTTAAATTCACCATTTCTATGAGCGGACAGGTCTGTTATCCTTTCCTATGTATTATGATCAGTCATTTTATTTACACAAATGGGTCATTTCTGCTCCTTCTTGCTCCACCTCAACTGACAGGATGGAAGACCTTTTACATGTCTGTTCATGCCCTCATATTTACATGTTCTAACACGATGAAGTTTCTTTCAGTCCACCCTGATGCAATGCCTGTACCTCTCCAAACCAAAAGGATTTAAAGTTTTAGGGACTTAAAACTCTCTCAGGTCACAGAAGAGTTCTCTGATGGCTTTTACACAATGCCAGCTAGACAGTCTGTTCTGAAATCAGAACAGGTAACGTACACTAAATGCACTAATGCAGTGTTTTGTTTAGTTGACCATGTCAAAAGAGAACCCATATAGTGCAATTATAGAATGGTTTGGGTTGAATGGACCTTTGGAGACCATTTAGTTACAGACAATGGAGATACTACACTAACACGTAAGATTTCCGATCCTGAAATAGGGTCTTATTTCAGTCAAAGGCTGCTTAAACATCTCATCACTTAGAGTGACATTTACTCCTAAAGAAATGGCCATGAAAAAGGCGTTAAAATATTTTCTGACACTGAGATTACAGAAGATCCCAAGGTAAAAAAAGAATTTAGGCTGAAGTATTTAATCAAGCTCAATTTTTGCTTTTAGCTGGTAGTAGCTTTTTCCCTTACAGCAGAAGATATATATATAAATTAGCAACCACCGAAAACTGAATTAGCTATGTACGTCATGAAGGAATGAATGCAGAACATACATACTATAATTCTGACCAAGAAAACAACCAAACAAATGCTTAGACATACTGTAGCTAGATCAAAGACAGACAGGCAATAGTGCTTTAGAAGCGCAGTAGAACAGTTATTACAACCACTGTGATATTGCAGCAGATTATAGTCTGAAAGGCAGTTACTGTTAAAAAGCAGGTCAAGAGAAATCAAAACTAATGAAAGTGACATGAGTAACAGCAAGCTATTACAGAAGTTTATGTTATTAAAAGGTAACAGCAAACTGATGTTTTTGAAGAAGAATATGCCACGTTTTTCATTTTGAGCTGATATTTGCTATCTATTTATAGCTTTTTTTTTTTTGATTTATGATACGTTAGATCTCAAAATAAAAAGCTAAAACTCAAACACATAATTTCCTTTTGTTCCAGAAAATTAGTTTTAGAAGCATTCATTTAGAAGTTCAGGTGTTTGGTTTTCATCCTAATCTAAACAAAACAAGATTTTTAAAAATTTTATAAATCTACATCTAATTATCATGGTTATAACTTGTTGTACTTTTAACTGATCACAGCCCACAGAATTATAGATGCTTTGAAGTCAGATTTCTAAGACCCTGCATTTAGAAAGTACAAACAATGAAAGATTTTTATTTTCATTCTCTCCGAGATAAAAAATGGTTTTAATGTTTAAATATAAATGGATTTTCATATGTAGTAGAAGTTTCCATGCATGTCTGAAGTAATATCCCTTTAAAGTCCTTAGTATAGAGAAAGATAGAAAGGCATCTCTGAATGTTTACTATGAGGATCTCAGATTGTCTGTCTTGAAATTAGTCACCTGGGAAATAACTTAAATCTCAGCCAGATTGATGCAGAAAATGAAAACCTGATATGGAAAGGAGAGTAGATATCCTACTGGTTTGTCCTCTACAAGATGAAGGGAAAAATAACCGTCCTCAAGTCATCAGCTAAGCACTGTGGTTATTCAGTTTACACATCACACACTTGCAAAGGAAAAATGATATGATTTTATGGTAAACCACTCACCCCAGAAATCCCCCACAAATCTCCTGTGAACGGCAAGGGTGGGGAGAGAAAAAGAAACCAAACCACTAACGAGAATGACACCCCTCAGGTACTTTTCATTTTCAGAAATGGTTTCGGTGTATCAATGATACTTAGGAATGTCAAACATCCTATAAAACAGAACCAGGCTTACAACAAGTTGTGGAGAGATGTTTAAGCATATAAATCCTACTTAGATGCCTAATTCTTGCTCGCTTCCTATAAATACCTTTGGGGATTTGAGCTTTACTGATCTTAATGTGAGTTCAACAAGAGATTAAGAGCACTGCAAACTCCAGCTCAGGAGACTTTAAATGTTATCTCCTATTAGCACATAGATAGGTCCCAGCTTTACTATTTCAATTTTTATAAAAAGCACTCAAAGGACAACTTCAAGAAAAGGCCTTTCTCACTCCAAGAGATCACACCTCAGACAATCCTAACGATAGTAGACTGAACAATATGAGAAATGTTGAGTCAACCAACTGCAATACAATTTCTGTAGAGCAGCAATTGAAGGATTGTTAGGCAATTCATACACGAGAAAGTGACTTCCCGTAGTAAGAGTAGAGAAACAAAAAAATAAGGTACTAAAGAAACACAAAACAACCTTACCTCAGTGTGAACTGATCTTCTGTTGAATTTTTAGCAACAGATACCAGGAAAGTCAGAATGTCACCTTGCTTGACAGTCTTTGGTGTATACTGGATGGCAATATTATTATCCAATCTCATTTCATTTAAAGAGGGGCCAGCATGTGTCTGGTAAAGGAAAACACTTCCAATCCTCTGCAAGGGAGGTCCCGACTCATCAATGTCATTGCGCCCTGGTCGGATCCCATTACTTTTCCTTACGTCCTCCTTGGTACATTCCCCTTTCTCATCTCCTGGTTGTATGGCATAGTAAAGCTCCACAGGGCTCCCTTCAGACTGATCCATTGGTTTCTTACGGCCAGCAACAACCGTAGGGGGGTTAAACCAGCTTGGCAAGAGCTCCAGCTCTGCCACACACAACCCCAGATCCCCTTGCAATCTGCAGCTGCCTCTGACTTCCCGTGTCTCTCGGAAGGCAAACACCCGCAGGCAGGGCAGCCGTTCCGTGGTGCTATAGTCATCCCAGTCCCTGCCCACGATGTAGAACAGGACCTGGACTTTGGGCTTGCTTGGGTAAATTTTGTCACTCATTATGAAGGCCTTAAGCTTCCAATTAAAGGAGAACTTGTTAGTAGATCCAAATGGATTTGAAGACAACATTAAGTCCTGGGGCACTACTTGTTCAATTGAAAAAGGTCCATAGCTGGCATTTAACACAGGTGGCCTCTTGGATTTGTAGATCAGAAAGGATTCCACTCGGGACTGTAAGCTAGAATTCCTCATAATATCCTGGTTGGCTTCCTTAAGAAAGAAGGAAACATCCGCATTGTGGATACGATAGGTCACAGGCAAGTAAGTTGGCAGTAAAGAAAACCTCTGTATACTCTCCAGGATCCCTCGACTCTCAGTCACTGTTGAAAGGAAAGGAGAGTTTAAAAGATCAGATCTTCAAGTCATACTGTGATATAACCTTGTTGACTTTACTGATGGGATTGATGGTGATGTATCTGATATTAGTGGCAATAGCAAGCATCATCAATCCATGCAGAAGTAGCCTGGGTAGATGATGATTTATCTAGTTACCTTGGAAAACAATAAGCTATGTTATGTTCTACATGGCAGCTAGATTAACAGTAGCAGCTTGTGTAGGTTTACCCATGCCAAAGGTCACATCCTCACTTGGAACATACATTTGTCACCAGAGAGCAAAATCACCCAGTCAGCATCTGCAACATAAGATCACTGCACAGGCACATTTAAAAAGGAATTTGATCAGCAAAGCGAACTGCACCTGTACAGGAAACCAATGCAATGATTTTACATCAAGTGCTACACATGGACCATTTAGACTTCACTTCAGCCTTCTTTTCAGCACTCTCAAGCAATACATGGACTTTAAGTGGTTTCCTGCACAAGGCTGAATTTCACTTTAAGAACAGTTAGCACAATAACCATTTACACAGAAGCTTCTTTACAACACTCTGTTACTAGAGGATTTCAAAAGGGGCTTTATTTGCATTCCTTCTACTTCACTTCATCTATGAAAAGAGATTTATTTTTTTTTCTGTAAATAACTATCAGGATTCATGCCACTGTTGCTACCTAACCCTACAATGTTCCTTAATACAACTGCATTATCTGTAGGCTCCACATCACTGCACATTGAAAGAACATTTTCAATGACACTGAGGCTCTCTTACTGCAAGATCTGTTTTAACTGCGCCTCGGAGCAATTACCTGAGGCAGGCTATCATATTAAAGAATAAGCTCTCCATCCTTTCTAGGAACTGTCAGTCCCAAATAGCAAAGACAAACACTGTTGAAAAAATAAGAGGCAAATACAAAATGACCTTTCCTGTTTGAACACCTGGCCTTCATGCTTCTGTCTTTACACTCTAATTGTGAAATAAATTGCCTTTTTTTTTTTCATAGCAAATTTAAATCCTTACCTTTATTTAGAAAAGTGACAAAGGGTTACCACAGATGGCATTTGAAGGCAACCCAGTTTCCCAAGCTCTAGTCCACAAATGCTTTATTAGTCCTTACTTTTTGTTTGGCATCTGACCTAAATATTTATTTCCTCATCAAGTACAGCAGAGGTCTAAACTGCTGTCGGTTACTCCTAATCACCAATTCACCATTTATTTACTGCAATTCATTGCAAATCCTAGAACTGGATAAATGAGGCTTATTATCTTCAAATCCTGCAGGAAAGTATTCTTAGTTCCTAAAAACCTTTGATTTCAGACCACAAGTGCTCACTAAAAACTATCTGGAAAACGCCTGTCACAGAAACAATCATCTTATCTACTTATGGTCTGTATAACTTGAAAGGGGAATTCACCCTTGCAGGAGAGGAAGCCACACGGATGCTACTCGTAACCAGCATGTCAGTCAAGGCTCCTCCACAACAAAGTAGTCAATGCAGGAGGATCTCACTCTGCCATAGACTTTGTCCACTCTCAGACAAGTTGCTTTTCCTGTGCTGCTGTTCTATGTCCAACAAATAAGGGTATTACTATTTATTCCCCCTCACCATTTGTCTGTGTAGACTGAAAATGCAACAGATTTATCTTACTAGTTATCTAAGAGCATCACCTACAGTAACAAGGCCTCAGTTAAAGGCCTCCAGGCACTAACATAATGCAAAACATTGAACTGGAAAACTGGAGAAACTTCTAGATGGAAAATCAAAATCAGCTGGATATTAAAAACAAAAACCAAACAAAACAACAAATCAAAGCCCAAAACACAAACAAACCCCAGATAAGGGCCCCATTCAGCTGTAAGACAGAGGGCACAAATCTCAGAATGAAAGAGACCATTAAGAAAGGATTGCAGAGGAAACTTTCACAGTTTTGAAAATCTTTCTCTCCATCTTGAAAAACTGAAATTCCTGTCCCAATAAACAATTAAAATAAAATCTTACTTTTAAAAGTTTAATACCAACTCTTAAATCCCACCTGGAATTAGAAATAAATTCCACCTGAAGTATTGAGAAAATGGCCTCAGTACATAACTTCATGTGAAACTGTAAATTGCAACAGCAATAAAAAGCTGAAGTCTCATGATGGAAAATTCATCTTAGATCTTGTTTGAATGTAGAGGAAGTCACACCCAAGACTTTTCTGCTTGTTTTAAATCAAGAGTAAACTGCAGAGATTCTTTGCATGCAAAAACACCCTTTATTTTAGCCTTGGTCTTTTCAGCATTCAGCTCCCACTCTCTCTCCAGATTCTCAGGGAGAGCAGATGAAGTTTTTAAAGACCACCTTCTAGATAATCCCCCACCAAAGATTTCTAACAAGTCTAAATGGCTTTGCTAGTACTTAGAGTTGCAGGGATGCATCTCTCCTATCCAGCCCTAAGGCAAAATCTGTTCTGCTGTTGTACTCCTCAGATCACCCAGCCCATAACATCCTTCCTCCATCTAATGTCCCATTTATAAATTCCATGCTCATTTTGTACTCCTCCCAACAGCTTGGCAAAGCACCATTAAACACAGTGAGGCATCAAGGAGGCAACTTTGAGAGAGGAAAAAAGCTCATGGTATTCAATTTTTTATTTCCCTTATTTTGATTGCAGCTCCCTCCCTTGCATTCCACAGGGAGAAGTATATTATTTTTATATTAAAACTAACAGAGTGTTTCACCTCATAATTTTTTAATCATTTATTTAAGTTGTTAATTATCTAAGGGATTAAAAAAATCTTCCCTCTATATTCCCCATATTCATAAGACAATGTTCCTCAAAGTTTGTAAATCAATAATTCTTTGGAATAGAATAACATAAATAAAAGAAATTATGAAAAAACAAAACAAAACAAAACCAGGAGGTGAACTGCCTATTAAAAAAAGGAAACAGTCTCACCAGAGTGAGCAGGGTCCATTGGTTTTCAAATTTTTGGGCAACGGCAAACTGGTCTGCTCGCTGTTACATTTCCTCTACCATCACGCTGTGGACATGCACTGAATATGAATTGGCTTATGCTGGTAGCTGACAGCAGCTTTCCAAACAGCCAAAGGCCAAAAATTCAAACAATTTTACACTTTTATCTGGGGAGAGTTATAATCAGCACAAACAGAAAAAAATTCTCAAAAACTACACTGAGCTCTGCAGTACCATCTGGATTTTGACCGTGAAAGTTTATTAAGAATTCTGAAGGATAGGAAATTAAAAACAAAACTAACTAGCAGCATTCTTAATTGCAACCATGACTATTTTTGTAAAAGTTATGCGTGTTTTTACAATGGTTGAGTTGCAGAATTTCGCAATTTTGTTTTATTGGGTGAGACCCAGCATAAAAATGGACTTTTAAAGATTTTTCATATCATCTGCCCTAAATATTGCATCAGATCTATACCACCATAATAAAAAATCCCCTTGAATAAATAAGACAAGAATCATACAGTGAATCTCTCAGTTTAAATATGTCAAACAAAATAGGGTATTGATAACTGAAACGCTGTTAAGGAAACAAAACCAAGACAAAAAAATATACAGTAAAATTTGGGAGCTGCAATTTTTCTTTACTGTATCACTCTATCTGAAGGCTCATCTACATGGGGCACTTGGCAGCAGAATAACCAAATGCAAGAGTGCAGTGCACTAACTAGCCTTACTAGTTCTCTGTGTACAGCCCAGAGTCCGTCATACTGTGTCAGCAGAAAAAGCAGTGGTACCAGGCTAAAACAAACTTTGAGGAGTTTAATCTATCCACATAAGGACAGATTCTTATGATCCATAGATACCTGCTCAACTCTGAACTAATTAGTTGTGGCAAGCTGTAAGATCAGTTTAGATTAAGCTAATAACTTGCCAGGGAAAAACCAGATACTTCCAGAGGACCGCAGCAAGCAATGCCTCACAGCACTAC
Source organism: Gallinago jamesoni (assembly GCA_025769975.1). Classification (NCBI taxonomy): domain Eukaryota; kingdom Metazoa; phylum Chordata; class Aves; order Charadriiformes; family Scolopacidae; genus Gallinago; species Gallinago jamesoni. Next base: position 25,475,638 of record JAOQGH010000005.1, on the reverse strand, counting down.
TGACCCTTGAGGAGCTGCCCCTCAACTGGAGTAAACTCCTTCAATGCAAACTCTGGTGAAGACAATCTACTGCAACATCTGGTGAAGGCAATCTACTGCAACTGCAGAGAAGTGACAGCATTCTGGATTCAGGAGAAGATCCCCAACACTCTGAAGCAAAGCAATAAAATATAATTGTGATGCTGTGCTTATGCCAGAAGCTATTATTTCTCAATCCTTTACAACTATGTGCAGTTTTGACCTCTCATGCTATGAATGGTTTGTTGAGGATTTCAATCAGTGGCCACCTGGGAAGAGATGCTGTAGTAGGGTGGTTTTCTTTCCTCTGTCTTCAGTAAATCTTCCCCTGACCGACACTATTTAAAAAAACCTCATCATTGATGGAAGCAACAAATTCTTTGCAGGTCAGTGAATTTGAAAAAATCCAAGAAAAAGGCAGCATATTGAGTCTCCTCCCACACAGCCATAGCTTGTGCATATGATATATTCCTGAACATGCCATTGTAAACATGCTGCATTTACCTTCCAAAAGGTCATACTTCTTTTTTCATTAAGCTATTAACTGCGTATGCAGTCTGGTTAAAAATCTTAAATCTTTATTTCTTTAATATGTAACAGCAGCTCTCAGTCAATGACAAAACCAGTATTCATAGCTCAGCTTTACTGCAAAGTTATTGATCATGGCTTCAGAAAATTGAAGAAATCTGCCAGACCACTAACTTCATTCTATATTGTCAGATCCTTGGGACTTCATTGCCCTAACAGTTACCTTTTTTTTTTTCTAAACTGTTCAATCCACAATCATACAGCATTCATGAGAAATAAAACACTCTTCCAATCAATTATATAATGCTACTATTAAAAAAAAAAATAGAACATTGCCTTTTGCTTGTAGGTTGAAGGGAACAACTTAGGAAAATTGCCTTACCAGCTGCAAGCTCAGGCAGGTAATGCAATAGATGAAGTTTGTTGCTGTATCTTGGGGATTGAGATAAGTGATTCTCGGTCTGGCCAGAAATTTCACCTTTTTAGTGAGAATGGTTTGGGTTGGAAGGGACCTTAAAGATCATCTTGTTCCAACTCCATTGCCATGGGCAGGGACACCTCCCACTAGACTCAAAGCCCCATCCAGCCTGGTCTTGAAAACTTAGTTTAAGCTGTTACCCTTGGACATTCTGAACACTTTTGCTCTCCTGGGTTTGTTACGCATTAGAACATTTTTTTAGCAAAAGTCTCTAGGGAAAAAAAAATGAATAAATCTGGTAGTGGGATGTATTTCCAGATCTGGAAACTAATGTCACAAGCACGCCTGTTCCAATAAAACTTCATGCTCACTTTTGGAAAATTAGGACATTTCAGTCTCAACCTAATTAAGTGGCTGAACCCACTCATGCTCAAAAGCAAGGCAGTTTAAAGTTAAGCTGTAAATGTAGTGAATACCATCCCTAGGTGTATCTCAGTCAGTTCATAGAGAGGGATCATCTACTCTGCCAGTATATATCACTTACTATGGACAGAATCAATTAAGACTCTTACATGAGGATCCAAGTAGGATCATTTCCATCTTATAGTAGTTCTTTGGTTGCTTGTCATGTTCCTTTCTTAGGTTCAAGCATCCTTCTATGCAGCCCTCACACATGAACAAACAAAACCGGAGCTTTCCAAGGATGACTTACTGTGTTTCTTCTTCTGCCAGTCTTGTGGTAGCTTCAATTTGCTTAAAACAATTAGCACTGCATTTTCAAGCTTTTGATTAAGTGTTATGCTTTATTGAGAACAGCTTTATGACACAGTAACAAGATGGTCTCAGGCAGAAAAGCAAGAAATATAGGCTTTATGGCAGTTGCTCATTTTACTCATTTAAAAGCAATGAAGTTGTTCATTGGTTACACTTTGCATTGGCGCTCAACGGAAGTCCAAAGGGAGGGAGCACTGTAGATACAGAACTGCACAGCACGATAGGCTGTAAAAGAACATCAACAGCTTGAATGCACTGAAGGGCAACAAGTGAAACCCAAAGGAAGAAGCACACTGCACCACATGATCAAAACCCTGTAAATCTACCCAGGATCTTACTGCAGATGATTTTCTTTGAAATCGTTTTCACACAGCCACACACCTAATCTGTGCAGCAACACAGTCAGGAAAGTATTTTAATGGCTTGATGCTATAAACACATGAATCTATCCCACAGATTTCCACATTGAAAATTGTATGCTGGAGTTATTCCCTGACAAGAAATTAAACCAAAAGCTGTAAGACTAATTTTCTGTTAGGTTATACTACATCACAGTGAACAGCTTGGTATCCTGTTGAACAGGCTAGCTTTCTTCCCTCATCAGCACCTCATTTTAGCATTGATTTTGTGCATTTAATTATATTATTAAATCTTGATTACTTCTGTGACCAGAAGCCTTAACTGAAATGGGACTTCATCAGAAGGAGCAGCATTTGCCTGAAAGAATCTACATTTCAAGTTAATGGACAAGGTTTTAAGAATGATAAATTGATGCCAAAATAGAGATGGATTTACCAAAAGCCATAAAGCCAGCACACATCCAGGGCTAGAAACCAGTCATAAATCACTAATTCCTCTCTGCAGTCAGTATTCAATATGAACATATCAAAAATATTTTCAACAGGAGTTTTTTGATAAAACCTGAACGTAGGTGGGGAAGACTAAATCAGGCTGATTTTCCTGTAGTCTTCCACTACTTTGTCACATCAGCCAAAAAAAAAGAAACTCTTGTTCAATATCTCTACCACAAACAGATTCTGACAGAGGAAGCTGAGCCATTGCATTTCTAGCACAGAGAGACAGTGTGATGGTGAGCTCCTACCTACACTTCACAAGAACAGCGCAACAGGTAAGTTTTCCTATCCTGAAAAGGATCTCTCTTACAACTACTATTTCCTCATAAAGACATTATATGCAAAAGTGTTCAGTGATCACATTAGCCTCTATACAGCTATGAAACACATAACGTGTGAATCCTTATTTCAGCCTTACTATCGCTATTCACGCTGGAGCACTGATCTCCCATCACTCTTTACCTACTTGCTTGGAAGAGGAGTATTGGTGTCTATCCTCCATACCAGTACAGAAATAAAAGAATCCAGCCTATCTGGCAGCAGGGACCCTAATCTTTCCTCCTAGTGCTGTTACAGCATTAAAGTTTCCAAAAAATTCTTGTGCTTTCTGTAACAAACACCATCATTCTAAAGGGCAAGTACCAACAGAACAGCGATAAGGCTAAATCAATGTGTCACAACAGGAAAACAAAAATAGAAATCTGGAAGCCAAGAGTCATGCATTTATCTGTAGCAAATTAAAAAGAAAAATGGCTTCAAAGCCAAAAGCCACCAATTTCTTTTTAAGTCCTTTCCTTATTAGCATTTCAGTCTGCTCTGCCTGTTTCACTTTATAACATTCCCTGCAATTGTTTCATCCTTGGGAAATTATTCTTCTCCGAATACGATGCTGTTTGCAACCTGCCAACATCCACTCCTTTCCCCAAGTTATTACAACTCATGTACCTGTTCTGCATGTCTGTACGGAGCTTGTTACAAGGAAAGGGAAAGATTACTTGGACATCAAGGCCACAGACTGCGTAGAAGAGCTTCTTTGTAAAAAAGTGACTCTTCATTTCTTGTAAGAGAATTTTAAAGAAGTTGGAGTATTGTTAGAGAGTGCAACATGTATTATTAAGTGACAGTCACAAAGCAGATGCTGGATAAATCAAATTAAGCTTAGCACAGATGCAAGCAAATAATTTGTACCATCATTCCTAAGAGGAATACACCTTTGCAAACCATTATTTTTATGAAAAATATCAAGTATTGCTACTGCAGTCAGAAACAGACAGAATTTTTAAGTGTGAAGTCCTACAAGGAAGGGAGTTCTCTGACACAACATGCTTTCATTTCATTAGAATATTCCTGTGCAGAAAGACAAGTCAGTTAATGCTTTGCTGAAACAGAGGCTGGACTCCTTTGCAAGAGGCAATGTTCCAGCCTGCCCAGCAAAACATGTCTTAACCACGTTTGCTTCTGTGTCATCAATCCTGATAGATTGCTCCTCTTAAGCAACCTTGTAGTTTCCAGGACCCAAGTGGGAAAGGAAGAACACCTCCTAACGAAATACAGTAATGAAATTCATCCCAGAAGGGTCTCCAAATACTATGCTGCATCAGAAAACATGAAATACATCCACAGCGCAATCCTCAATCTGTAGTGGTGCACCACTTGGCCCATCTCAAAGAATTGTCACTCAAGGGTTTCAAAGACTGTCTCAAGCTTCTGATTCTGCAGTGAGAGCAGGCATCTGATCTTGGCATGCAAACCTTATATCATAGAAACATAGAATCATTTGAGTTGGAAGGGACCTTAGAGATCATCAAGTTCCAACCCCCCTGCCATGGGCAGGGATACCTCCCACTACACCAGGTTGCTCAAAGCCCCATCCAGCCTGGCCTTGAACACTTCCAGGAATGGGGCATCCACAACTTCCCTGGGCAACCTGTTCCAGTGTCTCACCACTCTCACTATAAAGAATTTCTTTCTGGTGTCTAATCTAAATCTCCTCTCTTCCAATTTAAAACCGTTGCCCCTTGTCCTGTTGCTACACTTCCTCGTAAAGAGTCCCTCTCTGGCTCTTCTGTAGGCTCCCTTCAGGTACTGATAGGCTGTTATAAGGTCTCCCCGGAGCCTTCTCTTCTCCAGGCTGAACAACCCCAGCTCTCTCAGCCTGTCTTCATAGCAGAGGTGCTCCATCGCTCTGATCATCCTTGTGGCCCTCCGCTGGACCCGTTCCAACAGGTCCATGTCCTTCCTGTGTTGAGGACTCCAAAGCTGGACACAGAGCTCCAGGTGGGGTCTCCTGAGTGCATGACTCCAAGGATCATTAAAGGTTATATACTTGTTCAGCACTTTTCATACTTTAATTCTGTTATTTGACTTGATGGGTTTATAAGTGCTCATCCTTGATACTCACTCACAGATGCAGATTGTACTCCCAACTGCTGTATCAATCCAGAGATTGCAGTTGCCTTAATGGACCTGATTATCAGTCAGATAAGGTCTTTTTGACAACAGCACTGTAGTCTGATGACACAATATTTTCTTTGAATATCCCATTTTACTGAAGTTTGAGCAAACTTTTGTAAATTAATCATTGATGTCAGGACAGACTACAGCTCATCATTCATTAGGAGAGATGAACAATCCTGAAGTTACTTTATTATTCACATTGACAGGCAGATAAAGAAATCATTTAAATAAAAGGGGCACAGAGGAACACATATACCTTTATATTACCAAGTGATACAAAAATGATCAGAGAAATATCATATAACAAAGGCAAGTTCCCACCTGGAAAGGCAGCAAAGTAATAATTACAGATAAAAGTATTAAGATAAAAGGCTATGGCATTGTTTCACACGAGATCCGATGTCAGCCTGAACATGAAAGGGCAAAGAAGTGATGGGCACTACAAAGTTTACAGTAAGAAAAACAGAAAAGCAAGCACCAACTCCACAGTTACGTTAACTACTATCAGGAAAGAGTGGCTAGGAAAGTTTTTCTGACACTCCAGATGCAAAATATCAATAATCACACAGAGGGCTGTCCCAAATCCATCAACTGCATGTGATGCAAGGAGCAAAAGGTACTAGACGTGATAAGATGCATCACTCCCTTGAGTGTGTCATTGCTTACAGCAGAGAGCTTTCATCACAAACTCACTGGCCCATCTTGACACACACCATCTCTTAGCCTTTTCTGCAGTTTTGATGCATTTATTTAATGAAACATAAGAAGATAGAATCTCCGTTTAATGAAGAGTACCAGGGTGGGTACTATCCACTTACAGCTGAAGACATCCTAATGGTAAAAGAACTAAGAGGCAAGGGTTTTACTGTCTAACCTACTTAAAGATTTCCCAGGCTTTTAATGGCAATAGTTTGTGTCTCCATTTCTGTTCCCCCTCCCCTCCTGTGCCCCTATGTGCAGAGGAAGAAAGAAATTATGAAGATTTAAAAGATTGAAAAAACAAAACAAACACATGCACCTCCCAAAACCCCGCAAACTTATAAAGCTGAAATTCTTTCCAGGAGTATATTGATTTAAACACTACGTCTAGTGCAATTATGTTTAGGAACCAATGAAAGGAAAGTAAGACTGGGTAGTGGTGGAGTGTAGAGTGCCAGGAGTTCATCATCAATTGTCAAATTCATCATGACAGAGACAGAAATACAGAACTGTGCTTAGAACCATCTTATACTGCTTGAGCAGATCCTGTTCAGACAATCAGAAGTCGATCAGATTCTGCCTCAAATGTCCACAAAATTCTCCCTTTGTTTTCTCCAAAGATACCAGGGACTGTGTGGAGGCTGCAGTTCTGCTACCAGACCGTTATTGATGGGAGGAAAAAAAATCCAAGCAATAAATTAACACCTGACTCAGCAAAAGTATTAGGCCAGTTTATGCTGTCGGCCTTTTATGAGACCAGCCATGTCTATATACCCTAATCCAATTCCAGTGGAATATGAACTGCAGCACAAAAGTGTTTGTGGCTGCTGGCTGATCATTCTCCCCTGCCAGAGTATGTTTTTTTTAAAATTCATTTTAACTTTGTTAATCCATATCATGCCTCTACACCTTGCTGTAGGCTCCGCTCCTAACACTGAATTTGTAAAACCAACATTACAATATTGATCTTCTGTTGCTACATTCACAAACAAGATAAAAAGATATTAATTTTTTTTTAAATAACACCATAATGCTGATATATGCACTAAATTTCCAGGAATGCCAATAAAACTAGCAATATTTCACTAAATACCCATTTTACATTCATTAAATAAAGCACAGCTTGAAAATATTTGAGTGTGTTCTCAGAAAGAAGTGAAGATATTAATGGTATTTGGATCTGAAAAGTCTAGAAACTGGAGGGCACCACAGAGTATATATCTCTATATATATACGTATATACACACATGTACACATGCAAGCACAGATACAAGAAAGAATCTGACTTTGGTATCATGGAACACAGACAGACCTAATTAACACTGCTTCTTGGGTAGTTCTATTCTTCACTATAGCCTCTGGTATAGACAAACACTATGGACATGGGAACACACAGTGTCCTGAACTCATAGGGTCCTCCTGCTTAGGAGGTTCAAGAAACAATGGTTTAATTCCTGTCCTGAAAAGCTGTTCTAAAACAGTATGTACAGTCCAAAGCTGTTGACAACCACTAAGATATCTCACCAGCTTTCCCCAAATACAAAGGCTATCCTCATTAGTGGAGATGAGCAGAAACCTCTTTGACATGTTCTCATTAGCTCCTGAATCACAAGGTCTTCATCCTTCCCATGAAGTTATCTCTCTTTGCTACAAGGTACATCTGTAACCCTCACACATTCCTGATCCTTTTCATCTTTTTGTCAACTAAGTAGGAAGCCAAGGTCCCTTAGAAAAATAATTTGCCTGAAAAAAAAAAGAAAGCACACAAACATCAGAATAACTAACCAGGCAGTTTTTCAGGAATTGTTCTGACCATTCATTGAATGACATCAAACTTCTAGCAGGCCTGTAGCATGCTTACAGATGCTCAGGCATGGTAACTTCTCTCTCCCTCTACACCAGAGAGGAAAATTGAATATGTACTTTTTTCTAAAGAAAGATTTTTCAGAGCTAAAGCAGCCATTTGTGCAGCTAGTTATGCCTCAGCTGCTTCATCATCCCCAGGACTATCCATGATAATCCACTCCCAGATCATGACTGAGCAGAAGAGATCCAGTCTAAAACGTGCTGCTAAGAGGCTGCTCTCTTCTCATTCCCCTTTTGATTCCTCCCAGATACAAAACCATGCTCTCCCCACTAGCCAAATTGTGTGGTCATCTCTTCCTTCGGGTGAGACAACTCAGCTCATCTAGATTGGCAGAAAAAAAATCTACTTTTTCCTGGCTTATTTTCTGGTGAACTAGCACATTGCATTGGTTCAGCAAGAGGCTGGCTGAGGAGCCAAGAGCGTGCCCAGGAGGGCAGTTACATGCCAGAGCCCCGTGTTGGAGTGTGGGAGCAATTCCTTCTGGTGGCAGGGGGATGCGGGATACTTCCAGATTGTCTAGCAGCTCCTGGAGTCATCACCATGCAGAAACCTGCAATCAGCTTCAAGCCCTTGGTCGATCACAAATAGGAAGTTTGTTGCTTGCCCTTTCTTTAGCCCAGGCCTAGCTCAGTCACCCACACTGGTGCAGTAAGGGGTCAGCATGGCAAACCCCCAAATCCTTTTAAGAGAGACTACTTCTCTGATTTTTCCAGTGCAAAAGAGAGACACACCACCATTCTTTGGAGAGTGCTGATTTACTTAGAAGTTAATTTTTCAAATGTATTTAGACCTTAAAGATACAAGTAGAATTTCACTGCATGTCACTAACCAGGTCAAGTATTTTTAACTATTCAATAGTGCCTCATATGCATGTTTTCAGACTTTAAATACCTTTGAAAGCCTAACTTACTCTTCTACAGGGCTGTGAATTATTATTTTTTAAAAACAAGGCCAGTGTGCAAATTAACAGCTTATTTTGTAAAGAAATATTTTTTGCGCCTTTAGATATTTATTTTACAGATCCTGTATCTTTAAATGCTTTCTGTTCTTCAGAAAATAAACCAGCATGCTGTTCCTTCAACTTTCTCAAAAGTGTAATAGTCAGAAGAGTTAAAAGGATTGAAATTATCATTTTATGGCTCCATAGTATTTTTTCCCTATCCAGGCAAGCTCCAAAGGGCATGATCTCCTGAACTCACCTAGAATTCATTTAACTAAATCCAGGGAGTTTTTGCTCATGCAAATCTCCATAGTCTTATTCAGTCAGTCTGATTCCACCTTTTCAAATCATCCTTTCTCTTCCCTCTCGTACCTATTTAAAAGAGGTTTCTCAATAAGCTGATGCTGATACAGATGCTACTGTGTTTGACACACTGTATATGCCTAAAAATATAAAGATAAGCCACAACTCTTTCTTTTTTTCCTGCCTGAGGAAGTCTCCAATGTTTTCTTTGGGAGTTTGTTCTGTCAATTTTGAGCCAGTTTCACATCTCCTCACAGATTCTAAAGGTCATATTAAAATCTGCCTCAGCTAAATACCTTGTTTTCTTGAAGACTGACTAGAAATTGGAATGTTATACCTGGGTGTCACAGTCAGAATCCTCTGAGGAGGATGCTATGAGACACAAGCCAAAGACTCTGGCGATTTAATTGTAGGAAAGTTTCTCCTGGAGAACGTGGAGGATGTTTGAAATCCAGCAGCAATAAAGACTGCAGGGGAGCTGCACAAGCAGCACTGAGAGCTCAAGATTATTTTCCCCCCTACCCTGCAATTATGCTGGATACTTAAAAAAATCCCTGCTACTTGGACAAGAATAGTTTTGCATTCCAGTCCCACTGAGAAGATTTGAACAAAAGATTTCAGAAGCACAGATGAAAAACATACAATAGAAAGATCAGAAACAATAATCCTACATTTAAAACAAATTACAAATATATTTTTTGCCAAGCAGGTCTTCACAATTATAAAGAACACAAATTGAAGTCCCTGTCATAGTGAGCTCTTAGAGGGTTGTTCTCTGAGCATTCAAAGTAATTATCCTCATGAGTATCTCAGTGCATATTTGTACATGTGAATCCATATGCATATTTGAAATATTTAATTAATTTTTAGCATCTACGCTTGTCTGTAGTTAAGACCAAATTCTATTGCAAGCATGCAAGCAAACATATTAAGTTGTATATGTTAATGCTGTACCAAATGGATTCTCCAATTGTATAATTGACTGATGCTTCACATCACTGCTTGTAAATAACAGATTAAAAGATGAAGTTCTCTAATTGAACATCTACAGAATATAGAGTACTATCTACTAGATAGAGCAAGACAGATGGTAGGATTTCTCTGCAAGCAGAAAACCAGCAGAAAGGCATTACCCGGTTTAAGTTGCATTTGGAACATGCACTGGCTGTCGCATTCTATACAGTGGGGCTAATTTTTAGAACTGATGCCACAGTTTGGCATATTGTACTCTAAATCTGTGTGAATAACTCGTTTTTCAGCTGCCCACCTAATTGATCAAAACCACTTCTCTCCAGTCAATCCAAAGTTACATTCTTTTTTTAGCCCCATTATTACAAAATGGAAGAAAAAAACACAAACAAACCAATAAAACCTTAAAAATGGATTATGTTACCCTTTAAAAGAAAAAAAATTAAAGCCTCCAACCTTTCTTCTGAAACTCCATCTTACTTTTTTAATATTACTTCCACGGGAAACCGGTTCTGTGTCTCCTTTTTAATCCACAGCCTTTCTACTAAATTGGCATATAAAAGAGGTATTGGAATTTTTTTTTTACCTGAGTGCATACATAATCAGGGCAGGTCATTTAAAGCTTGACATCAGCCATTCATAGGGAAGCACTCCTGAATGCACTAGCTACTTCTCATTGATTATTTGGATAATAACCAAGTCGTAGGATAAACGGAATAAATAGTTGAGCAAATATTTCTATGCCTAGTTACCATGATCCACAAACTACTACCAACTGTTGTGCCATTACATAACATAGCGAAGGATTAAACCCATAGTCAGAATACAACAAATACATAATTAAGATCGAACAGGAAAATATTGATTACTTAATCTAATTTATATCACTATTTCTTGGTTTACAAATTAAGCTCGGCTTCTTTACGTATCTATGTATGCAGTCTACAAATACTCAAGACCCCTTTCCTGGTCCCTGAAAAGTGGTTTCAGTTGCTCAGCCAAATCATAGAATATACAGAATTTTACTGCCAGGCACTTTAGGAAATATCCATGAATAAATCAACCAAGACAAACCACTGAAAGTGAAGGGAAGCAAAAGCATTAAATGACAAATTAAAAGTGTTCTCCCCAATTACATATGGTTCACAGAGGTGCCGCATATAAAATTTAAGACTTGAGTGCTTTAAACTCTATAAATAACAAGTAGCATTCCTAATTCCACAGTCATCGAAAGTGAAGCACTTCACATATCTTAAGTAATTTTGATACCTTGCTCTTCCACCTGAAGAAAGAAGACAGATCAGATTAATTCGTAATATCTTGGGAGGAGATACTTGTAGTAGATGAAGAATCTCATATACTGTACAGAAATAGGAGAAATGTTCCCAACAAAAAGTTCATCAGTCAAAGTGCGCAGTGTCTTGTGAGAATTAACAGCACAAGCAGGTTGCATGCTAAAAGAAGTTATATAGCTGGTCCTTTCAGGTTGGTGTTACATCTCAGCTGCATGTGCATGCAGTTCCTTCCTCAGCACAAAAGAACTAAGTTCTGCCTAGTTGTTACTGCAACACAAGCTAAAAAGTAAATACCTTACACCTGGAGCAGCTCAGTACTTCTATTCACATTTTTCTGCTATTTTCTTCTCTAAATCACTTAAAATCCCCTATTACCTTTTATTGTAACCACATCAGGGCCTACAGGCTAAATCTGAAAAAACAGTTAGATGCTACAAGGAATACGCTGTAATTACCATCACCGGAGCTCTCCTTTAAGTGTGGGACAGGAAACTTTCTGAGACTTCCCTACTGTATGTGGGTATTTCAAATATGGTGAGAAACAAAAACCTTTTATCTCCCATTAGCTAAAAATTTCAGATCAGTTCATTTGCACAGTACCCGTGGTTTTGTTTGGGGAGGGGGCTGTTGGTTTTTTTTGTTGGTGGTTTTTTGTTTGGGTTGTTGTTTTTTTTTAATTACTGATCCTGCCAGGATGTTTCAAATCATTTACATTTAAGAGGATGCACAACCACAATATGCATTTAATTTCAGCTCTACTTTCTGAAAAGAGGACTCTTCTCATTTCCTCATCAGAGTACAATGATGTGTGATCTCTGCTTAGGAACATGCATAATTCCATAGGCTGAATAACTGAAGGTAGCAATATATCACCTTTTTTCATAGATACAAAAATAGTCAACTCCCACCCTTGTTCATGCAGAAACATCCCTTAGGGCTTATGCCCTCTAGTTTCTCTCAGTCTTTTTAAAGGTCACAGTCTGACATTTCAAGAGTGTTAGAAGTCATTGTCTTCCTTTCTATACTTGTGGCCCTGCTAAGCATCATTCCCTTCTAGTCACAAGGCCCAGGGCAACAAATTACTTCTTTGTAAGAAGACTAGATCTGGTAACTGCACTTGGAGACTGATTAAAAATAAGTCACGGCAACGCTGCTGATATAATGCTAAATGGAAAGGAGTTATGCATAAAACCAACAATCCACAAGAAACATGAAATTTACATAGGAGATGCACCTTTTTTTTTCTCCACTTAGGCTGAAAACCAAAACAAAAGATGAAGTCAGTCTCATTTGTAGCTAGAGCAGCTCAGGTCTTCTCTACAAGTGATATATTACCAGTTATTACTAATGCTTCAACTTAAATTGTTAGTATTCTCCTCTCTCCACTAAACCACGACCAAAACATGAACAATAAAGAACAAAGAAACAACTTACTTTCTTCACAAACAGGATTTGAAGCTTTTACATAACACGTTGTCCTTTCAAAGCACTTGTAACTGATAAGTGAGGTCAGCTATAGCATGAGCTGCTCTTTAAATGAAGAGGGGGACAGAGGGGAGGAACTCCAGATTTAATTAGAACCCACACTAGGGGATGATTTGGCTAATTGCATGACAGCAAAACCCCAAGACTGCTCTAGGTTAAATTAGTCTGTGAGAGTCTTCTACAAGCTTTTATGCCTGTAGAAGTGCTCAGAATGTTACAGTACTACAGCACTCAGAGCGCCACACGGTCCAGTAATGTCTTTCCTGACACCACCACCTGCCCAGCAGTCCAGCAGAAAACCTCCTATGAGGAAATTCTTTGGAAGTGTCTTCCTCCTCACTGAAACACTCAAATAGTGCTATGCGGCCACAGCAACCTGAAAGTCAGGGAGTCACCTTACCAAGTTCTTCTGAAAGCATTTTAACAGTCTTACCAGGGAATAGTTAGAAAGTTAGAATTGTGGAGGTTTTATTGCTATTTATTTTTTGATTGAAGGAAAAATTGCAGAAAGGCTGTTCTCTGAAAATTTCTGCAGCTGTAATTAGGGAGTGTATCAAATATGTTGCCAATTAGCTTAATTGGTGTGCAGGCTGATTGAAACCTCAGTAGGAAAGATTCCTCATTACTTAAGGGGGGAAGAAAGAAGAAGCAAGGACCAAAAATTCTCATAAGCTTGCTAAGAGGAAAAGGAGCAGAGGAAGGTATTTGACCACTGCTCATGATGAAGTAACAGTTCTCCATGTATTTTTTAAGAAAAGAAGCTCCTTGAAAAATGGTTTCAGCTCTACCTCACTAAAGCCCACATTAAGTGCTAGAGTAATGATGATTTTCAGCCGGCTCTACCATGATTTCATTAGAGGACCAATCAGAAAGGAAAAAGAAAAAAATCATGGCCCTTTTGGTATTAGCTAACGCTCTGATATTAATTGTAAAGATATTCAGCTTCAACAGGACAGATATAAGAGCTGTAATCTTTGGCACTATCTACCTTCCAGCAACAGCAGTATATAGCTCAGATATGGGACAACACGAGTTCTAATACTGCCACATGCCCCTGTGACAAACAATAAAAGGCTACAGTAAAGCAGTGGAGAGGTATGTTGCCTTTAAAATTAATTTTGTAAGGTTCACCAATAAGGCAAACATCAGATAAATTCTCTTTTGTAAGCACTGTAGATTTGCTGAGCATCAACTCCTGGGGTGTGTATATACATATACGCACACAGACATTCCCATCATAAATGTCGTAAGCAATGCACAGAATTAAATCACTAACCAAACTATAATTTTGCACAGCAGTAGAAATCTAAATCTGTTGCTATTATTCTGTCTCATCTACACAAAGAGCAGCCTGCTTTTTGTTAGTCTAAAGAATTAAAAGTAAAGAAAGTACATCTCCTTTAATTATATCGCTTTTGAAGCTACATGTCCTGCCTCTGAATTTAGTGAGAAGAGATTTCAGTGCCATTCAATGCCACGGCTTGGCTGTGGTTAAATTTATTCCAAGGAAACTAAGAGTGAATCCTTTAACTCAGAAAGACTTGCTCAGCCTAAAGGAAGATCAAAACCAGACAAGCAGAATGTTAGAGCTGACAGTGATCCATAGAATCACAGAATTACCTAGGTTGGAAGGGATCTTTTAAGAGCATTTAGTCCAACCAATGAAAAAAAAAAAAAAACAAACACCAAAACAAAACAAAACCCCAAACAATAAAAAACACAAACAAACAAAAAAAAACCCACACAAACCACACACTGCACCCAAAACACCACCAACCCAACACTAATCCATATCCGAGCACCATGTCAACTCATCTCTTGATGATGCCTCAACCACCTCCCTGGGCAGCCCATTCCAATGCCTGACAATGCTTTCAGTAAAGAAATACTTCCTAATATCTAACCTGAACCTCCCCATGATCATACTCACAGTTTATCTCTCCCCATCCTAAACTACTTTTATAATTTATTTTCTGATTTAAATGCAGCTTGAAACAACAGAATTTTTTGAGGCTTGCCTACATGTTGGATCTTTGCATCTAAAGAGAATGTAAGAAATTTCAGCTCAAACTAACTCTACAGTTTTTTATCTCAAATCTAAAACTATGGCCGAACAGTCAAGATGCAGAAACAAACAACTCCTCTTTGCTTCAACCTTAGCTAGGATGGCCTCTTATCATTAGTCTTCTGCATTCTTAAGTCAGTGAACTAAAAGAAAACAATGTCTGAAGACAAAGAATCTAATCAAAGCTACAAACCACAGGGGCTTTGTCTCATCCATAGTGTGGTTTGACCAAAATACAGCCCAATTCACATCATCACTTCAAGCACTTAATGATTTTCAGTCTTTTATAGGGCAGATCAATTAGCTCGTCATTGTACTACAGTGAGATTAAGTTTAAGTAAAGTTGTTACACTGTGTTTGTTAGCCTCTGTGAAAGTTTAGTTTCTGACCAGCTAACAGTGTGCAGGTATTTGTAGCATGTATTACTGATCAGAGACAGAGGGTAACCTTTAAAACGTGTTTCCTTCAGGATAACGTTGCAATAATCTGTTGAAGAGGCGTGTTTTCATGCCAATAATAAAGCCAATCAATATTTCTATAAAGAAAGCTAAAGAAAAATACAATAAAAATCAAGCTATATATTCCTATACCCAAATGAAAACTTTATACTAATGGAAAAAATAAGTGCATAGTAAATTTCAGTTTACAGCCCTCATACCTAAAGGTTAGGTGTATCATACTCAAAAATATACCACAGTGCTTACCAAATGCAGGCACAGAAATGATCTCATCAAGAGCAGAACAGCACTTACTAACGCAGAGCACGCATTTGTCTGTAAATAAAATTGTAATGAAAAGAACTAAAGAAGGTAAATGTATCAAATAAGGTGAAAGAATAATAAATGTCCTCCTCATTTTAATATTCCTCGGAAAACTTTTTATCACTCAATTCTGCAAGAAATTTCAGAGGGGCTGTTGGAATTTTGACCTTTCTTGACAGCGTTACTTTCCTGATCAACGTGTGAGCATTAACTAGCAACTACTCCCATTTATAATATGAATAATGTCCATTTTAAAGTTTCAGCTGCAGTTTAACACCTAATTTGAATTACTATCAATGAAAAGAGAAGATTCAACACATCTCATTTATGTGCTTATCTAAACAGGAGGCAGCCACACAATATAATCAGCAGTTCGGTAGTAGAGAAACTATGCACTGAGTAGCTTTTACTTAGAAGGTTTCTGTAGCTTGAAATCTGAACATTTAATACAGCAGAAGAATTTAATTTTCTGGGGCACAGTTTCTCACTGACACAGGTGCTCTTACAGGAGAATTTACAGTGTCCATTATCTTCTCAAGTAGGAAGTACAAGAAATGTCCATGCAAGAAAAGACATTATAAAAGACTTCATCTGAGATTTGTGGGAGTAGGGCTCCAGTTTAAACCTCAAAAGCTAAGTTCAAAGTCCAACTGAAATAGGATCCGTAGATGATAGCGTGTAACTCCAGGAGCTGCCCTGCCCATTTAGACAAATCATGACTGGAATTCTTACACAGTCATTACACGGCACCATTTATCTTGCTTAGTGTCTCTGAGTAATGGAGAGGACACAGACATTGACAGACTACGGAAGATTCATTACCTTGGCCACCGAGGAGGGGAGTAAAGAACAAACACAACACTTTTCATCTCGCTTTGACAGAATGGCAGGGGAATAAGTAAAACATGGTCAATACACTCCTGGGAATACCTGACTGTCAGTTTGCTAAGAAGTAAGCACACTTTTGGCCTTAGGCTGGAAAAGCAGCTCTTAATTGGAATCAGATTGTGACCACCACACTCACAAAGCAGAGAACTCACAAAGTCCCTACTTTGTGAGTAGTCCAATGGATGTCAGCCAGGCCACTTGAGAAGTAAGATACGAGTCTATTCTGATTTCTTCACCGTTCAGTGGTATTTTCCTCTCTATTGGGCATTAAGAACCTTTCAACATTGTACATGGGGATGAAGTATTCTAGACTGATGCCAGTTCTCTCTCTACCCCAAGAGCCTACACCTCATGGGCCATCAATGTAAAATTCCCCATCTCAAGCTCAGCAACAAGTTTCACCTGTGGAACAGGAGCACGAGTCAGAGCTCTCTCAGATACATTTCTCAGGAGGTCTTCACTCATCATTGGGGATGTGTCTGTTTGCAAACAATTCAAAGCTGTTACTTTCCATCTGTTGTTCTACAATAGGAAGACCCACCAAGATGCAACCAGTGCAGCAAATCAAGCAATCTCTGAGTAAAGGAAGAACAACCTAAATGAGTTGTGACTTTATAATGTTGAGACACGGGATAATAAATAGTAGCAAGATACAAGATGGCTGAATTTCATTAGATTAAAGGGATGTGGTAGAATTCGGGCCAAAACAGAAATGTTGGCTCCATTTACTTCACCAAGCAAAGGTGAAACATGGAACATGATGGAAACATTGTGAGCAATGGAATTGTGCACGTTTCTGGTCCTTACTCAGATGACTAGAACAAGAAGAGTTCAACAGGAAAGAGCTAAGCAATAGTTATAACATTTAAAATGAAATGCTCAATGTACAATAAAGTGTTGACACAACAGAGCCATCAAAGGCAGGAAGAACAGGAATCACTGCGCAGAGATGCAATATTATTTCGATTTACATTGGCGTCCTGTTATTTGCATCTTGACTTCCTTTCCTGGTGATCCATGCAGATCTTCATAACCACACAGGTACAGCTACTACTACTGAAACCAGCTGGCTGGGCAAGTTCACAGATGCTCAGCCTGAACTGGCTGACGTAAGCAGATACTGGGAGGTCCTCTTCAGGATACCGGAGATGAGTAATTAAAGGCAGGACATGGAGGTCCTGACAGAAATGTCCCAAGAAACAACAGGATGAGGAAAAAATTCTTTAACTGAGGTTTCTTCTGTCCCCATTTAAGTTAATAATAAGGGGACACCAAAATGAAATGGGCAACTTAGGATAACACATGGTGTATGTAAACTGCACCAATTTGCACATAATGGTAGTATACAAAATATTTACAAGCACATATACTCACTGAACCAAGAGAAACCCCCAGATTTAGAAAGGAGTATTTAAACCCAAAAGCTAACAGTTTCCAAACCTCATAAGTGGAAGCACCCTTACAGCAGTAGATTCAGTCTTGAAAATTATCAGCTGCAGCTTGGTTTAATGATCCAGCAAGTAAAGAAGATACTGGATGCTGGTAAATGCCATCCTGGGTGGGGATACTCACTCTGACTGCTTGAAATGGGACAAATTACTCTGTTAGCTGTGTAGGGCGCTTCGGAAGTTTGAGTCCCTGTCACAGATTCTGCTGTTGCTAGCACTATACTGTGAAAACCGAGGCTAATTAACAAAGAAACCAAGAGCCAGAGCATATTTAAAGGTGTACAGGTAGATAAATATAACTTTCTACATGCTGGAAAAATTCAAGAGATGAAAAGGATAAAACCCACCATAAGCCAGCATGCAGAGGCAATCTGTCAAAGGTGCTCTGACTTCATTATCACCTCCAAAGTACAGTTCTCCCATTGTGCTTCAGCCATGAACACAGCACAGGGAGATTTCAAAGCAGGTGACATAAAACATTTTCTTGACAAAAATCCATGGGTTTATGCTCTGAACCATCTTTTATGTTATGTTTGGTTTCACTGTACCATTCTGACTAACAATATCATGGATAATAAATGAGTATGTTTCACAAGTTGGTAAGATAACCAAAATACCAGCATCTACCTAATGAACCTTATAATTGAGTTGTAATGAATTTTATATAGTGCTGTGTGGTTTGAATGGTGCAAGAGGCACTGGAAAGATATTTAAGAGGGAACAAAAGAAGGGGAAAAAGAAATCATTCCTAGTTCATTCACACAGTTATTCCTGACAGCATTCAATTTAAGCCAATGAGATTACTCAATTCAGTAAATTTGTCACAAAATAAGGCTGCAGAAATAAGTCTTGAAAGGTAAAGGTGACAATATTTAGAAAACTATTCTTCGTGCAGTATCTAGCTAAAATTGTGTAACTCATTGCTGTGAAGAAGTGATTTACTATGAAATGGAAGCCAGGGTGTTCTGAAAAAGCTAATATCTACTTTTAAAAATATTTTCTACTCATCAGGATTCAGGCATAAAACTGAGAAAAGCAAAGTCTCTCTTTTCCTTTTTTTCTCTGTTTGTTGAGTGTTACCTCATTTGGATTTCAACTGGAAAAGCAATTAAAAATTAAAATTAAAAATTAAATTAGGTCAGTGAAATCAAAGAAATACTTTTAGATCTCCTAACTTTCTGACAAACTTCTTAAAAAGAATAGAAGATGACAACTAACAAATAATGTGCTTTCACACAAAATGTTACTTGAAGTAAAATGCATGAAATTCAAACACCTGAGAGCACTTTTGTGAGTAACCAGAATATTCTGAAATACATTTAATGATTTAAGAATAAACAATGGAAGGTTCTGTACTTAGTCGTGCAAGAGTAAATATAAATAAATAAATAAATAGACCCCCATCCTTTTCATGAGGTTTTGCCCAAGAAAAAATGGCCATTTTTTATAAAAGGTATTGCGACAAGATTTTCAGCTTCTAATCACCCATAGCTACAGACATTTCCAGGAGAACATAGTTTGTTTTGAAAATATTTTAAAACTTTATGACAGTGCTTGACACAGAAGATCTGCAGCATTTCTGGGGGTATTGTGAGGTTAACACAAGAGGATAAAGGATGCTCTACTGGGCAGCTCAAATGGGACCAGCATGCTCTACACTGGTGCTAATGGGTACATCTAGTTCTTACTCTTTCCTCCAAGCCACTGCCATGGTACTCCTCTATGCGGGATTAACCAACAGAGTCTTGCATATATATTTTGTATATTTTATATTTTTAAAAGTACTACTAAATACCACAATATTAGCCTGGTAAATTTTTGCTTACATTTTAGAGGATATTCCTGCATGGATACTTTTCTGCATTAGATTTTTATTACATTTACTTTTTAAATTGAGACTGTTTACTGCTGGATTACCACATAAAAGCCCAAATTCAGGGGGATGCAAAAACATGCCACTAAGGAAGATGATTAACATCCTGGTTTTCTTGTTGACACAAGTCAGGATCACAGAATTCTGAGACATTTTGTTGCTTCGAACTTTCTTGTATAGTGTTTCTTGTATTGAAAGTGTGCGGCTAAAGGAGCTGAACAGAAACCAGTAATTTCACTTCATAGGAGTTTGTGTCAATGTCTTATCTGGGTCTACTATCCTATGGAGATTTCATATTATCAAAGGATTGCAAAGAAAAGCTGGGTGAAACTCTTTTTTATGCAACCATGTGTGGTTTTGACATGCACAATCAAAAAATACAGTCTCATCAAAATCTCCATGCAGCCAATTAAAAAGGGCTCCAAAGGACTTCATCATCTTCCAATCAGCTTCTTTGTCTAGATTTTGTGTCATGATACAAGCCAAGACAACAAGTAATTATCACAGAAGTAGTTTATATATTCAGTGCTTTACAGCAAAGTTCCATGGTGCCAAACCATGGCATCAATAAGAATCACAGAGCTATGCTGATCCAGGAATAAGAGAGGCAAAACCAGCAATCGTTGTGACAGGCATACTCTGAGCTCTGGTGGGATTGCATCTGAAAAAAAGGCTTTGTGTTTCTGTTGTCTAAGGAATGAATTGTGCCCTACTTCCAGGAAGTCTCATTTTATACCAGCAAGATATTCAAATATTAGGATCAGGTAATCAAGTCACTTACAGAACTTTCCCAGTATGCATCCTAAATTAAACCCAAAATCTTCGCACTGACGCTATCTGCTATGTTATCAAGAAGTTCCATTCCTGCAGTTTATGAAAAGAATACTGTTGGCTTTACTCGGCTCCCCTATTTTTTACAAGCCTGATGCTTGTACAACCTGGCAGCTTTTTAGCTCAATCATATAAATGTCTTAATACCCTGCATTGATCTGGAATCAACACAGTTGCCGACACATGGATAAAAAGCATCTGGAGAATTTGTTGGTTGTTATTTCAAGCTGTTTATTATTCCTTGAGGACTCATATGAACACTCAGAACTATCGTGGCTGCATTAATACTGCTCTCCTACACCTCTGGGTACAGTAACACTGTACATTAAAGATGCTTTAGAAAATTGTTTGCGAGTTGATATTGCACTGGGATTACTTTGTACGGTCTGCAGCTTTGCACTAAATAAATACTGGAAAACTGCACGCTGTGAAGTAGGCAGTTTGAACTCCTCAGTCTGGCCTTTGGAACACAGTTAGGAATAAAAATAAAGCATTGCTATTTATCAAGTTATATTTTAAATCTTGGTTTTGGCAAACCTGTGATTAATAAAGACTCAAAGAATATTAGTAATGCTGTGCTTGCAGACTAGTACTAGAAAAGAATCATTTACACACTTGCAAAGGAGCATTTCATGAGCTGTTCTTGTTGGAGGCTCATATGGGAGGCAGAGATCCCCGTTTTTATCACGATGGTGCAGTATGACAAAGAATTTTGAAAAAAACTACTACAAAGAAAGACAGCAAAAGAAATGCACACATCAAAGAAAAAGTGGGAGGGAGACTATCCCCAAAAACTTCTTGCTGGACTACATCCAATTTAGTGGGAGACCATCAACCACTAATATACAAATAAGTTTAAGTCATGCAATAGTGCAATAAGAAAAATCCTATTAAGTGAAACAGATGCTGTTGCCATTAGGAAAACCAGGAGCAAAGGTGAGAGCAAAAATGAATCAAAACATTTAAATTCAGATGTCCAAATCAGTCCTAATTCCATGGCTACCACTGAAAATAATTTAATGCTGAAGTGAGGCTATAAGGAAGATCTTTCAAGACAAGTCTCAAGACAAATCAGTACACTCATAAAGCAAACTACATTTTATATAGAACTATTTAGTACTACACAAACTTGAATAAATACAGCTTTGCAGCTCTGCTGATGGATATTTAAGCAAATAAAATTTCTGCTAGCGACCTGAGTGCCTGAGCAAAAAATTCAGTTCCCCTTGGTCAAGCAAGCAGTCAGGGACACACTGTAAGTCCAAGTCTCTTGTCTCAAAACACTTACATCCATTCGCTTACACCAAGTTTCCTCCAAGCTACAGCTGTGAAATCACCAACTGGTTAATGGAGGCTTTGTGCTTCTAATTGTGGTCTAACGAGACCACAAAGTAATTGAAAATCTTAATAAAGTTTAGATAAAACCCAGTAGAAGTAACCACTTCAAGTTAAGAGCAGGCAATTTTCTTGGTATTGCAGAATTGATAAGGCATAGTTTACTTAAGACGTTGCTGTGTTTTAATTACATGATTTGAGCAGTACATCCAGAATTTCAGGAAGAGAGCAATTTGTTGCTCATTCAAGCCCGCATCTCCGAGTTCCTTACAACAAAGCTCTAATCCAACTGAAACAGAAAGAGAATTAAAGTTGCAAGTTTGGGCTTTTGTTAGACTCCACTAGAGAGTTTTTTGTCTCATCATTTTCTATACTGTGAGGGTGGTGAGGCACTAGAACAGGTTGCCCAGGGAAGTCGTGGATGCCCCATCCATGGAAGTGTTCAAGGCCAGGTTGGATGGGGCTTTGAGCAACCTGTTCTAGTGGGAGGTGTCTGTGCCCACGGCAGGGGGGTTGGAACTAGATGATCTTTAAGGTCCCTTCCAATCCAAACCATTCTATGATTCTATGATGTGTTCTGTAGCACAATCATGTGACACAGAGGAATGTTCACCTTCTCAACTTGCTTACTTCTGAAAACTACAAACACTTTCCATGGTCCAGATAGATGTGAGATCCTATGACAAGAAGTCGCTGAGGCTTAAATGTCATTCCTGAGTGCAAGCACATAAAAAATACCAAATTAATTGCAAGACTCCTAAGGGAATATAACTGCAAAGTTCCTAGACGTAAAGGAAGAGGCTAAAATAGTTCTCATGGGTTTTCGTTGTAATGTTAAGCTTTTTGCCTTAGAAATGTAAAACTTCATCCAAATAGGGTTTAAAAAAACAAACCAAACAATAAAACTTTAAATGGTCTAACGCATACTGGTTTACTGTGATCTGCAAAAGCAAATATTACTATTATTACTGATGATAATATTTTTAAAACTATGTGCAGTTGGGAACACATCAAATGTCTCCTATATTTGGAATGAAAACAATACGGAACTCAAATTAACCGCTATATAACATATGAAATTGAACTTCTTTATTATCAATTCTAGCTAGGATCACATAATCTATGATACAATTATATAACACATTATGCAAACCACACAACTGCAGTCTATAAATTATGATTGTCAAAATCCAGGAAAAGCATGCAGTTGGCAGTAACACCGGAGTTTTGTATTGTCAGCTATGGTTCATGATGCAAAATAACTTACTTCATTCATCTCAGAATTGTAACTAAGTCTCACCTGTTCCAGTTCCTTGAGAAAAAAGCAACCAAAGATATCTTTTATGATGTTCTTAAAGGAGTGTACTTTTTAGCTACTCCTGCTACTTTTGAATGACTCTACTAGTTTTTTCAAAAACACTTCTTAGAGTTTTAAGGAGTTAGTTTAATAAATCCCCCATTTAATATGCAAGTGCCCCATTTATTAGCACCGGGGTTTTCTTACTGCTTCTTTGGACATATGATGAATAATTCTTAAACACTCATAATATGGGGTCGCCAACCAAATCAATTTGAAACCTAAAGTGAATCTAAAGACAAAGTAGTTTATTGTTTCGTAATGCACCCACTCCCAACTGAGATGCGTACTTATTGTCAACAAAGTGCATAGGACAATTCACTGGCTGAAAAAGGCAACACATTTTAGAAAAAGTCAGCAGAAGATTTCATGCAAAAGAATATGGTTCTTTTGGCTTCAGCATCAATTTTTGATAGTGATTAACTGAAGCTATAAGATTCAGAACTGATTTCACATTCCAAACCCAGAAAATTCTATTTAAAGTTTTTTAAGTGCTCAGATTAGATTTTTTGAGTATAACTCATTATACTGATTGCTTATTATTTTCCATACCCATCCTATCTCCATATTACATTATATATGCATGAACCCACATAGTAAGTAGAGAGACACTATATCTACTTGTCTATCTAGACTATTATTAATCATATAAAAGGGGAAATGAAAATAATTTGCCACATGTTATTAAAATGTCCAAGTTGTTTTATCACCTAGGAAAGAATAAAGAAGCAACTGTTTGGTTGTTAACATACAGTAGAAGGAAAATTACTGCTTCAGGTATGGAAAATGTAGTCCTAAGCCTTTGGAAAGTCAGTTTGTCAATACAATTGTTGAAGAATTGAATATTAAAGATCATATCCAGCATTTCTTCCATACTTCATTTGAGGATTATGCAAGAAAACTCAATGTTTTGAGCAAGCAGATGGAGTAAAGAACGTAAAAATGATCTGATACAGCAGTGCCTAATCTATGCACAATTACAATACTTAAGAGTAAGTGTTTGAAAGAATTTTGCAGCCCTAGTTAGCTCTTTGAAACAACAAAGTATTAGGTACAGTTTTAAGATCTGGATGAAAAGCAGGCAGCCGTCATGAAATCAGGCAGAGAGCGTGGCAATTCCTGTAGCTTATACTAGATCTCTGTCTAATATAAGGGTCAAATCTTACTTGACGTCTATGACACTGAGACTGTTTCCAAAGAAAGTCTTCTATGACAATCAATCCATTTGCCCTGGAGGTAAACCTAATGATGGAATGGTTTTCCATAGAGGTGTCTGGAAAAGTAATTTTATATTAGCTTTCACTTTCTGGCCATAGATCACATTTTTTAAATCTTTAATATCTCGTTTTCATAACAGAGTCCCCATTTCCTATTTATGACTGCATATTTTATATCTGTAATATATATCACATTTGTTTTTTTAAAATTCAGTATGCTATTTGAGAGAGCCCTCAGCAAGACACAATCAAATTAGCTTCATCTGTCTGCAGGAGCTACTGTAGACAATGTGGTAAAATAAAAAAATCAGCAATTTCAAGCTCAGTACAGACATGACAGTATACAGTATTCAGAGGGGGTGTGCTCCAGAAATCCAGAGTACCACGACATATCAAAAAATGAGTGAAAAATGTGCATGTAAATCAAGAGAACCATTTCTTCTCCCTCTCTATAAAGAAAGATATTTTTTGCAATTACTGATAGAACTTAAAGAGCTAAAGTTGCAACAAGGTTAGTGATAAATTAAATTGAAAAATTCTGGAAACCCAAGGCATGGTCTCCAAAAAATATAAGCAAAAACATGCTGCAAAGTGACTCTTAATTTGCATTTGCATTTGCATTCACATAGGTAGCAACAGCAAAAAGTAAATATCTGAAGTGCTCTTCCCGAACCCCAATTATTTGCGTAGGTTGAAATAACACATTAATCAATCAGTTAAAGAAAAAATTAGACTCTTTGTCTTTAATAGTCATATGCACCACAGCCCTTTTGTACTCCCATAATTTCTTCATAATTTTTCTCAAAAAATTCTTCTGCAAGTTTCCAGACACTCAGAACCAATTCTGCTGTTTGCGGATTTCACACATAAATGTGGGATGACAGACTGTTAGCCAGAACTCCCACTCCTCTTCCAATTCCTCCTCAAAATCTCCCATTTCTTTTGTCAATACTCCTGTACCCTTTCACAGTCATTTGTAATTGTACATGTTTCATTTCAACTACAACTTCCTTGTGTTAGAGAACATGTCTTATCTATGTTTGCAAAGCACAGCATAAGTTAACACTATTATATACATATTGCTAATAATAATAATTAATATCTACCCAGCAAAGCAGACGCTCAGATAGAACATTCCATTTCAGAAAGGTCCTGCTATTTTACCATAAATGCAGTGGGTTGACTCAAGGGCAAATACACAGGAAAACTAGTTCAAGATCTTAACATAAGCAAATGCTTTGGTCAAGATGAAATCCCAGACTACTCACAACTTTGGGGATAATAGTTATTCCCCACAAGATACAAAAATACATATGCAGGACTGTGGTGGGCTGACCATGGCCAGCTGCCATACACCCACCCAGCCATTAGCTCCATTCCCCTCCTCAACAGGATGGGGGAGAAAATGAGATGAAAAAGCTCTTGGACTGAGATAAAGACAGGGAGGTCACTTACTCATTACTATCATCAGCAAAACAGACTTGACTTGGGGGAAAAATAATTTACTGACAAATACAGGATATCCAAATATAGGATAGTGAGAAAAAGAGACAAAGCAAAATAACACCTTCCCCACCCTCACCCTCTTTCCAGAAACAACTTCACACCTTCGTTCATACAAGCAAATTAGTTCATACAAGCAAGTTTCTGTGTTTCTACTTTTCTCCTTCATAACCTCCAACATCATTCAGGTGGATATTCAAGCACTCAATTTTGATGACTGATGGAAATATTTTAAAACAAAGTTAATATAATGGACTTATATCTCCCCTATTTTATTCCAAAAAGCTAGTCATACTGCTATTAAGAGTAGGATAAAGAAAAGGCAGTTTTGCAGCATTCAGCAGTATATATCAAAAGAAAAAAAAACAGCACAAATAATATTTGTGTTAGGCTTCTATATACTTCTTCAATACTGCATTTTTTGACTCAGCCATATAGTCTTGCAAAGGAGAACACAGATTTCTGGTGAGGTTTACTCCATAGTACCTAGGTACTATAATAACGTGTTGAAGGAGACTAGGTAAATTGCCTCAATGCTTTAGATTGAATAAGAAAAACTATGGCAAACACTGGAATAGCTTTTCTGTCTTAGAGATCACTTCTCCAACTCTGCCTTACTATGGCGAAAGACATCCCTTCAGACAAAGGTACTAAAAAGCAAAATATGTTCATTGCAAATGTTGAACACTCTTCTCCAATCAGTCGTCCATTAGCTCTGGCTCAACAATTCTCTTATTGGAGAGAAAAAACGGAGCTAAAGTCAGAAGAAAACTCTGGTTTTATCATTCTTTCATAACCTCAGAAGAAACAGGTGCCCAAAGAATAAATTTTTTTCCCCAATTTTGTCAAGATATGCTTTTGCATTGTCAGAATGGCTCAAAAATACTATTGGAATTAAGAAATGAGCCTGAAATGAAAGCTTCAGTGAGTGAACTGAGTAACTGAAACACACTGCACTCGTAGGCTGCCTGTATAATGCATCTATACAATGGTATTTTGATACTACATTGCTTATTTTTTTAGAGACAGACTAGCCTCTCACTGAAAATTTGTGGAGGGAGAGAAGGAGGTATCCATATTTATGGCTGCATATAAGATGTGTTATATAGGTCTTCTTGATTCTCCCATAGCTTACTGGGATGTCATGCAGGTTTTATTCTTACATGCTTCAGAGAAACAAGAATGATCTAAATGCAGATAAAGATCTAATTCAGGGAAGCAGCAGAAGGTAAGATATTAAGGTCAAGTCCCCAGCACAGCTCCAGAGATTTTGTTGACTTTACCAGCAGTAGAGCATTCTAAAAAAACTGGGGAAGTCTATTAAATGAGCCTGAGAAGGAAATACATACTTGGAGTAAATATCTGTACTGTCTGTAATTTCAAGTTTGCAGATGTCTTTCACATTGTTTCTTGTCTACACAGACAAGAAATAAAGTCAATAACTAAACAGTATAATCTGACTTTGCATTCTTATAACACCCCTTATTTGAGGATGCTGAAGGCGTTATAATAAATATTGTTGTTCCAACAAACTTTGCAGAAAAATAAATAACAAGGAGGCAAGCTGACAACATAGATTTTCATTGCCCTTCTTGAATTTCTCCTTCCATTCAAAATATTAAAGAAAAAAACACAGAGCAATTGCAGCTGTAATGTTTCAGTCTGCACTTACAGGCTTAAGAGTTAATATGTTTCATAACTGTAGCCTCAGTCTGTTTTCCTCCTGTCTCAGAAAGAAGGAACTGCAATAACTTGCACAGAAATATTAAGGATTCCTTTTTATTTGTCTTTAGATATAAACCTTAAAGACTCAAATACATTCAGGGTTTCCTCCACAACCCCAGAAACGTGAAGGTTTTTTTATAAATGAAAGTGGGATTCATAGCTAAATCCATAACTTCTCAAAAGCACCAAATACCATGAGACTGATTATTCTACCATAGCAATACTTCAAACAGAGAATTATAACCATACTTTTAAACTTACCTATCAGTATTACTGCACAAAATTTTTCAGGCTTTTGAGAGTAGGGTATTCGTGATAGCCTTTGGTAAAATGGGAAGAAGTGCTGTGCTCATGCATGAGTGATCACAGCTGTTAGAAGGGATTTTCTGTTTAAGAAGGAAATATGCATGATACGCAGATGGACAGACTGTAGAGAAAGAAGTCCTGAACCTGCTCTGCTGAGATTCCACAACTCACATAATATTGTACAGAAGAGGAAACATACATTCAGATCAACTGCCCCTCTTCAAAGGGCCTTTAAGGAAGAAAAATCTGAGAAAAATCTTCTAAAAGTGGAAGTACAACAAATGGTGGGAGGGAGACATTCTCTACAGTCTCAGGGAAATGAAAGACAAGACAAATATGAGAGAGAGATGTGATTTGGAGCTGTGCTGTCTCAGTCTCACTTATACTCCATTCTATCAGAAGCAGTAAACTCATAAAATAATAGCTTCAGCGTATTCTATAGCAGCTTTCCAATGGCTGAAGTTTCATACATATTGGTACCTACCTAAGGTAGATGAAAGCCAGTTCAGCTTTATCTACCTATGCTGCAATCATACCTCTATTTGTAACTTCAATGTATCACAAATCCAACAAACCCCACACACTTAGCAAAAACAGTGAATTATTCCCCACAGATCAATGACATAAGCATCATCTTCTAATATATTATGAATGCTTTTTCATATTTGTTTTGGGGTGGGGTTTTTAGCCTTATAATCCTCTTCATAACAGAGCTATCAGGAAAGAATCACTGTCAAGTTTCTCCATATTTAAATACACATATGCAGAAACAAAGAACACAGCTATTAAGAACAACATATGTAAAAGTGCTTGCCACATCCCCTAAATGATTATAAGGTAATCTTCATGAAGAAATGTGCCACTTATTTGTTTATATTAATGTTAATAACTTGCTAACTAACGATAAACAGATGATAATTTATTCTAAGTGAAATGAAGTGTGCCCTAAAGACATAGACTATGCAAATGAGAACTTCTGCTCACACAGGTTTAGAGCATGTACATTAATAACTGTGTAACTTGACTGCAGTGAAAATCATTGCATGAGTGGTATGTTCAGGCACATCAGGATGGAAGAAAAAATATCACTGGGTTATCTAAAATGCTGTGCAAGCCCTAAAGTCTGCCACACTACCATTACCAACGTTTCAAGGCCTACAAATGCAACTCAAAATTATTCCTCTCTTAACAAGTGTACTTTTCAACTTATAATGACATGATTTTTAAAAGCTTTATACCTTCAAGGTTTTGCACAGTACATAAAGTCAGTACTTTTTCCTTGCAAATGGCAATGAGGACCCCACAATAGGGCGAGTGTCTGTGATTAGCTGTGTTCCTTACTTCACAGAGCCATAACTAAAACATAAGTTCCTGTTGCCTGTATCTCTTTGGTTACATCTCTCTAATGTTGTTATTTGTGTTCTGGAAACATGTGACACCTCCGAGACAAGGATGTCACTGTGTAAACACGTAATTGTTGTCTGTGATACTTATGTGATACTCTAGATATGGTTTAACACATTCCTCAGGCTCTTTTTGTTGTATTAAAAAAGAGAAGGTCGCTTACGCCGTTCTGTTTGGGATGCCTCCCAGATTCATGCTTGAGGAGCAAAAGGTAACTAGAAAATTTCTTTCATTTTCAGCAAAATTCCAGGACATCCTCATTTACTCATCAGAATGCTTCCAGTGCAGCTAACTTAGCAGATATGGAAAACTGAGCCCATAACTACATAAACTCTACAATATTTCTTTCCGCAGATAATCATATATGGAGAGACGATGCCATCTCTCCTTATGCTGAGTAGCCCCCAGTTGCCTCCAGCATCATTTAACAGAAGGATGCCAGAATAGCTCTTGTCTGTGCAATTCTTCTTCCCACAATAAAGATTTGCAAAACACTGGAAAGAAAAGACAAGACTAGAGGTATTTCCTTTCCCTAAAGAGGGATGCCCTAATATAAATGGGCAAGGCCACGTCAGGGAAATTTAAGCTTAAATTTGGAATGAAGTGACAACAGCACAGATGTCATGAAGCAAGCTATATCTATAGAAGTAATTTTCAAAATAAAAAATAACCTTTGCACCCCAGCCACACTTATCTCCTCCCTCTTTCCCTTTTCCTTCTGTGTACCTTCATCCACACAAATTTGCATAGAGCAAAATGACTAGGTATGAAACAGTACAAAACACAGTGGGAAAAATTTAAATGGAGAATTTTGTTAAACAAAGCATCTAGTCTTTATATGGCTCATTCTCCTCCTGTACACAAGTTTCAGTGTATATTTCTCTTGAGCTTTACAAGGACAACTTTCTTCCCAGAGACAGACCTTATCATTAACACTGCATTTCTTTTGGAGTTAGCAGGCAACATTAAATTCTGTATAAATTATGTAATACTCTGGCCTATGTGAAGTGAAGACTTAAGTTCTGAAGAAGGTCAAAAGCCATCAATGACAGTCAGGTCTCCATTATTGCCATAGACTATCTCCGATGATTACTCTTGGTCTTCTGATCATAGAATCATTTAGGTAGGAAAAGACCCTTAAGATAACTGAGTCCAACCATTAACCTAGCATGCCAAGTCTGCCAATGAACCACATCCTTAAGTGTCATGTCTACATGTCTTTTAAATACCTCCAGGGATGCTGACAACCACTTCCCTGGGCAGCCTGTTCCAAGGCTTCACAACCTTTTTCGCAGAAGAAATTTTTCCTAATGTCCAATCTAAACCTCCCCTGGCACAACTTGATTCTATTTCCTCTTGTCCTGATGTTCCTATAATGTCTTTTGTCCTGTCAGGTTGCATTTGCAATCTACTGCTTGCTTGGATACAGGTCTTATTTTGGCAAAGCTTAATCCTGCTCACACTGGAGTCTATGGCAAATCTTCAATGGAAACAGGAGCAAATCTGCACAGCCATAGGCTTTCAGAATCCAGAACAGAGTATGATTATTTTATTCTGCCCTGCTCACATCTCCTCCACATTAAAGAGTTGAAATCCATATCTCAATGAGAAAGATTATCATCTACCATTCCTCAGAGAGTAGATCACCAATCCATACATTTACTCCTGCCACTTGGCCAAGCTTTAGTGAAGATTCAGCAGGAGAGAGCTTCTTTAACAACCAAACTTACAAAATTCTCAGCAAAGAATTGTCTCTTTACTTTGTGTAATTAATTTCTTGACCGCTACAGAAGGGTACTCTGAGTGAAAATACACTCCCAGACTGTAATGATTATGCTAATCTAGTGAAGAGAAAAGATGGGTTGTGTATTAATCAAAGTCCTGAGCTCAATTTCTCATTGTTCTTGGACTAAGTGATCAATACAGTGACACTCACTTGCCACAAGTGCAGAAGGCCTCTACTAGGATTTTACATTTTTCTTGTGTTTGAGAATGTAATGCAACTAGTGATGGTTCATCACATAAGAAAGGTAAATGGAGTATTTTAGGGGGAAAATGCATTGTCAGAAGGTACAAAATAGACAGTCAAACTGGTCTTTCACCTCTATTCCCTTTAGAGTATCATGTGCTCTATCTATAAAGATTAATTAAGCATCTTTGGGGAACGTTTTTCCTTCATCTCCTAAAGAGCATTTGGACACCATTTCTATAAACAAAGATGCATATTCCCTTTCTCCTGTTTACCATAACTTGTGTTCTCAGAAGAGTTATTACTGTATTAGCCAACAGGAACATATAGCACAAAGCAGGATGTACCCATCAGACACTAAATACAGCACTAATCATACAGGTAACGTGTGCACCTGCGATGACCTCCTGTGTTGTCATTCTGGGATAGTAAAGTATTATTGCTGTATGCCATCCTCTTTCTAGCTAGCCATATGCAGTCAGCTGGCTGCACTAAGCAGTTCAAATCTCAAATTTTTAAGAATATGCTGTTAACAAACCATCATGACTTGGTTGTTGTTATGACAAACATAAGATGGAAAAGTGAATCTAAAACAAAACAAAAAGACAAGGACTAACTAGGAATGAGAGTACTAGTTCTACAGCATGATGCCTGATTCAGCTTGGAGTATTTTTCTCTTCATAAAATTAATTTCAAACCCCAGAATCCCAACATGGCTTTTGAATACCATTTCTTAGATTATTTATGTTACCCTATAGATTTCTGCTACAGAAGGCTTTACCCAGTACTCAGTTCTCAACAGGCTGTTGCCAGAAAAGTCAGTCACATTCTAATTTGAAGCATGTTGTCAACAAGACAGCCAGGCAACCACACACAAGTGGGACTTAATAATAGTTGCAAAGCTGTGTATGTGTGCTGTAACAGACAGAATTCATAGAAGTTAGGGAAAAATCCCAGCAATCTCTAAAACTAGTTGTACTAGGTCTGGTAGAGAAAGGGCTAATTTCTTCCCAGGACCTAGCAGGGACTCAGGTATTCCATCCCATATGGGCCATGCCCAGGGGGGTGGGCGGAGCTAGTCGGGAAAAAGGGGAGGGGCCGGAAGTGGGGGGACCGGAAGAGGAAGTTCCCCCCGGGGAGAGGGAGAAGGAGCAGAGCGGTCGGGTCTGTTCCGCGTGCGGTCGGCAAGCGGCGGTATCGTAATCG